>JAOWBW010000725.1:456007-965446 GCA_026119855.1 Campanula takesimana
AAAGAGTCAGGCCCCCTAAATCGGAGTCTCTGATACCATGATAAAATATAGAGAGGAGTAAGATAATATTCTGTGTTATTCCGTCTCAAAGTTTACAATGCTAGAGACTTCATATTTATACTTAAACATATGAGTACTAATTCCATAAGGATTCTAAGAGATCCTAATTCTAATAGCATATCTATTTCCTCCTAACTAGGTAACTATTCTAAGTGACTAGGTAACTAAATTTTCTTAATTGATTTGGAGATTGAGTATTATCTCTCAATCTCCCAAAATGAATCGTGCGTCACCGCTACGTCTCTAATTTGATTTTGTTAGAAACTCACAAAACTATAAATTCAATGAAACTGAAATCAACAACACAATTATTTAGTTTTCAAACAAAGTTAAAATTACAAAAATGTGAAGGTTTGTTTGTAGTTTAGGTACAAAATTTTTCTAAACCTAAATGTCAATCATTTTCTACTACGAGTATTTCCTTTTCATATCACCAATCAAGTCTTGAGAGGTCTTTCTTGATGTGTATTCAACTATCTCATTTAACAGTATACTCATATAAGGTATAAAAAGGTTGAAGCACCAAAAAGTGACATTTAATAACTTGGAAAATTACAGTTAAAAGTCCCTGGTTTATATTAGATAGTTTGAAGGAACTCTTACTGTTATGAGGAATATTTGGAAACTGATATAATATTTAAGGGCAAATTGCAATTTAGTTACCTGAGTTTGTCATCATGTTTTAATTGGTTATTCTATTGTGTTTTTGTTACAATTTAGTTATTAATGGTCTTTTTGTTGCAATCATGTGTAATTTGGATGACGTTAAAAACCTAACGAAAAGTATGTCATGTGCCACTCACATGACATTTTAAAGGGTATATATATTATTCGTAAGCATTGAGTGGGTAAAAATGTCACTGATTATGAAAACTAAAAAGAAAAGAAAAAAAAACCCAACCCCCTCATCTTAATCCATCTTTGGATATCTCCAGTAGTGGACTTGGTGGTACAGCTGGGGGTGGTGCAAAGAACGAGTGGCCGAGACACGAATGCGGAAGGATGGGTTGGAGGAGTGGATAACGATTGGCAAGAACAGTCGCTAGATTCAAACCACCCAGATGGCCAATTCATCGTAAACTTGGATTAGCCCAAACCATACAGCAAAATCAAATATTTTCAGCCAATTTTTGCTTATTTTTTATCACCACCACCCAATTTGAATCAACCTCAAACATCCCATTTGATATAAAATCAAAATAAAATGAAACAACAAAAAGAGTATTCAAGTTTAGATTATTAGAATGTGCTTAAGCAATAATAACTGAGACATTTAAGACAAAGACACTTTCACTTTTTTGTGCAAATCGTTATTATTAATGAATCAAATAAGAAAATGGAAAGCAAAGGGGTAGGACCAAAATTAAGAATGGAGGACTGATCTGAAGAGAAGAAAGCAAGATTTTAGTTTTGGAGGTGTTCGACTCTATTTTTTAGATAGAGAGACGTGTGTGTGTATAAGAGAGATTTAGTAGTTGCTGGGGTAAGTGCAAGTGGGTTTTGTTTCTTCAAAATGTGAAGGAATGAAAAAGTGAATGAATCAAATTGCTAATAACCAACACTAATCTCAACAACCCCCACAACATCCAGCACTTTTCTTGCCACTCCATACCAAAATGAAGAACACCAACTCCTGGGTCCACTACAACCAAGAGCACAACTCGGGTACCCATGAATCCAATCCCAACCCCCAACTAATTCGGTCTTAACCTGAATCATATCAACCTTCTTCCTCGTTACCTTCAACAAAGTCGAGCTCATGGCTCCAAAAAAATGGTCATGGATGAACAATTAGGTTGGAGATTAGCTGGAGAGGAGTGGGCAGAAAAGAGGGAAATGAGGGTTGGATGGCTGATTTGTGATAGGGCTGGTAAGGAAGAAGATGAGTTTAATAATTATGGACAGAAATACCCTTTGGTGATGTCATGTGAGTGGCATATGACATACTTTTCGTTAAGTATTAACGGACATCAATATTACACCTAATTGCAAAAAAAATGACACATTCAGTAATCAAATTGTAACAACACAAATTGGATAACTAATTGAAACATGATGAAAAACTCCAGGTAACTAAATTGCAATTTGCACAATATTTAATGGTTCATTTGTATATGTCTCATTTACAATCAATCAATGAATAACAACTGAGAAGTCGACAAAGTTGAAAATCCTGAGCAATTAAAGTAAACATTAATGGTTCATTGTATCTGTCTCATTTATGAAGATTATAAATTTCGAAGTTCGTCGAGCATATAAATAGAAAATTCAAGTTCTAGCAATACATAAACTTGGAAAAGTTACTACTTTTTTTCTTGGACACAATAATAAAAACTCATAATGAATTTTCTCCAAGCGGGAAAATATGACGTGGGAGCTAATTGTAGATACCCCGGGAAAACCCACAACTTGGCTAGAGCGGTGAATTATCCTAGGATGTCTATTTGTGTTTGGATTTGTAGAGTCGCCACCTATGTTTTAGAGGACATAAGAAAAAACCTAATGTTTATAGCCTATGTTTGATTACAAAAACAGAGATTCTTGTTATGAGGTTCGGGGTTAGGTTACGAGATGGGAAGTACTTAAACACCCATTCGCCCAACTAAAGTTGGTCTTGCTTGATCAAAATCTACATGAATGATAAAAGGTTCTTTTATTCTTGATGAAAATGGGGGGTTTTGAAAGGTGTTTTGGAATGTAGGGAGATAACTCCTTGACTAGCTTCAATGAAGTGAAGTAGCCTTTGGTGTTATGTCCAAAAATGTTTGGGTGATTGCACTTTGATTGAAAATAAAAGAGAGAGAGAGGAGAGATGAAGTAGAAGAGATGAGAGGAAAGAATAGTCTTTTCCTATACTTCCAAGAACTTCAAAGAGTGACTCTTGAGAATGCCTTGCAAGTATATTTTGTGTATAGTTTTGTAGTGATAAAAAATCTTCCTCCTTTTCAAGGGTGAATTATAGGTATTTATATATGTGAAGAACTATGAGTTTTGGTACCAAAACCAAGCACAAACATCAGTTTTCCGGGCAAATCCTGTAAAAGGAGCAAGGGAGGGATTCTTGGATAGAAATTTCTGTAACTGATGCCAGGTGCGCGCGCCTCCTGCTTGGTGGTGGGATGTGCGTGCCTCTGGTCCCAAAGGCTGAAGCGCGCGACTTGGAGATGGCAAAACGACAGAATGGACTAGAAAATCAGCACTGTTATTCAGTTTGGTCCCTGGACTTACCAAAGTCAGCAGAAACTTAACAGAAGTAACAGAACTAACGAGAAACACTTAAAATAGGGAGAAACCCAAAATCACATGTGCAATCGGGGTGAGCGGTTCAAGGCGGGGTGTCTACAGATCCCCTCGCGAGGTGGATTGCAAACAAAAACGCGTCGACGAAAGAACAAAACACAGCCGAGGATCACAAAGAAAAAAACAAAGACTTCGATGAAAACAAGAATCTTGAAATTACCAGAGATAGAGGTGCGTCCCTGTGTGAGCGACTTTTGCTGAAGAAGGGGTGCGGTGATAGAAATCGGCCCACTGTATCCAATGGTTAAAGTCCGTATAGGGGACTAGCGAGTCCAAGAATCCGTCTGCTGATTTAGAGTCCGTATAGAGGACTAGCGGGATCCGAGGATCCGTCTACTGATTTAGAGTCCGTATAGGGGACTAGCGAGATTCGAGAATCAGTCTGCTGGTTTAGAGTCAGTATAGAGGACTAGCGGGATCTGAGGATCCGTCTGCTGATTTAGAGTCTGTATAGAGGACTAGCGAGATCCGAGAATATGTCTGCTGATTTAGAGTCCGTATGGGGACTAGCGAGATCCGAGAATCCGTCTGCTGTTCTTTAGAGTCCGTATAGGGGACTAGCGAGATCCGAGAATCCGTCTGCTGGTTTAGAGTCTGTATAGGGGACTAGCGGGACCCGAGAATCCGTCTGCTAATTTACAGTCCGTATAAAGGACTTGAGATAAATGTGAATTTGTTGAATAGACTTTGCTGATAAAGAGTGGTGATTCTGGTGGTTCAACGCCAGACCAAATTGCTATTTTAAAGCTGTTTGCTACTTGGAGTTGAAGTTGACTTTTGCGGGGTGTAGGCACAGTTGACTGGGACCGAAAAATGCTTTCCCTTTAGCGAGGAAATGTCGAGATTGACCTTGAATTTTGTAGAAAAAACAAACCCTATTTAAGTCTAGTGGGATTTTCTATCTAATTTTAATTCTGACATGCCTTAGGGGCGGACCAAATTAATGTGTGCCCATCTGTGTCTCCGAGGGCGGAGCTGTGTCGGGACTTTGACGAAGAATGTAGACCTGCTGATTCTGGGAGTGCCTGGACTTGTTCCTACATGATTTCTTCCTTTTGACAAGGGCCGGCTGAGGCACTTCTAAAGTGGGAGGCGGGCGCCTCAGATAGTAGCTTCGGGAACCGCGCGCTTCCCAAGTGGGCGTCGGGAGGCGCGCGCTTCTGGGGAGCGAATTTCGGGGCTTAACATTGCTGGCCAAAAGATCCCCACAGCTATAATATCAGCCTATGTTCGAACACCTTCTTCAACAGCTCTTTTCTGCCATTATGAACATCTTTTCTTGCTCAATTTAGCTTTGTAATCCACTTTTGCCATGGCCTCCAATTCTTTTACCCTTGATACCAAGGTTATTGGGATATGAGAAGGATTTTTCCACTTTTGTGTACTCTTTCAAGACCCCCACCCCAGAAGGCTTTGTAAAAACTTTTGATTCCGCATTCTCTTCACGTTACGGAGTTGAAGCCGTACTGGGATTTGTTGAAGGCCGCTGCAGCTTTTGTGGATTGTGACAGTTCACACCTTTAATTTTTTGGCAAATGAAATGGGCCGACTGTTGATGACTTTGGTGCCATTCTTGGTATGCCGCTGGCGGGTCAAATTGCCGTCCCCAAATATTATCATGGAGTGATTGATTCTTGGTCTGACTTGTTGAACCTTCCCATCAGAGATGTGAGGAAGATGTTGCATGGCACCGTGGTAGGTATAAATGAGGTGCCAATGTTCTTCATTTTTCATTCGGAAGGACATGGCGGTTCAGTCTTTCAAGAGGAGTGCCATGGCGGTTTACCTTTTCAGTGAAGTTCTTTTAGTTACACCCTTCGGGACAGCGGATGCGCAGTTGGTTGAGATTATCTTGCATGCCAAGGAGCATTAATTCAGTATAATCCCTCTTATAGTAGGGGAGACCCTGCATGGCCTTGACGAGTTGCATCGAAACGGGCGAGATGTGTCGGGGAACCCCTTGATTTTGACCATATGGCTCTGGGAACACTTTAGGATTTATTCTCCGGGGGTGATCTGTCACCTTTTGCTGTTCACAGGAGAAACTGTTGATTCGGGATTTGGCTAAAGATGGTTGGAAGAAATTCTTTGCTCCCCCGGTCGTCGACTGACATTGAGTGTGCCCTCCCTCTTGGGTCTTCGTCCTTTTGTGGAATGGGTTCCGAGTTTTGAACATGTGGTCCTACCCGGCCTAAGAGATTCTTCATTTTACAAGCTGGAGCAAGTTCTGAGGCAGTGCGGTCATAAGCAGATAGTTCCATTCCCTAGGAGTAGGGTGTTTCACCCTGTCTCGTATATGGGTCCGGATTTTTCAAAGGAGCTCCAATTGGCTTGGGGAGATGACCTTCATCGGTGGGCTTCCGCCCCCATTCACTGGGGTAGTATCTTTCTTCCCGAGAGGTATTTGGACTATCTGTTTGGCACTCTTTACCGCAGCATCACTTGGGTTGATGTGTTCACGCTGAGTTGTTAGGAAAGGACTTTGAGCCTAGCAGTGCTTTGTGGTATAAGGAAGCTGCTGCTGATTCGCACAATATTTTGGCTGACCCTTTCGGTACCCTTTGGATAGCTTCTATGCTCGGAGGCGCGTTGCTGCGCGGAAGGTTTCGGTCCGCCTCAGTGTTCCTAGGCCTCCCAAGAAGAATAGGATTGAGAGCCGTTCGGGTGGCCCTTCAAAGGCTAAGAGAAATTAGATTTTTCCTAGTACCCCAAGATTGCAATTAATAGACCACTTGTTTAGGATTTAATGTTTTATTGTCTTTTTTGCTCAACATATCCGTTGTGATGTTGAAATAATTCAGAGATAATAAAAATCGCATTTTGTTATGACATGATTGGGTAAAATTATTGTTTTAGACCGCACCCGAAGTTTGCCTACGTTGCTCTTGTAGAGAGGCTCAGGTCTCCGTAGTTTCAAACAAATGATGACCATTTTTTTGTGCACCTGTTTTTTGCCTAGACCGCCCTTTCGGGTTTTCAATCTAGCGGGCTTCTTTTTTGCACGTGCTCTAATTTTTGCCTAGGCCGCCCTTGGGTTTTCAACCTAGCGAGTGTTTTTTTTTTTTAATGGTCTTTATTTGTTAAGCGTAGAACTTCTTGAGCTTGTCGAGGTTGACCTCCTTGGTAGTTTATCACCATCTAAGTCTACGAGTTGGACTGCACCGCCGCTTAGTATCTTCTTGACCACGTAAGGACCGATCCATCGAGGCCCCACTTCCCAAGGGGATTCATTGCATTGGGAGGATGTTGTCTTAGGACTAGATCTCCCACTTTGATATTTCGAGGCTTCACCTTCTTGTTGAAAGCCCTTGCCATTCTTTGTTGATAAGCCCTTGTGCATTCAAACGCTCTAACCTCTTTCATCGAGTAGGGCAAGTTGCTCGTATCGACTTTGCATCCAGTCGACCTTGTTAACTTGGTTCTCAAGTAAGACCCGTAGAGAAGGAACTCGAGTTCGACCGGGAGTACGGCTTCAGAACCATAAACCAATGAGTACGGAGTTTCTCCCGTTGCTGACCGTATTGATGTTGCGATAGCCCCCACAATGCTAGTGGTAATTTCTTGGGCCAGTACCTTCCTTTTGAAGCCATTTTTCGTATGATGACTTCGATTGTCTATTTGCTGCTTCGACCACTCCGTTGGCTTGGGGCGGTACATGGATGACTTGTGCTTGGTAATTTTGTAGTCAACCAAAAGTGCATCCATCTCTTTCTCGAAGTGAGAACCATTGTCGGAGATGATCTCATGAGGAATACCATACCAGCACATGATGTTGTTCTTCACGAATTCGGCCACTTTCTTGGCATTGAGGACTCGGTAAGCTTGTGCTTCAACCCATTTTGTGAAATAGTACGGCACAAGGATGAATGATTTTCCATTGCTCCCGTAGGATGGACTTTGCCGATGATATCTATGCCCCAACAAGAGAATGGCCAAGGTGTGGTCATGGTGTACAGTTGTGAAGGCGGAGCATGTTGTAGATTAGCATGGAACTGGCACTTGGCGCATTTCTTAACTTTCTCGATGCAGTCTCTTTCCATTGTAGTCTAATAGTAGCCAATACAGAGTATCTTCCTGGCTAACATAATCCCATTCATGTGGGGCCCACACTTGCCTTCATGGATTTCGTGCATGATTTCTTGAGCTTCGGACTCGTTTGCACATAAAAGGTTGATCCCTTGTGATGTCTCTTGTAGACTCAGTTTCCAATCAACACATATCTGGCGGCTAGCTTTTGTAGTGCTATTCGGGTTTCCCATTGCTGTTCTCGGGAAAGGTGCCGTTGTTGAGAAAATTCATGATGTCAGTGTACCACGGGGGGTTATCTTGGACTTTCATTGATCTCAATGTCCATGCAGTATGCCATACTGGTCCTTCTTGAAATTTGAGGGTTTCACATTTTTCCTTTGGGCATCTCAAACCAGTGAGGCTATAGTGGCCAAAGCATCGGAAAAGCGGTCTTGTCTCTTGGCAAATAATTGAACGTGATGTCTGAAACTGTTCAACCAATTCCTCGAGGTGTTGACCATACTGTTGGAGGGTCGGGTCTTGGATTTGCCATTTACCCGTTGTCTGATTGATAGGGAGCAGGGAGTCACCGAATACTTCTAGCTCTGTGACATTTCTTTCTAGGGCCGCTTCTAGCCCCGCTATGCATTGCTCATACTCGGCAATGTGTTGGTAGCTTCGAATTCAAGACGGATGGCGATTAGAGTGTAAATGTCCTTCGGATCAACAAGCAACATTCCTATTCCCTAACCATGTTTATTGGCGGCGCCATCGAAAAAAAGTTGGCCACTTATTTTCCTCGGTTGTAGTGCAAACCAAGTGCTCGTCGAGAAACTGTAGTCCTCCCCCTTTCACTTCGTCACACGGAAATCAGCAAGCTGATTACTGAACACTTTCCCCTGATGGATTTAAGTGTGACGTAAATGATATCATAGCCGGCGAGCATGAAGTACCATTTGGCTATCCTTGTCGACATGAAGGGTTTCTCGAAATGTAGCGGAGCGGGTCCACTTTTGCTACTAGCTGATGGGAAAGGCTTCCATGTAATGTTTGAGCTTTTGAGTGACCCAAACCAGTGCTGCACAAGACTTCTCTAAGACAAAGTAGTTCTTTTCGCCTCCTTGAAACCGGCGACTGACAAAGTAAATGTGATTCTCCTTTGTGGAGTCCTCGTGCTCTTGTGCTAGCATAGCCCCAAGGGCTTCATCGTTCACTGTGAGGTAGAGCAAGAGAGGCTTCTCCTTGTGAAGTGGAACCAAGACTGGAGGGCATGTCAAGTAATACTTCACTTGGTCGAAAGCTTCTTGGCAAGCGTCGGTCCATTCTAGGGCCACATTCTTCTTGAGTAACTTGAAGATTGGCTCACACATGGAAGTAAGCTGGTGCACAAACCGACTGATGTACTGAAGTCAGCCCATGAAACCTTTGATTTCTTTTTGTATCTTGGGAGGAGGCATGTCAATGATTGCTTTGATTTTTGAGGATCTGCTTCAATACCCCTTTCTGTGACCATGTAGCCAAGAACTTTCCTCGGATGACCCCGAACGTGCCTTTGTGGGGTTAAGCCTCATCTTGTGTTGACGGAGTCTTTCAAAGAATTTGCGGAGATCGATCAATGTTGACCGTTGGTCCCCTTCGAGTGGATGATCATGTCTTCCACGTAGACCTCGATCTCTTTGTGAATCATGTCATGGAAAAAGTCTGTAACAGCCCTTTGATAAGTAGCCCCAGCATTCCTTAACCCAAACGGCATAACTGTGTAGAAAGGTGCCCCACGGTGTTGTGAAAGCAATCTTGTGTATGATCCTCTTCGGCCATGAGAATCTGATTATACCCAGCAAACCCGACCATAAACGAGCGAACCTCGTAGGCAGCAGTGGAGTCGACTAGCATGTCAATGTTGGGTAGTGGAAAGTCATCCTTTGGAGAAGCTTTGTTCAGATCCCGGAAGTCCACACAAACACGACCTTGCCATTAGCCTTTCTGACTGTCACGACGTTTGCAAGCCATGTTGGATACTCAATAACCTTGATGAAGCCTACACTGAGAAGCTTCTCTATCTCCTCTTTGACTTGTAAAGAGCATTATGGCTTGATCTTTCTGAGCTTCTGCTTTGTCGGCTTAGCATCCTCTCTGATCGGAATTCTGTGTTCAGCGACCTTTCTGTCTAAACCCGGCATGTCTTTGTACGACCATGCAAATACATCACGAACTCTTTGAGCAGTGCAGTCAATCTGTCTTTCTCGTCCCCCTTAAAGAAGCTTCCGATCTTGGTTTCTTTCGGCTCTTCGTCGGTACCAGATTGACAACATGTAATTCTTCGTCAGCCCCTGGACCATTTTCACCACGACTACGGACCTGTTGAGCAAGTTCATTAAGTAGTTGTGTTTTCGTGGTCTATTTCATCATTATTTGAATCGTTATTAACTAGTTCATTAAATTCGTTATTAGTTAATTCATCATTCATGATGTTTGCAATCTCGGGGTACTTAGAAAGATCAAATTTTTCATTAACAAAGAAAGGAACACACGCTCGGCTATGGCCTCCATATTCCTCTTGGGTGAGGGTATCAGAAACACTCTCGGACTCAAAAGTGAATGTGAACACGTCTCCCTTTGTGACCTTGCGTGGAATGCAACCATCTTCTCGACCAAGAATTCTTTGGATACCACGGGTCCCTTCGTAGAATACCAGTTGTTGATCGGCTCGGAGCTTGCTGGATCTCACTGATAGTCTATTTTCTCGTGTCGGTGTCGTAGATGGCATTGACTTGGCACCATCCATGATGGCAAGTTCTTCGAACATGGAGGCTAAATCCGTCAATTCTTCCCCCGCGGTAATCTCTGTCTCGAACTCTATGGTCACTTTCTTCCCCCACCATTCTCGGGGTGACATGGGAGTTGGTTCCCTTTCGGATTTCTGAATTTCGCAGTCGGTGAAGATTTTAAGACCGGGATTTTCTGATGCCCTTGCTGTTAACCCATGGCTTGGGAAAGATTACGTATGGAACCTCTTTCCCTTGACGGACAAAGTAGCCATTCTGTGTCTTGCAGTAAGGCCTCAGATTGGGAATCTCATAATGACGGCCTTCTCTCCGAGCTCGGGCCATTTCATTCTTGACGGATTGCTCGTGTTTAAGTCGTTTTTGGAAGGCTCATATCCCAAACCGAACTTGTTCTTAACAAAAGGAACCTCAATCGGTTGGCATTCTCCCTTGTTGATATTTCCCTAGGCCTAAACCAGGAAGTAGTTCATGTTCCTCATCATGCGGAGGACTTTGCGAATGCCAAGGGTCCATGACCCACTTCCCCTTTCTTTTTCAATGGCGTTGATTGAGACGCCGGAGAGGGTAGAGTCTGCTAAAACATGCTGAATTTGGTGAATGGGTTCCCCCTTTTTGTGGATAGTGACGTTTTTCTGCATAAACGGTCACTATTTCATCCCCATTTCTGAACTTCACACACTGATGGAGAGTCGAAGGGACGGCATTAAACTGTGTATCCATGGCGGCCCAAGAGCAAATTGAATGAGGAAGGGATGTCGAGCACTTGAATGGACGGACATGACCTGGCTCCCAAACTCAATGTCTATTTCCACCATACCCATGACTGTACAGGCAGTGATGTCTTAACCTCGGATCACTTGAGTAGAAGGCTTTAAAATCTGAATTCTTAAGCCTAGTATGCCCATGATTCGGCCGGCATCAAATTGAGTGCAGAACCACCGTAACCAAACAGACTCTTGAAATAGGTCTCCCCCTGCTCTCACCTTGAGATAAATGGCCTCATTGTGGTTGGAACCAAAGGTGGAAGGTCCATGTCGGCAAAGGTGATGACATTGCCAAAATGAATGTGTACCTATTATTGCCGTAAGGTCTTCGGGAGTTGTATCTGGAGAGATCGACGTGTCGTCGAGATTACAGATGACAAGATCTCAGTGTCTTTGGAGGATGCAATTAGGTCCCAAATGGAGATGTTGGCTTAAGTTTTCTTGAGTTGAACCAATAAAGTATCTTCGGGAGTGTCGCGAGCTTGCGGTCTTTGAGAAGAGGAGCTTGGTGCAAAAGTAGCGGGGTTGCTTGCTATGACTCGTCCGGATCGAGTTAGCATGTTGACGTTCCCATCTTGATTCTTTTTCCTATTCTCTAGTACTTCCCTCATACCTCATCGTAAGTCACAACATAACAAGAATTGTCAATCTTATTCATAATATTGGAGCCCTCATTCACAATTGGGATTGAAGAGTGGTTTCTTCAAACTCTCATATCTCTATTATATTGACACCACCCTCATTAGTAACTATGAATTCCTTTTTGTCTATGAGATCTTGGATGACGTTGCGGAGGACGAAGCATTCCTCGGTGGTGTGGCCGCTATGTTGGTGGTAGTCACAATGCTTGTGGTGAGCATGGTTGGGACGCAATGCTTGGGCTTGTACCCTTGGAGAGGAGTAACTTTCCCTTTGCTTTGAGAGCTTCAAAGGCTTGTTCGGTGATAGTCATGCCATGGAGAGGAGTGTAGACACGATCATCTTGAAACTTCTTGCCTTATGGTGGAGGAACCCTTTTGTAATTCCCTTATCGGTAGTGACGGTATTAACTGAAGCCTCTTTTGTGGAGCTAGAGGCGGCCTTGTAACGAAGGGTAGGAGCACTTTTCTTGATTTCTCTAAGCAACTCATCCATTCGAATCCCCGCCTCGTACATTTGAGAGAAATCGTCATAGCAAGCCCACTTAGGTGGGTGCGGAGATCAATGTTTAGACACTTAAGAAAGATGTCAATTTGCTCCTTGGTGTTAGGCCTCTCGACAATCTCAGCAAGCTTGTCATTCCACCTCTCATGAAGTCAATGAAGGACTCATTGTCCCTTTGAGTAGTGTTCTCGATCTCTTTCTTGGTTGGCCGGTGGGTGGTGTTGCCTTGGTATTGACTTTTGAAGGCAAGCATAGCGGCGTCCCAATCAAGACGGACTGTGAGCGGGAGAGTTTCATACCAATCCTTTGCCGCCCCCTCGAGAGTAAGAGGGAAGCATTGTGCCATAACCTTGGGAGAGACCTTCTTCGGTACCATAGCCCAAATGTAAGTCTCGATGTGTGCCATGGGACAAGAGTTTCCCTTGAACTTGCTGATGTCGGTGTAGATACCCCGGGAAACCACGGCTTTAGGCTAGAGCGGTGAATTATCCTAGGATGTCTAACTTGTTTTAGATTGTTTAGAGTCGCCACCTATGTTTTGAGGAACATAAGAAAAACCTATTGATAATAGCCTAAGTTTGATTACGAAAACAGAGATTCTTTATTTTGAGGTTCGGTGGTTAGATTACGAGATGGGAAGTACCGAAACACCCATCTCGCCCAACTAAAGTTGGTCTTGCTTGATCAAAATCTACATGAATGATAAACGTTCTTCTTCTTCTTCTTTAAATCGTAAAAGGGGTTTTAAAATAGAGTTTGGAATGTAGGAGATAACTCCTTAACCAACCTCAATGAGATGAGGTGATCATTAGAGTCATGTCCCAAAATGATTTGGGTGATTGCACTTTGATAAAACAAAAAGAAATAGAAAAGAGATGAAGTCGAGAAGAGGAAGGAAATGGTTTTTACCTAGTCTTCGAGAGACTTCAGACACTTCTTGATGAATGCCTTTGGAAATGCCATGAAGGTAAGAAATTTGGCTTCTTGTTGAAAATGTAAGATTTTAGAGTAAAAGATCCAAGGTCCAAGGTCTAAGGTTTTTCGGTCCTTGAAAATGGAGGTAAAGAGAGGTTTTTATAGGTGAAAGAGAGGTGTTTTTTGTGCCAAAACTCAGTCACCAAGAAATCCTTCCCAGGCAAAATCCTGTAAATTGAGCAAGGGAGAGAATCGTGGCCAGAAATCTGTAACTGACGCCCAGAGGCGCGCGCTTCCTGCTTTGGGGGCGAGAGGCGCGCGCGCCTGGCTCCTCCTGTCGGAGGCGCGCGACTCAGAGAAGGCAATTTTGACAGAATGGACTAGAAAGTCATCCCTGTTATTCAGTTTAGTCCCTGGACTTAACGAAGTCAGTCAGGAACTTAACAGAAGTGACAGAAACTAACGAAAAACACTTAAAATGGGGAGAAACACAAGATCAAATGTGCAATCGGGGTGAGCGGTCCAAGGCGGGGTGTCTACAGAGCCCCTCGGCGACGTGGATTGCAAAGCAAAATGCGTCGACGAAAGTTAAAAAACACCCGCCGAGGACATCACCAAGAAAAAGCAAAGACTCGATGAAAGCAGGAATTTGAAATTGCGAGAGAGAGTGTGCGCTCCCTGTGTGAGCGGCTTTTGTTGATAGAGGGGGTGGCATGATCCGTTAGGTGAACCTGCCGGCTGAATATCTTGAATGAGGCCGTTAGTGAACCTTTTGAACGAGGCCGTTAGTGAACCTTTGGAGAGGCCGTTAGTGAACCTTTGAGGAGGAATCCGTTAGTGAAATTCTTTGATGAGGCCGTTGGTGAACCTTTGGAGAGGCTGTTAGTGAACCTTTGAAGAGGCCATTAGTGAACCTTTGAAGAGGCCGTTAGTGAACCTTTGTAGAGGCCGTTAGTGAACCTTTGAGGAGGCCGTTAGTGAACCTTTGGAGAGGCCGTTAGTGAACCTTTGAAGAGGCCGTTAGTGAACATTTGAAGACGAATCCTTTAGTGAAATTCGTTGATGAGGCCGTTAGTGAACCCTTGAAGACGAATCCGTTAGTGAAATTCGTTGATGAGGCCGTTAGTGAACCCTTGAAGAGGCCGTTAGTGAACCTTTGAGGAGGCCGTTAGTGAACCTTCGAGGACGAATCCGTTAGTGAAATCTGTTGATGACGTATTGCTTTGAAGTCTCGTGCCACTTGGAGTCACACTTGACTTTTTGAATTGTGGGGTGCAGGCACAGTTGACCGCGACCAGAAAATGTTCCTGCTGGGGATGAAATATTGAGATTGACCCTTGAGGGGGGGTATGGCACCCGTGACAGAACTTAGGGAGTTCGGAATCCGGAGGAGGACAGCCTACTTTTGAGTGGGAGTTTCTATCCTACTTTCAATTTTTGACATGCCTTAGGGGCGGATCAGAAGAATGTGTGCCCAACTGGGTGTCCGAGGACAGGGGCTGTGCCTTGATTTAAGCTTGAGATCTCTGACAAGGCCCTTTCTTGAAGTGATTTAGACTTGGGAGGCGTACGCTTTCCTATGTAGGCTTGGGACGCGCGTGCATTTCAGACTGCTGGCGGGTGGCGCGCGCGTCTGGGAGGCAGAATTCCGGGCTTAACATTTGCTGACCAAAAGAACCCCCAACAGCTATAATATCATCTTCTGTTCGACCACTTGATTCTCACAGCTCCTTTCTGCCATTCTTGAACATCATATTATTGCTTAACTTTGCTTGTGATCAACATTTTCCATGGCTTCCAATTCTTTTGCCCTTGATGCCATGGTTGTTAGTGAGTATGAAAAGGACTTGGGCACTCTTGTGTATTCTTTCAAGACCCATCCCAAGAAGGCCTTCATTAAAGACTTCGGGTTCCGAATTCTTTTCACCTTGCGGACGTTGAAGCCGGATTGGGATTTGTTGAGAGCTGCCGCGGCTTTCTGGGATTGCGACAGCCATACCTTCAACTTTTCAGCTTATGAAATGGTGCCAACTGTTGATGATTTCGGGGCCATCCTTGGCATGCCTTTGGCCGGTCGGATTTCCGTCCCTAAGTATCATCGTGGTGCCATTGACTCTTGGGTTGAGTTATTAAATCTCCCTGTTGAGGACGTGAGGAAGATGTTGCACGGTACTATGATTGACATAACTGAGTTGCCGATGTTCTTCAGTTTACACTCGGAGGATCCGGCGGTTCAATCTTTCAAGAGGAATGCCATGGCCGCTTGTCTCTTTAGTGAAGTACTGTTTGTCACACCCTTCGGGACTGCGGATGCGCATTTGGCTGAGATTATTTTGCAAGCCAAGGAGCAACAATTTAGTATAATCCCTCTTATCGTAGGGGAGACGTTGCACGGCCTTGATGAGTTACATAAGACGGACAAGATGTGTCGGGGAAGCCATTTGCTCTTGACTATATGGCTTCGAGAACACTTCAAGATTTATTCCCCGGATGGTGATTTGTCTCCTTTTGCTGTTCATAGGAGGAAGTTATTGATCCGGGATTTATCCGAAGATGGTTAGAAGAAATTCTTTGCCTCTCGGGTAACCGTCGATATTGAGTGGTGCCCTCCTTCTTGGAGTCTTTGTCCTTTTGTGGAATAGACTCTTGGTTTTCAGCATGTGGTTGTACCCGGCTTGAGAGATTCGTCATTTTACCAGCCAGAGCGGGTTCTGCGGCAGTTTGGTCGCCAACAGATGATTCCTTTTCCGAGGGACGGAGTGCTTCGTCCAGTTGCTTACATGGGTCCTGACTTCTCGAGTGAGCTTCAGTCGGCTTGGGGAGATGATCGCAACCGTTGGGCTTTTGCTCCTTTGCATCGGGGGAGTGTCTTCCTTCCCGAGAGCTACTTGGATTATTTGTTTGGTACCCTTTACCGTGGCATCACTTGGGTCGATGTGCTTCGTGCCGAGTTGTTGGGAAAGGGTTTTGAGCCTAGCAGCGCTTTGAGATATAGGGAGGCTGCTGCTGATTCGAGTAACGTTCTTGCTGACCCTTTCGGTACTCCTTTGGATGACTTTTATGCTAGGAGACGTGCCGCAACACAGAAGGTTTCGGTGCGTATCAGTGCTCCTCCGATATCCAAGAAGAATAGGATTGAGAGACGATCAGGTGGTCCTTTAAAGGCTAAGAGAAAATTGGATTTTTCTTAGTACCCTAAGAGATTGCAATTAGACCACTTTGTTTTAGGATTTAATATTTTGATGTCTTTTGTTGCTCAATAAATCCGTTGTAATGGTTTGAATAATTCATTGAATGAATAAGGATTGCATCTTGTTATTGGAAGTGAATTGGGTATTTTTGATATGTTTTAGACCGCACCCGAAGGTTGCCTACGTTCCTCCAGTTGGGAAGCTCAGGTCTCCGTAGTTCAAACAAACAAAGACCATTTTTTTTTATGGTCTTTGTTTATTAAGCATAGAACCTCTTGAGTTTGTCGAGGTTGACCTCCTTTGGCAGCTGGTCACCATCTAAATCCACGAGTCAGACTGCACCGCCGCTTAGTATCTTTTTGACCACGTACGGACCGATCCATCGGGGTCCCCATTTCCCCAGGGGATTCATGGCGTTAGAAGGATGTTGTCTTAAGACCAAATCTCCCACATTGATGTTTCGAGGCTTTACCTTTTTGTTGAAAGCTCTTGCCATCCTTTGCTGATACGCCCTTGTGCGTTCGAGTGCTCTTAGCCTTTTCTCGTCGAGTAAGGCTAGCTGTTCGTATCGACTTTGCATCCAGTTGACCTCGTTGACTTGATTCTCGAGGAGGACCCGTAGAGATGGGACTTCAAGTTCGATAGGGAGTACGGCCTCAGAACCATAGACTAATGCATAAGGAGTTTCTCCTGTTGCGGACCGTATTGATGTGCGGTAGCCCCACAATGCTAATGGTAGCTTCTCGGGCCAATCCCTTCCTGTTGAGGCCATTTTCTAAACGATGGTATCGATGGTTTTATTTGCTGCTTCAACCGCGCCATTTTCTTGGGGACGGTAAGGAGATGACTTGTGCTTGGTGATCTTGTATTCTACCAAAAGTGCATCCATTTCCTTCTCAAAGTGAGAGCCGTTGTCGGAAATGATTTCATGAGGCACGCCGTATCGGCACATGATATTAATCTTTACAAATTCGGCCACTTTCTTGGCGTTGAGGGTCCGATAGGCTTGTGCTTCGACCCACTTTGTGAAGTAATCGACGGCCACTAGGACGAATGACTGCCCATTGCTTCCGGCAGGATGGACTTTACCGATGATGTCTATCCCCCAACAAGAGAAAGGCCAAGGTGTGACCATGTTGTAAAGTTGCGAGGGTGGAGCATGTTGCAGATTAGCGTGGAATTGGCACTTGGCACACCTTTTGACTTTCTCGATACAGTCTCGTTCCATAGTGCTCAAATAGTAACCAATGCGGAGTATCTTTTTGACCAGCATAAATCCATTCATGTGGGGTCCACACTCTCCTTCGTGCACTTCACACATTATCTCTTGAGCTTCGGCCTCATTGGCGCATAAGAGATTGATCCCGTCGTGGTGTCTTTTATAGACCCGGTCCACAATCAGTACGTACCGAGAGGCTAGCCTTTGCAGAGCTGCTTGAGACTTCTTATTGCTATTCTCGGGATAAGTGCCATCTTTGAGGAAATTCATGATATCCGAATACCAAGGAGAGTTTGGTTTGAACCTCGTTGACCTCGATATTCATGCAGTACGCCGGACTGTTCCTTCGGGCAATTTTGAAAGGCTTCACCATTTTCCCTTTGGTCATTTCGACTAATGAAGCTATGGTGTCCAGTGCATCGGCGAAGCGATTTTTATCCCTTGGCAGGTAGTTGAAAGTGATCTCTTGGAATTGTTCAACCAATTCTTCAAGGTGTTGACCATACTGTTGGAGAGTCGGGTCTTGGGTTCGCCATTTACCCGATTGCTGATTGATAAGGAGCAAAGAGTCGCCGAATACTTCTAGTTCCGTGACGTTTCTTTCGAGAGCTGCTTCGAGCCCTGCTATGCATGCTTC
The DNA here is from genome assembly GCA_026119855.1 of Campanula takesimana. Lineage (NCBI taxonomy): Eukaryota > Viridiplantae > Streptophyta > Magnoliopsida > Asterales > Campanulaceae > Campanula > Campanula takesimana. Next base: position 474,031 of record JAOWBW010000725.1, read on the forward strand.
GTACTCGGCAATGTTGTTGGTAGCTTCGAATTCCAGACGGATGGCGATGGGAGTGTAGATGTCTTTTGGATCGACAAGCAATACTCCTATACCAAAACCGTGCTTATTGGCGGCGCCATCGAAAAAAAGTTGCCACTTATTTTCCTCGATTGCAGTACAAATTAAGTTTGCCACTTATTTTCCTCGGTTGCAGTACAAATTAAGTGCTCGTCGGGGAACTGTACGTCTTCCCCCTTCACTTCGTCACACGGGAATTCGGCAAGCTGGTCACTAAACACTTTCCCCCTGACGGATTTTAGTGTGACGTAAGTGATATTATAGCCGGCGAGCATGAAGTACCATTTGGCTATTCTTGTTGACATGAAAGGCTTCTCAAAGATGTAGCGGAGCGGGTCCACCTTTGCTACCAGCTTGATCGGAAAAGCTTCCATATAGTGTTTGAGCTTTTGAGTGACCCAAACCAATGCTGCACATGACTTCTCTAAGACAGAGTAGTTCTTTTCGCCTCCTTGGAATCGGCGACTGACAAAGTAAATGGCATTCTCCTTTGTGGACTCTCGTTGCTCTTGTGCTAACATAGCCCCTAGGGCTTCATCATTGACAGTGAGATAGAGCAAAAGAGGTTTCTCCTTGTGCGGCGGAACTAGAACAGGAGGGCACGTCAAGTAATGCTTCACTTGGTCGAAGGCTTCTTGGCACGCGTCGGTCCATTCTAGAGCCACATTCTTCTAGCTTGAAGATTGGCTCGCACATGGAAGTGAGTTGGTGCACAAACCGACTGATGTATTGCAGTCTACCCATGAAACCTTTGATCTCTTTCTGCGTCTTTGGAGGAGGCATGTCAATGATTGCCTTGATTTTGGAAGGATCTACTTCAATTCCCTTTCAGTGACCATATAACCAAGAACTTTGCCTTGGATAACCCCGAACGTGCACTTTGCAGGGTTGAGCCTCATCTTGTGTTGACGAAGCCTTTCAAAGAACTTGTGGAGGTCGATTAAATGTTGACCATCGGTCCCTTTGGAGTGAATGATCATGTCGTCCACATAGACCTCGATTTCTTTGTGAATCATATCGTGGAACAAGTCTGTCACGTCTCTTTGGTAGGAAGCCCCAGCGTTTCTTAACCCAAATGGCATGACTGTGTAGCAAAAGGTACCCCACGGTGTTGTGAAGGCTGTCTTATGTTGATCTTCTTCGGCCATGAGAATCTGATTGTACCCAGTGAACCCGTCCACGAATGAGCGAACCTCATAGGCAGCAGTGGAGTCGACCAGCATGTCGATGTTAGGGAGTGGAAAATCGTCCTTTGGGGAAGCTTTGTTCAAATCTCGGAAGTCCACACAAACTCGAACCTTGCCGTTTGCCTTTCTGACTGTCACGATGTTGGCTAACCATGTCGGATACTCGATAACCTTGATGAAACCCACACTGAGGAGCTTCTCGATCTCTTCTTTGACTTGCAGAGACCATTCTGGCTTGATCTTTCTGAGCTTCTGTTTTACCGGCTTGGCATCTTCTCTGATCGGAATTCTGTGCTCCGCTACCTTTCTGTCCAAACCCGGCATGTCTTTGTATGACCATGCGAACATATCCACGAACTCCCGTAGTAGTGCAGTCAATCTGTCTCTGTCGTCCCCCTTGAAGAAGCTTCCGATCTTAGTCTCTCTTGGTTCTTCTTCGGTACCCAGATTAACAACATGCAATTCTTCGTCAGCCTTTGGACCATTTTCACCACGACTACGGACTTGTTGAGCAAGTTCATTTAAGTATGTTGTGTTTTCGTGGTCTATTTCATCATAATTTGAATCGTTATTAACTTGTTCATTAAGTTCATTATTAGTTAATTCATCATTTATGATGTTTGCAATCTCAGGGTACTCAGAAATATCAAATTTTTCATTAGCAAAGAAAGGAAACACACGCTCGGCTATGGCTTCCAAATCTTCTTGGGTGAGGGTATTAGAGACACTCTCGGACTCGAAAGTAAGTGTGGGTCGCTCTTCCTTTGTTGCTGTGCGGGGTATGCAACCCATTTCTTGGACTAAGAATTCTTCGGATACCACGGGCCCTTTCGTTGAATACCAATTGTTGATCGGCTCGGAACTTGGCGGGATCTCACTGATAGTCTCGTTTATGGTGACGGTGCCATGGATGGCGTTGACTTGGCATTCATTCATTATGGCAAGCTCTTCAAACATGGAGGCTAAATCTGTCAGTTCTTCCCCCACGGTGATTTCTGTCTCGGACTCCATAGTCACCTTCCTTCCCCACCATTCACGGGGCGACATGGGAGTTGGTTCCCTTTCGGATTTCTAGATCTCACAATCGGAGAAGATTTCGAGACCGGGCTTTTTGACACCCTTATTGTTAACCCATGGCTCGGGAAAGATCATGTATGGAACGTCTTCCCCTTGGCGGACAAAATAGTCATTCAAAGTCTTGCGGTAAGGCTTTAGATTAGGGACCTCATAACGACGGCCTTCTTTACGAGCTCGGGCCTTTTCGTTCTTGATTGTTTGCTCTTGTTTCAAGTCTTCTCTGGAAGGCTCGTACCCCAAACCGAAGGTGTTTTTGACGAATGGGACTTGCACAGGATGTAGGATTCCTTGTTGATATTTCCCTAGGCCTAAACCAGGGAAGTAGTCCATATTCCTCATCATGCGGAGGACTTTGTGGTTGCTGGGAGTCCATGATCCATTTCCCCTTTCTTTGTCAATGGCGTTGATTGAGACGTCGGAGAGAGTGGAGTCTGGTAAACCATGCTGAACTTGGTGGACGGGCTCACCTTTTCTGTGGATAGTGACGTTTTCAGCCATGACGGTCACTATTTCATCACCATTTCGGATCTTGACACATTGATGGAGAGTTGACGGGACGGCGTTAGCACTGTGAATCCATGGTCGACCCAAAAGTAAGTTGAATGAGGCCGGGATGTCAAGCACTTGGAATGGAACGGACATGACCATGCTCCCAAACTCAATGTCTATTTCAATAATGCCCATGACTGTACGGGCGGTGCTGTCATAACCTCGGATTACTTGAGTAGAAGGCTTCAAATCGGAATCCTTAAGCCCTAGTATGCCCATGATTCTACCAGGCATGAGATTGAGTGCGGAACCACCGTCCACTAAGACTCTTGATACCTTGAGGTAAATAGCCTCGTTGTGGTCGGAACCAAATGGTGGAAGGTCCATATCGGCAAAGGTGATGACGTTGCCGAAATGAATGTGTCCGATCATTGCCGTGAGGTCCTCGGGAGTAGTATCGGGAGAAACTGATGTATCATCGAGATTGCGGATGACAAGATCTCGGTGTTTCTTTGAGGATGCAATGAGGTCCCAAATAGAGATGTTGGCTTGAGTTTTCTTGAGTTGGACAAGTAGAGGATCTTCGGGAGTGTCGCGAGCTTGCGGCCTTTGAGAAGAAGAGCTTGGTGTGGAAGTGGAAGGGTTGCTTGCTATGACTCGACCGGATCGAGTTAGCATGTTGACGTTCCCATCTTGCTTCTTTTTCCTATTCTCTAGTACTTCCCTCATTACCTCATCATAAGTTACAACATAACAAGAACTGTCAAGTTTATTCGTAACATAGGGGCCCCCATTCACAATTGGGGTTGAATGGGTGGTCCCCTCGAGTTCTCCTATCTCTATTACATTGACATGTTCGCCATTAGTCACTACAAATTCTTTCTTGTCTATTAGATCTTGAATGACATTGCGGAGAACGAAGCAATCCACGGTGGTGTGGCCACTATATTGGTGGTAGCCACAATATTTATGGTGAGCATGATTGGGGTGGACCGTCTTGGGTTGGTACCCTTGCACGGGTGTGACTTGACCCTTTGCTTTGAGGACCTCGAAAACTTCGGTTTGAGTCATGCCTTGGAGAGGCGTGTAGACACGGTCATTTCGGGACTTCTTCCCTTGGGGTGGAGGAACCTTTTTGTAATTCCCCTTGTCGATAGTGACGGCGTTGACTGAGGCCTCTTTTGTGGAGTTGGAAGCAGCCTTGTATCGGTAAGTAGGAGTGGCCTTCTTAATCTCCTTGAGCAAGTCATCCATGCGTACCCCCGCCTCATACATTTGGGAGAAGTCGGAGTAGCAAGCCCCACTTAGGTGGGTGCGGAGATCAATCTTGAGACACTTGAGAAAGATGTCCATTTGCTCTTTTGTGTTCGGCCTCTCAACAATTTCAGAGAGTTTGTCATTCCATCTCCTTGTGAAGTCAATGAAGGACTCGTTGTCTCTTTGAGTGGTATTCTCGAGCTCTTTCCTTGTGGGCCGGTGAGTGGTGTTGCCTTGGTATTGGTTCTTGAAGGCAAGCATGGCGGAGTCCCAATCAAGACGGACAGTGAGCGGGAGAGTAGCATACCAATCTTTTGCCGCCCCCTCGAGAGTGAGAGGAAAGCATTGAGCCATCACCTTGGGGGAGACCTTCTTCGGAACCATTGCTCAAATATAAGTCTCAATGTGAGCCATGGGACAAGAGTTGCCCTTGAATTTGCTTATGTCGGGCATCTTTAACTTATCAGGAAGAGCGGCCATAGTACTCATGAGGATGGATGATTGATAAAGGCTTGTGTCGGAGCCTTTCCCATGTTGATCCCATTGAATTTTTGGTCGATGTAGGCCATGATAGAATCCACCATTTTGGGCTCATTGTTCTCGGAACTCGGCTCCCCCATTTTCTTGGTGCGGGTGTTGATATAAGGACTTTTGAACAAACCCTCGGTCCATTCGGATTCGTCATCATTATTCTTGTTCTTCCCCTTGCCAAGATTAGTGAGCTTTTCTTTCATTAGCTCCATCTCGGCCTCGTGGGCCTCCCTTTGGCTGTCGAGGTGGGATTGCCAAATGTCGTCTTTGCTTTGTGCCTCCTTATTAAGGGTGGAGACTTGCTCTTGGAGGAGTTGGACCATGGTTGAGAGCTGTTCGAGAGACATGGTGTTGCTGCTGCCGGTCATGGTTGATGTAGGAGCTGTTGGAGTGATCTCTTCACGGACTAACCGATTTGCCGAATCCCGGTAGACTTTGTAAGTACCAATTGAACCTATATTGCAGAAGAGGCCCTTGTCAGTCTTGAGTAACACTTGCGGTCCATGAAGAGGCTTAGAACACACAGTTGGGCACACGACTCGAACCACATAAGAAAAGACTCTTTTTTTTTTTTTTATAAGTCGGAGGGAATGGATCCCTTTTGGGGTTTCTAAGAAAATAATGGAATCGTCACACTAGTATATAGACCATCTCGCGGTCCCATATACTCATCGGATTCCATCGCGCTTGTGAATCCTACATGTATCGGGATTAAACTAAATTAATGTAGTAAAGCATACATGCGCGGACAGATTTTTATTTTCGTCCAAAATAACCACTTTTGGGGACGGATTTTTATTGCGTCCGTTTCAACAAGTTGGCATGTATGATTTGAATACATTAGTTTAGGGAAATCTCGGTACATGGAAACCGACTTGAGTCACGGAGTGTTAGACCCTAACTAGAATTGTGTGGTTTGTGCTCGGCTTGAATATGAGGCTTAAAGGTCACCCCCGGCATGTAGTCTTGAACTATGCCACGGGCTGAGGTTTACCGCTTCGAAAGAGCCAAGGTCGAGTGGAGCTTGAAACTTTCTAGGACGGGCCTCGACGAGTTTGGGGTTGGACTTGTGCGACTCGATAGTGAGCAGTTCATAGGAATATGTGCATATAGTGTGAAGTCTATCACGTGACAAATTTTTTTTATATTTTTTTTTTTTGAAAAGAAAGAAAAATAAAAAAAAAAAAAACACATAAGCACATAAATTACAACTCCCGAATCACCCGTGTGACCGGTAAATAAAACACAAAATTAAAACAGTCCGAGGGTTCAATTCTGTTCTGATGCAGGCAACTGTGCCCACACCCCACAGTTCTGCTCAGTCACTGAAACCTGTTTCTGTTCTGGGAACCAACCCAGAAGCGTGCGCCTCTGAGTGCTGATACGGGATGCGCGCGCATGGCGCAATGCTATAAGGAGGCGCGCGCTTCTGGTCACACCTGTCAGATTGTCAGATTTTGGACTCAGGGGATTGCCCTGGTCCTATGTTCATATTGTAACCCCTGCAGAGATGATTAGTGCAGAATAGAAGAAGAAGAAGATGAAGAACATGAAGAAGTGGGCGATTCTGGTCCTTGATGCGGGATGCGCGCGCCTTAGGCTGAAGAGGCCAGAAGCGCGCGCCTCCCCCATCAGGAATCAGAATGCCCAGAAAAGATGTAGATTTCGATCAGAATGCAAGTTTAACCCTCAAAACAGTCCCCAGCGGAGTCACCACTGTAGATACCCCGGGAAACCACGGCTTTAGGCTAGAGCGGTGAATTATCCTAGGATGTCTAACTTGTTTTAGATTGTTTAGAGTCGCCACCTATGTTTTGAGGAACATAAGAAAAACCTATTGATAATAGCCTAAGTTTGATTACGAAAACAGAGATTCTTTATTTTGAGGTTCGGGGGTTAGATTACGAGATGGGAAGTACCGAAACACCCATCTCGCCCAACTAAAGTTGGTCTTGCTTGATCAAAATCTACATGAATGATAAACGTTCTTCTTCTTCTTCTTTAAATCGTAAAAGGGGTTTTAAAATAGAGTTTGGAATGTAGGAGATAACTCCTTAACCAACCTCAATGAGATGAGGTGATCATTAGAGTCATATCCCAAAATGATTTGGGTGATTACACTTTGATAAAACAAAAAGAAAGAGAAAATAGATGAAGTCGAGAAGAGGAAGGAAATGGTTTTTACCTAGTCTTCGAGAGACTTCAAACACTTCTTGATGAATGCCTTTGGAAATGCCTTGAAGGTAAGAAATTTGGCTTCTTTGTTGAAAATGTAAGATTTTAGAGTAAAAGATCCAAGGTCCAAGGTCTAAGGTTTTTCGGTCCTTGAAAATGGAGGTAAAGAGAGGTTTTTATAGGTGAAAGAGATGGTGTTTTTGGTGCCAAAACTCAGTCACCAAGAAATCTTTCCCGGGCAAAATCCTGTAAATTGAGCAAGGGAGAGAATCCTGGCCAGAAATCTGTAACTGACGCCCAGAGGCGCGCGCTTCCTGCTTTGGGGGCGAGAGGCGCGCGCGCCTGGCTCCTCCTGTCGGAGGCGCGCGACTCAGAGAAGGCAATTTTGACAGAATGGACTAGAAAGTCAGCCCTGTTATTCAGTTTAGTCCCTGGACTTAACGAAGTCAGTCAGGAACTTAACGGAAGTGACAGAAACTAACGAGAAACACTTAAAATGGGGAGAAACACAAGATCAAATGTGCAATCGGGGTGAGCGGTCCAAGGCGGGGTGTCTTCAGTCGGGCATCTTGAACTTGTCAGGGAGAGCGGCCATTGTGCTCATGAGAATGGAGGACTGATAAAGGCTCGTGTCGGGACTTTTCCCCACGTTGAGGCCGCTGAAGCATTGATCTATGTAAGCTATAATTGAATCAACCATCTTGTGCTCATTGTTCTTGGTGCTCGGTTCCCCCACTTTCTTGGCACGGGCATTAACATAAGGACTTTGAAACAAGCCCTTAGTCCATTCGGACTCTTTATTGTTCTCTTTGTCTTTACCGCTCGAAAGCTTGGTGAGCTTTTCTTTCATTTGCTCCATCTCGGCCTCGTGGGCCTCCCTTTGATTGTCGAGGTGGGATTGCCAAAGATCATCCTTATTTTGGGCCTCCTTATTAAGGGTGGAGACTTGATCTTGGAGCACTTGAACCATAGCTGAAAGTTGTTCGAGAGACATGGTGTTGCTGCTGCCGGTCATGGTTGCTGTTGGAGCTGTTGGAGTAATCACTTCACGGACTAACCGATTCGCTGAATCCCGGTAGACTCTGTAAGTACCAATTGAACCTATATTGCAGAAGAGGCCCTTGTCAGTCTTGAGTAACACTTTCGGTCCATGAAGAGGCTTAGAGCACACATTAGGCACACGATTCAAACCACATAAGAAAAGACTTTTTTTTTTAATAAGTCGGAGGGACGGGGTCCCTTTTGAGTTTCTAAGAAAATAATGGAATCGTCACACTAGTATATAGACCATCTCGCGGTCCCATATACTCATCGGATTCCATCATGCTTGTGAATCCTACACATGTCGGGATTAAACTAAATTAATGTAGTAAATCATACATGCGGGGACGGATTTTTATTTTCGTCCATAATAACCACTTGGGGATGGATTTTTATTTCGTCCATGATAACCAATTGGCATGTATGTATTGAAGACATTAGTTTAGGGAAATCTCAGCATATGAAAACCGACTTCAGTCACGGAGTGTTAGACCCTAACTAGAATTGTGTTGGCTTATGCTCGGCTAATGAGAGGCTTAAGGTCACCCCCAGCATGTAGTCATGAACTACGCCACGGGTTGAGGTTTACCGCTTCGAAAGAGTCAAGGTCGGGTGGAGCTTGAAACTTCCTATGACGGGCCTCGACGGGTTTGGGGTTATAAACTTGTGCGACTCGATAGTGAGCAATTTATAGGAGATTGTGCACGTAGTGTGAGGTCCAACATGTGACAAAACATTTTTTTATTTTTTTTTTAATGAAAGAAAAGCAAATAATCACATAATTACAACTTTCGAATCACCCGTGTAACCGATATATCGAAACACAAAAGAAAAACAGTTAAGAGGTCCAAAACAGTCCATGATGCAGGCAACTGTGCCCACACATCAATCATTCTGCTCTGTTCTGAAACTATCCCTGTTCTGGAAAACCACCCAGAAGCGCGCGCCTCTGGCCTGTATTGTGGGAAGCGCGCGCATGGCGCAGTGTCTATGGGAGGTGCCCGCTTCTGGGCAAACCTGTCAGACTGTCAGACTTTGGACTCAGGGGATTGCCATGGTCCTGAATATATATTGCAACCCCTGCAGAAATGATCAGTGTAGAAAAAAGAAGAAGAACAGGAAGAACATCAGGAAGCGGGCGACTCTGGTCTTTGATGTGGGCCGCACGCGCCTTAGGCCAAGAAGGCCAGAGGCGCACGCTTCCCCCATCAGGAACCAGAATGCCCAGAAAAATGTAGACTTTGATCAAGAACGCAAGTTTAACCCTCAACAGTCCCCAGCAGAGTCGCCACTGTAGATACCCCGGGAAAACCACAACTTGGCTAGAGCGGTGAATTATCCTAGGATGTCTATTTGTGTTTTGATTTGTAGAGTCGCCACCTATGTTTTAGAGGAACATAAGAAAAATCTAATGTTTATAGCCTATGTTTGATTACGAAAACAGAGATTCTTGTTTATGAGGTTCGGGGGTTAGGTTACGAGATGGGAAGTACTTAAACACCCATCTCGCCCAACTAAAGTTGGTCTTGCTTGATCAAAATCTACATGAATGATAAAATGTTCTTCTTATTCTTTGATGAAAATGGGGGTTTTGAAAGGTGTTTTGGAATGTAGGGAGATAACTCCTTGACTAGCTTCAATGAAGTGAAGTAGCCTTTGGTGTCATGTCCCAAAATGTTTGGGTGATTGCACTTTGATTGAAAATAAAAGAGAGAGGAGAGATGAAGTAGAAGAGATGAGAGGAAAGAATAATCTTTACCTATACTTCCAAGAACTTCAAAGAGTGACTCTTGAGAAATGCCTTGCAAGTATATTTTGTGTATAGTTTTGTTAGTGATCAAAAATCTTCCTCCTTTTCAATGGTGAATTAGAGGTGTTTATATAGGTGAAGAATGTGAGTTTTTGGTGCCAAAACCAAGCCACAAACATCAGTTTCCCGGGCAAATCCTGTTAAAAGGAGCAAGGGAGGGATTCTTGGATAGAAATCTGTAACTGATGCCCAGGTGCCTGCTGCCTTGGTGGCGGGATGTGCGCGCCTCTGGTCCCAAAGGCTGGAAGCGCGCGACTTGGAGATGGCAAAAACGACAGAATGGACTAGAAAGTCAGCACTGTTATTCAGTTTGGTCCCTGGACTTAACGAAGTCAGTCACGAACTTAACGGAAGTAACAGAAACTAACGAGAAAAACTTAAAATAGGGAGAAACCCAAAATCAAATGTGCAACCGGGGTGAGCGGTCTAAGGCGGGGTGTCTACACTAATGCGTTGGCACTTGTCATTCTTAATAATTTTAGTCAACTTCAACAGAGTCTATCTATCAATATACTGAGTAAAATACTGCAGAAAAGACCTCTAAGTGTAGTTTTTAGAACACCTTTCGACTAAAATTTTCTAGAGAGAGTTATAGTTGTTTGACTGGATATCTAGTCTGAATTCATATTCATCTGAATTTTGTCTACCTTCTAGTAGGGATGACCAAACACGGTTCCAGTTACGGTTCCGGTTCCGAAAAAGCTTGAACCGTAACCGAACCGTTTCTCTTCTGGTTATGGTTATGGTTCGGAATCGTCGGTTCACGGTTCAGAACCGACGGTCCACAGTTTTTTTTGTTTTTTTTAAATATTTTTTTTAACAGAAAAACAATTATAATAATATTTTATTGCCGATATTTTTTACAAAAAAGGTATAGAAAAAATGTTTAAAAAACTAAAGCGGCCAGTCTCGCTTTTCTTTTATATACTCAACAAATTTTTATAATTTTAATTCACTGAATTTTGCTAAAAAACCAATCAAAACTCAACTTTTCTTGTCAATCTTCCGTCAGTAACGGTTAATTCTGATGAAACCGTTAGAAATCTAACGATTTTAACGGTTTTTGACGATTTTCTAACGGTTTTGATAACGGTTTAGGTTCGTTCTAGGCGGTTCATGGCGGTTCGGAACCGCCGGTTCACGGTTTTCAGAGGGGATGAACCGGAACCGGACCGTGTTACAAACGGTTCCGGTTCACACGGTTCTGGTTTTCGTCAAGTTTCAAGGCGATTCCGGGCTTTTCGGTTACGGTTCCGGTCCGGTTTGACGGTTTCGGTCCGGTTCCGATTCGGTTTGGCCATCCCTACCTTCTAGTGTTTCATGAATCTTTTGATTTAGCATATATCTTATCGATATGTAATTAATTGTTAGTTTTATCCTTAAGTATTTTAGTATTCTTAAGCTTGAAGTGATGGTCCAAATAATCTGTAAATAACCTACACGTCATTTTAAGAGTTGAATTTTGAGTTCATAAAATATAAAGTTGAGCTTTTATGCCTACTTTTGTGCTCTTATCTCTTTAATGGAATTCATTGAGTTGTAAACAACATTATACTATGTATCTCATCGGTGTATTTTATTGAATAGTGCGTATTTATTCCATGTACCTTCAAAGTAGTTTTTTTTGGAGTGGTGAATATAATATCAATTTTTCCTTATTTATCTTTTCCAATGTGTTTTCTATATTATTCTCCTAGTTACAACATAAATGATAGAACTTGCAAGCTAAGAATTTTTTTATGAAGGAATTTTCAACGAGAAATGTTGAAGCCTCATATATCCCATATCAACTTGGAGAGTTAAATTGATAATCTATATAGATTGGTTAACCTCACCCCTTAACAAAGCCTTTTAAGGGGATGAGGAACCAATTCTAATATGGTATCAGAGCCAGCCCAAGTTGATGATGGGCTTGAGTTAACCCGTGTTGGGTGCCCGTATTGGGTTTGAATTGACCCGTGGTGGGTTTGAGTTGATAATAATGCCGGCGTAATGATGATCCACGTGTAGAGCCCAAGAATCAACCTACACGTGAGGGGGTGTGTTGAAGCCTCATATATCCCACATCAACTTGGAGAGTAAAATTGATAATCTTTATAGATTGGCTAACCTCACCCCTTAACAAAGCCTTTTAAGGGGATGAGGACCCAATTCTAATAAGAAACAATTTATTTTTGATAAATATTGACAACACTGTTGGGGTGTCAACCCAAGTCCCACATTGACAATTGAAAGAAGAATTGCCTAATATATAAAGGTGTCCACCCACTTCATTAGTATGAGGCCTTTTGGTAGATGACCCAAAAACAAATCCGTGCGGGCTGGGCCCAAAGCGGATAATATCGTACTAATGTGGAGTGGTGGGGGTGGTCGCGGTCCCAACAACAGGTATCAGAGCCCAGGTTGGTGGATGGGCCCGACGCGCAAGTGGACAGCGCGGAGATGTGTGGGATTCTTCTATGTATGGTCTCGCGAATAAGACCCTTGTGTCGAAAGTCTTCCCGATAAAGGTGATCGGGCGGCGTGTCCCGTAGATGGTGTTAGCGGCGGTACAAGTTTCGCTGGAGGTACTTGAGTTGAGAGGAGGTTTGTTGGGGTGTCAACCCAAGTCCCACATTGACAATTGAAAGAAGAATTGTCTAATATATAAAGGTGTCCACACACTCCATTAGCATGAGGCCTTTTGGGAGATGACCCATAAACAAATCCGTGCGGGCTGGGCCCAAAGCAGACAATATCATACTAATGTGGAGTTGTGGGTGTGGTCGCGGTCCCAACAACTGGTATCAGAGCCCAGGTTGGTGGATGGGCCCGACGCGCAAGTGGACCGTGTGTGAGATATGTGGGATTTCCTCGGGGCCCAGCCCGCACGGATTTGTTTTTGGGTCATCTACCAAAAGGCCTCATACTAATGAAGTGGGTGGACACCTTTATATATTAGGCAATTCTTCTTTCAATTGTCAATGTGGGACTTGGGTTGACACCCCAACAAACCTCTCCTCAAACCAAGGACCACCTCCATCGAATTTTTACTTGTACCGCCGCTATTCACCACATGCGGGACACGCCGCCCGATCACCTTTATCGGGAAGACTTTCGACACAAGGCACACACTGTGCTCCATTCGCGAGGTCACACCTGAGGAAATCCCACATATCTCACACGCGGTCCACTTGCGCGTCGGGCCCATCCACCAACCTGGGCTCTGATACCAGTTGTTGGGACTACGACCACCCCCACAACTCCAAATTAGTATGATATTGTCCGCTTTGGGCCCAGCCCGCACGGATTTGTTTATGGGTCATCTCCCAAAAGGCCTCATACTAATGGAGTGTGCGGACACCTTTATATATTAGACAATTTTCTTTCAATTGTCAATGTAGGACTTGGGTTGACACCCTAACAAACACATTATATAATTACAAGGAACATGTATATTAATGAAAATCAAAATTGACTATGAAAGTGTATTAGTATATCAAGGGACAAAAAATGATTGATCAGTGCCGTATTCCACAATGGCGTTTTTCCTTTTTAAATTCATCCAAAAATAAATACTGCACTTTTGGATAAAGAATATGTGTAGTGCAATTGCCAACAACCATAAGGATGCTGTCACATTCCTCTCTTTTTAATATGTATGGGAGATTAATATTGTTTTAAGTGAGTTCTATATAGCTAGACTAAATCATTTATAACATAACTATTGACGATTTTGCAAAAACACAAGGACGTGAATGATTTAGGACTGCTCGCTGCAGCTCTCAAAAGCTCTATATTAATCGCGTTAGTGAGTTACCTGGTGCGCCTTAAGTCTAGAGGTCTATGACCGGTGTATTAGTCTTTGCAAGCTTTAGCTATGGGTTGTGTTTAGGTTAGTTTTATTTTATTTTTTTTTTTCTTATCATAAACATAACTAAGATTAAAAATGTTCACTAAAGTTCTAATAATAGTCAATGATTGCCCTAAAAATTGTCGATCATTATAACACAAGAGAAAATCATTTGTACCACTTTTAGTGTACCATTGTGTACCGCCATTGATCCAATGATTATATCTTATTAAGACTAAAATAATTATAATATCACAAATGATGCATAACTGTCAGATCACTTATGGTACACAGATTGTGGTACAGGGGAAGGGGATCTCATCTCTTATTATATACACTAGTGTTACTCCCGTGCGATGCACGGCAGTTACTTATACTCACTTTTAATAAATTTAGATAAATTGAATAAGAATGACACGTTATAGTTGTAAAAAAATTCTCTGAACAAAATATTGCTAGTGATACCCTCAGTTTGGCCAGGAAATGTATCGTTACATACCAATATCTTAAGCTTAGCTGCATCTCTAACGTAAGATAAGGCAACATATAGTTAACCATGACAAAACACAAATTTCATCAATAAAAATATTTTTTAAAATGAATTTATTTTAATATATCTTCTTTAAGAAAATTAACATAATTAAAAATACGACTATCTAATCTATAAACGTGCAGTAATATTAGAATAAATAATCAATATCATAAAATGACAAAAATTGCATCCGAAAACCCTAGAACAAAGTATTTAAACGTTCTACAACCGTAAAACTAAATAAACCCTAATTATATACTCCCACCGTCCCACCTCACTTGACACCCTTAAGGTGGGCACAATATTATGGAGAATGAATAAAATAAGAAAAATGTGTGGTAGAAAATTAAGAGAGATAATGAATGGGGTAAATAGTAGTGTTGGTTGATTAAATTGTGTGGTGGAAAATGAAGATAGAGAATGAGTGGTGGGGTAGAGTGAATATAATATTATAAAAAATATGCTATTTTGAAAAGTGTCAAATGAGCTGGGACAGCCCAAAATGAAAATAAGTGTCAAGTGAGGTGGGACGGAGGGAGTTTATAAAAAAAAAGTAAAAAAAAAAACGGATAAAAAGTTGAGAAACATGTTTTTTAGGCCTTAAAGAACGTTTTTTTGAGGAATTTTAAACCCTGCCTCAAGGGGCTACGCCCGATGACTTTTGTTATCTCGCTCCGACGTTAGATTCGATATGCGGTGCATTCCGTGGTTTATCCGGAGTCAAAAGTTACGACCGTTTCCGCGCACGCGCTCAAATAATTCCGAAAACTTCAACGCTTTCTGTCCGCATCAATTAGTAATTTTCACTATATATTGATCATAATTCCTTTTTTCACTATAAAAAAAATAAAAAAGTATCATATAAAAATCAATCTACATGCAAAGTTGACTATTTGTGCCAAATTAAAGATAATGACATATTTGACCTTATTTATCCAACTTTCTAATTTGGAGGTGTATATGGGCCTCATTCTAAAAATGGAAAGACTTTCTTCATTTTTTTATAGTTATAGATTCGTGTAGCAATTTCAAATTGCCTTGATTCAAGCCTTCCATGTGAGTAGGGATGGCAACGGGGCGGATAAGAGGCGGGTTTGACCAAAACCGTACCCGCCCCTCAAAGAACCCCCTAGTACCGAACCCGCCCCGCCCCGCCAACAAGTGAACCCGCACCCGCCCCGCCCCGCCCCGCATGGTCCAAAATCAATTTGGAGGAAGACCTGGACGCGGAGGTTTGAAGAACAACCGAAATAAACATCATACAGAAATGTATAGCTCGATATTTTTCCTCCTAATTGAACATTACTGAATTTCTAACCCTAGAAATTGACAAATCGACATATGAGAGAGAGAGAGATTTACTTACCGTTCTAACCGGAGGAAGATCTGGACGCGGCGGCCGGAGGAAGACCTGGAAGCGGCGGCCGGCGGAGTGGAAGTCGCCTGAGAGAGAAGCCGCGTGGGTTGGGTATACTCTAGCGCCGCATCAGAATCCTCTAACCCTAGAAATCGATTTGAGATGAGAGAGAGAAGCCGCGTGGGTTTACCGTATACTCTGTAATGCCGAATAGGATTAGATTTAGTGACTAGGGAGAGGGGGTAATATGTAATAATTGAAATTGGTTAGGGATATTATAGTAATTAAGTACATATATTACGAGGCGGGGCGGGGCCCCGCGGGTTGAGCTGTGAAACCGTATCCGACCCGTGACCCGCCGAGTTTTGAAAAAAGTCTACCAAACCCACGCCGATGCGGAGCGGATCGTCCCGGATACGGAGCGGGTTCGGACAAATTGCCATCCCTACATGTGAGCCCCATAGCTTTCAGGTGACGTCGTTTTGAATAGTGTTCTATGCTACCTCGCACTAAGCCGGCCGTATCGTAAACTGCGCGATTCCTTTCACTTTGACGAGAAACTTTCCCGCGCGCAGCGTTCTCCATCGTCCGATGGCTCCCAAACCGAAGGTAATCCTCTCTCTTCATGCACACACACACTCTCTCTCCCTCTCTCTCTCACACACACACACACACCGTTGTTACTTCCAATTTCATGCTTGTATCGTGATTTCTTCGATATGTATTATGTGTTGCGGATGTATATACGAGTTTAGGTTAATCGTTTTTAAAATGTGCAGGGATTGTTCTCAATTTCATCAACGAGGTATTATTCTCTGTTGAATTAAACTTTATATCAATCAGATTCACTTTGTTCATGATCTTCTTTCCTCTCTGTTTCTATTTCAAGCTAAAAATTTCTGATTTTGCTATTTGATTAATTGATCAATTGCTAATGGAGTAAAACTGCAATTTATGCTTTAATTGACTTATATTATTCGCTCCATCAGGGTGTTACACTGTCATTTGCAGTCTTGTATGAGTTCTTAATTAAGTTAATGAGTTGAGTTATGCTGCTAATGTCTAATGTTATTAAATATCCCAACATTCAATAATGGAGTAAAACTGCAATTTATGCTTTAATTGACTTATATTATTCGCTCCATCAGGGTGTTACACTGTCATTTGCAGTCTTGTATGAGTTCTTAATTAAGTTAATGAGTTGAGTTATGCTGCTAATGTCTAATGTTATTAAATATCCCAACATTCAATTCCAAATGATGCTTATAGCTGGTATTTTTGTTAGGTTCACGAGAATGGCTTTAAATTTTGCTGGAAAATGGGTGGAGGAGAGCGTGAGAGAGTTTATGTTCTCTATAAGTTTGCGCGTATATATTGTGCTTAATTTACAATTGTGGGAAATCTCATTCTTGTTTACAACTAGTTGTATGAACTACAATGGTCATATTGTGGATTAGACCCTCACAACCCAAGCAATAGCCCCAAGAAAATAATGGCACACAAACAAAGCACAAGAAATAAAGCAAAGAAAAGACACAAGAAATTGTTTACCCAGTTCGTCAATATGTTTGACTACGTCTGAGGGCACTACCAAGCCAGGATCTTGCACTATAATATGTTATTCTGAAGTTACAATGAGTTTGGGGGCGGAACATTGCTTAAATACATGCCCTGGAATAAGATCTAAACCTAAATAAAAAAGGAATCCCGAAATCCCGTCGGCGGACCAGGCGCCCGCCTGGACTACTCCAAGCGCCCGCCTGCCTTTGATTTCCGTAAAACCAAACCTACTGTCCAAATGAGCGCCTGCCTGCTGGGCACCGAGCGCCCGCTCGCTCCCTCCGCCTGGAATTCTCCTTTTTGTTCCTTTGAGGATCTCTACTCCAACAATCTCCCACCTAGAGATCAACCGCATATACAAACCCCGTATCCGTCTTTAACTCATCCATGGTGTCGTCCTAGTGCTCACCTCGATCATGGTAGTGCCTTCCTCCTCTCCTATTCTCCAAGCCCCATTGAAGCTATACATAGCTTCAATTTATCAAGGTTTACAACCTTTGTCAACATGTCAGCCGGGTTCTCCGATCCCAATATCTTCTCCAGCCTTAAGATCTTCCTTTCCAAGAGATGCCTGATGTAATGAAACCTCAGTTCAATGTGCTTCGTCCTAGAATGAAACGCCGGATTCCTTGCCAAATGTATTGCACTCTGACTGTCACTGTAGAGAGCATTACCACTTCGCGTCTTCCCAAGTTCACCCAAGAAGTTCTGCAACCATACCATCTCTTTACTTGCCTCTGTCACTGCCACATATTCTGCTTCCGCAGTCGACTGAGCCACGATCTTCTGCAATTTAGAAGCCCAGGAGATTGCCGTACCACCCAATGTAAAAACATAACCCGTGGTACTTCTCCTCTTGTCTAGATCACTTGATGCCAAATCCGCATCCACATAACCCGCTAACACGACATCCTTGCTTGAGAAACACAGAGCCTTACCAGCAGTACCCTTCAAGTAACGCAGGATCCATTTAACCGCTTCCCAATGTTGCTTCCCTGGATTGCCCATGTACCGGCTGACTACTCCCACCTCATGTGCAATGTCCGGCCTTGTACACACCATTGCATACATTAGACTCCCCACTGCCGAAACATATGGAGTCCTCTCCATTTTGTCACGCTCCTCCTTGCCCTTAGGTGAGTCCTTCTCGGATAGCTTGAAGTGCATACCCAATGGTGTCCCTGTTGGCTTCGCCTCTTCCATGCAAAACCTTGCCAAGACTTTCTCAACGTATTTTGCTTGTGAAAGAACCAACTTACCCGACTCCCTATTCCGGTCAATCCGCATGCCCAAGATTTTTCTGGCCTCTCCCAAATCCTTCATCTCGAACCGTTCTGACAACTGAGCCTTCAATCTGTTTACCTCTCTACTGCTAGAGCCCGCTATTAACATGTCATCCACATATAACAGCAAGATTATATACCCATTGTCCGTGTTCTTGAAGTAGCAACAATGATCCGCCTCACATCTGATAAAATCAATGTTATGCATGAATCCATCAAACTTCCTGTACCACTGCCTAGGAGCTTGTTTAAGGCCATACAAGCTCTTAGTAAACCTGCAAACCAGTTCCTCGCTACCCTTAGACAAGTAACCCTCTGGTTGTACCATGTAAATTTCTTCCTCCAAATCACCATGAAGAAAGGCCGTCTTTACATCCATCTGTTCCAGCAACAAGTTATCCGCCACTACTATCCCCAGAACCATTCTGATAGTGGTCATCTTCACAACAGGAGTGAATACCTCGGTGTAGTCAATACCGTACTTTTGCTGAAACCGTTTTACAACCAACCTTGCCTTGTAACGCTTACTGCCGTTTGCTTCCTCCTTAATCCTGTAAACCCACTTGTTATGCAATGCCTTCTTCCCCTTAGGCAGTTTAATCAACTCCCAAGTTTTATTGGCTTTCAATGAGTCCATCTCATCATCCATTGCAGCTTTCCACTTATCACAAAGTGCACTGCGAACAGCCTCCGCATAACATTCCGGCTCACCACTATCTGTCAGCAACAAATAGTAATTTGAAGGAGTATACCTGTCAGGTGATCCACGCAATCTGCTGGATCTACGCAGCGGAATATCCGGTTCTGGAGTATGTGGTTCATCTTCAGTGACCCCCTGACCTTGGTCATCATGAACCGTCCTGCTCCCACCCGAGTCTGGAATATCCACCTCTACAACCTCCGGTTCCGAACTAATATCATCAGATGCCCCCTTTCTGTCCTTGTACAATACCTGTTCATTGAATACCACATCTCGACTACGAATAATTTTGTGGTTTTGGTCATCCCAAAACTTATACCCGAAGTCATCCCCGCCATACCCAATAAACGTACATTTTACAGATTTTGCATCTAACTTAGTTCTATCAGCAGAATCAATATGAACATATGAAACGCAGCCAAATATGCGAAGAAAGGACAGATTTACCTGCTTGCCACTCCATGCTTCCTCTGGAATTTCATTCCCCAATGGTACTGATGGTCCCCGATTGATCAAGAAAGCTGCCGTGTCAACTGCATATGCCCAGAACGTCTTCGGAAGTTCACACTTCAACCTCATACTTCTAGCCCGCTCGTTTAATATCCTGTTCATCCTCTCTGCAACCCCATTGTGTTGTGGTGTGCCCTTTGGAGTCTTCTCCATGCGAATGCCATTCGCTGCACAATATTCCTTGAACTCCCCGAGCTCATACTCCCCACCATTATCTGATCTCAAGCATTTAAGCTTAAGACCCGTCTGATTCTCCACCAAAGCCTTCCATTTCTTAAACACCTCGAATGCCTCATCTTTGTGTTTCAAGAAATAAACCCAGACTTTCCTTGTCGAATCATCAATAAAGGTCATGTAATATGACGCACCACCTAGAGAAGTTACCGGGGCCGGCCCCCACAAATCAGTGTGGACCAAATCCAACTTTGCTTCCCTCAAAGCCCTACCTGTCCTCGAGAAATTACTCCTCGCCTGTTTGCCAAACACACAATCTTCGCAGATCCCCACGTCGACTGTCTTCAAACACGGTAGTCTTCCCTTTGAGCAAAGTACTTTCGTCCCCTTCTCACTCATGTGACCCAATCGACAGTGCCACAAATCTGTATCACCCTTGGCTGACGCCACCGCGATACTATCCTTGGTGTTATTCGCCAAATACAATGTCCCCTCTTTATTACCCCGAGCGATCTCAGAATCCTCCTTGGTAATAACCCAGTTCCTGCAGCCAAAAGTTACCTTGTAACCTTCTTCATCCAACTGCCCAACTGAAAGCAGGTTCTTTTTCAAACCCGGAATGTGTCTGACCCCGTGTAGATGTAGGACCTTCCCGTCCGATGCTCCTATTCTGACATCCCCCTTCCCCTTGATTTTCAAAGGCTCGCCATCCGCCAGATAGACCTTACCGAAATCACCGGAAGTATAATCCTCCATCTCTTCTGCATGCCCGCAAGAGTGGAATGATGCCCCCGAATCCAGCACCCATGATTCTAGTGCACTACTAACACTCAGAACCAGTACATCATCACCTTCGACTGTCACATTCACCGAATTGCCCCCACGATTGGGACAATCCTTCTTGTAGTGTCCTAACTCCTTGCAATGATAACACTGCACCGATCCTTTCGCGACCCTTGGTTTATCTCTGATCTCTACGGCCTTGCCCTTACCACCCACTACGTTTTCCCTTGATTCAGTTCTCCCCTTATTGCTAGTACCCGGCCTTCCCCTGCTAGTAGTAGCTAAGGCCGATCCCGAAGTAGACGATGTCCCCAACTTCTTCAAACGATTTTCCTCGCCCAACAAGAAATCCTTAACATCATCATACTTCAATTTGTTCTAACCCGCTGAAGCATTGATCGCTGTCACCGTTCCGCTCCAACTTCCTGGTAAAGACGCTAGCAACAAGCACGCATGAACCTTATCATCAAACGTAATATCCAACACAGTCAATGAGTCTATAACATCCATAAACTCATCGATGTGTTTAGCTAAGGATCCTCCCTCTTGCATCTTGAGACTACCCATCTTGCGTATCAAATCAACCTTGTTTGCAGCAGATGGAGTTTCAAATCTCTCAGTAAGATAATCCAATAGCTCCTTTGTGGTCTTCGCCTTCTTGGTAGTCTTTGCGATCCACTTCGACAAAGTAGATCTAACCACCCCTAGGGCTTTCCGATCTATGAGATCCCAATCTTCTTGCTTTTCTCCTTCCGGCTTGACTCCCTTTAGAGGCTTGTAGAGATCTTTGTTGTACAAGAGATCCTCTATTTGCATCCTCCAAAAACCGTAGTCAGACCCATCGAATTTCTCCACCGCTTGTTTATCCTTGCCCATTCTTGATTGCTTGACAAACCCCAATCGTCCGATAAACCAATCGATCGATTGACCCTGATCTCCAACCAGAGCTCTTGATACCAGTTGTTGTGGATTAGACCCTCACAACCCAAGCAATAACCCCAAGAAAATAATGGCACACAAACAAAGCACAAGAAATAAAGCAAAGAAAAGACACAAGAAATTGTTTACCCAGTTCGTTAATATGTTTGACTACGTCTGGGGGCACTTAGGGATGTCAATTTTACTGAACCCGAACCGTATCCGAAGCAATCCGACCGGAGATGGGTGGGTTTGGTAATAGATTTTAAATATCCGACGGGTTCGGATACGGGTTTGGTATCTGTCTGATATCCGGCCGTATCCGAACCGTATCCGACCCGTATAATATCCGAATAAATTTATATCCGTATCCGATTCGTATCCGACCGTATCCGTCCGTATCCGACCGTATCCGATCCGTTTACTAAGCTATTTACTCTTTTACCCTTATATTCAATTAATATTACAACCCCAACCTTATATATATATATTGTGAGGGGAGAGAGAGGATCAGTAGGGTTCAATCCGCCGGCACCCCTCCCGATTCTCTCTCTCACCACCATCTCACCATCGGCTCATCTCCCTCATCTCCCACATCTCCGGCCGTCGCCCAACAACCACCGATCTCCCTCCCGATTCTCTCTCACCAGCTCACCCATTTCTTAGATCCGTCACCTCACCCACTCCCTCAACTCCGATCTCCACAACCTGCTCGCTCCTTCCATTCCGGTCACCAACAACCGCCATCGCAACCGCCGCCGCCGTTTCCCCCAAATCCAGTTACAACTCCCCCGTCGGCTCGGCAACACTCTTTCCCTCCGATTCGACCACCTCCTCATTCTTCATCACCAAAATCCCCAAATCAGTCGCCCTAGCTCTCTCTCTCTCACACATCTACCACCACCCCTCCGATCCCGGCGTTCTACCTATGTCTGACGCCGACCTTCAATTTCAGACACGCCGAGTCGCTCACTGTGGTTGCAACATTGCCTCAATCTAAGTAGCAGTTAAAAAATGTTAGCATTTTCGAATTGCTACTTAGATTGAGGCTTTGAAGTCTGAACCTCAAAATCGCAATCGGCGATTCAACTTGGGACGACGCCTCCGCTCCGGCATCCATCCAACCAGCCTCAGATCCTGGTGTGTCTACTCAGTAGCTCAGGTAAGTCCTAGTCCTTATACTTTTTTTGTGTGTGATTCTTGAGATGATGGTTGGTCTCTGATGATTCCTTTGATTTAGATTATGGATTTTATGAAATTTTCTTTGATTCATTTGTGAAACCATGAAATTGAATAAAATTGTTGATTCCCTGCTCCTATTATTCTGTTGGATTCGTAGAAAAATCTACTTTGCAGATCTAATCCCACAAATTGTAACCATAAATTAGAACAATGTTTGCTGCAAGCCCTCCCCCAACAAAAAAAAAAAAAAAAAAAAAAAAAACTGGGCGGATACGGTTCGGATACGGCGGATACGGATTTTCGCATTGTCGGATACGGTCGGATACGGATACGGTGTTGGTAGGCTCGGGTCGGATACGGGTTTGGCAATATCCGGACCGTATTCGACCCGTTGCCATCCCTAGGGGCACTACCAAGCCAGGATCTTGCACTATAATATGTTATTCTGAAGTTACAATGAGTTTGGGGGCGGAACATTGCTTAAATACATGCCCTGGAATAAGATCTAAACCTAAATAAAAAAGGAATCCCGAAATCCCGTCGGCGGACCAGGTGCCCGCCTGGACTACTCCAAGCGCCCGCCTGCCTTTGATTTCCGTAAAACCAAACCTACTGTGCAAATGAGCGTCCGCCTGTTGGGCACCGGCGCCCGCTCGCTCCCTCCGCCTGGAATTCTCCTTTTTGTTCCTTTGAGGATCTCTACTCCAGCAGGTCAAGCGGTTAGTAACTTCATTCCGCTTCATCAAGTTTGAATCAGAAATTGTAGTTTGTAACCAAAAAATTTCTATTAATCCTTTGCAACAATAACTATGGATTAAAGAATACGATTTCCCACTATTATCTGGTATTTCAAAAACAACAAAGTACATGTGATGTAACACGTGTTTTTTTCTTAGCAGACTAAAACTAGCAGTCACGTTAGTTGTTTTATTTGTTGCCTTTTTCTGCACTTTTGTGCGTGGTACCTCGAGTACATCTCCTTTGACTTCATTAAGGGATGCTAGCCTTTTGAATGGAAGGAAGTGAGAGAGTGAAAAGCATTCAATCCTGCAGTCTGCTGTTCGACTTCCCCTCCCCCCGATTAACTACTGACAGCAAGCCACTTTGATGCTCCAGGAAAAGAGGAAATTAACATGAAAGGCCACTGCAATCGCCTTTTGGGAGCAATTCATTAAGTTTTTGCTAGCCTTTTGATGTATCCAAGGAAGTGATAGAGTGAAAAAGTTCAATCCTGCCAGTTGTTTTCGACTTCCCTCCCCCTCCCCCCGATTATTGTGACAAAGCCACTTTGATGCTCCAGATAGTTGGTCCACTGCAATCTTGTTTTGTCAATCGGTCTGCCTACCGCATTTGTTGCTGGATTGCCTAATTTTTCGTTTTAATGTATTCAACATTGAAAATAATTCAGGTTCATGTACATGGTTTGGATTGAGAATGCTTTGTTCAAAATGGTCTAGGATAGTAATGGTCTAACTTGAGCGTCACACTTCTTCACCTACTTTTACTGCTGGATGCCTGCCTTTTAAATCTGAATACCAGGTTAGTATCACCTTATAGAAATGCTTTGTGATCTGTGGGCATCCATGTTTTTCCACCATTTGCATAATTAAGCTGAGCTGGCATAACAACCTTTTGCAGTTCGCGAAATGAGCGAAATTTATTCCCAGGCCTGATTTGTATTTGTTTCACACTTTGGATTTGCATTTTAAGTTTCAAAAGTTTGCCTGCATAACAATTTTCTCGACGAGAAGTTATCTGATTTTTCTTTATTGTTAATGATGTCAAAAACTGCATAACATTTTGTCAGAGATTTATCAAATCGGCATATTACTCAATTCAGCAAGTGATATTTCCGTTGACTATTCAAACAGAAAGCTCAATAAGACCATATACATAAGCTGAATTTTTCAAGAAAATCAAGAAAATCTTTTAGAAATTGAAAGCTGTTACAGCGTATATTTAAGCTAAATTGCGAAGAATTCATTCAACTAGTAATAAATGATTGAAAGCTTCACTTTGTTGTTGCGGAGAATAATCTCTGCAGTCAAATTTGACACAGGAAGAATGATGTACCGTGATCTTAAACTGAAAGGAGGTACGGACATTATACTTGATCCACTTTGTTGTTGCGGAGATAACTCTGCAGTCAAATTTGACACAGGAAGAATGATGTTAAACTGAGGAGGTACGGAAGGTAAGCCAGAAGAGCGAATGCTGTCAAGTTCTGGGATGCTATAACAGTGAAACTCACCCAAGAATCTCAATGAACTCAAGGTATTATACTCATTCAACTAAATATGTAAACATGGTATTGCTAGTTTTTGTCTCATGTATATAGAATCTTACAGGAGGAGCTTGGAAAATGATGAAATGTATTGGTGTGAGTTTTTGTCTCAAATGTATGACCTACTTACAGGAGGAGCTTGGAATCTCCTGAAGATATTTGTGTTAGTTGCAGCCAAATTCTGACCTACTGCAGCAAGGAAATAAGGTACAAGTGATCAAATATATATGAATGCTCTTTTGATTTATAAGTTATGGCCATAATTGAAGAAATGCACGCCCACTTTGTGTTTCTGCTGTACATTGTTTTATTGATATTTGCGATCCCTCTGTCCCTAAATGAGTGTCAATTTTTAGTTATTTATGAAAATTTTGAAAGTCGACTTTTAAGTAATAGGTGGTGCATATACGTAAAAATTCACTAATAAAGTTGTCCCGAAACAGACTCTGCTTTAACTCTCCCAAATATACATCAATAGGATGTAGTGCACCCGTGGAATTATACAAATATCCATGTACCACACTAAATTAATGTTCCGAAATCACAATATTACAAATATGAGCAACCTCAGGGATGAATACAATTATAAAAAAATATTATAGAAATCCGCCAAACATAAAACTCAAAGAGAAAACATAATACCAGAACCTTACAATATTGCTAGCCTACAGAATACTGCAACTCACAAAATTTATACAAATGTAACTTCCGTATGTCACCACCCAAACAGTCATATGGTCCTTATAGATATTGGCTACTGAGATGAATCTGGGTTTTTCGCTCTGGCCCGAAACATGCCTTCGTCATTGACAAAATTAAACTTCTCAGAAGCTGAAACTTCATTTACCAGGGAAACACCGTTTGTATCAGAACCAAAGTCATAGTTTCTTGGGGATTTGATCCCGTGTTGCTCAAATACATTTTCATTATCACTTCCATATAAAATCAAGTCCTTCTCCATTGTCTTAAAATCACCCTCGACATCTGACAACATTATAGTCTCCTCAATGATCGTTGCTCCTTTCTTGTTTTGTTCATATCCGTCCCCCATATTTCTTGTGTCGATTGCATCTTCATTAGATTCAAGTTCCTTAACTTCAGTTGGTTCTGTAATTACCTCGGATTGAGGTTTAGATCTCACATGATCATGCCCATCGTGACCATCATCAGGATGATCGAACGATTCAGAGTGTGAGAGCTCCACTGCTGCTCTTGCTGCTGCTGCAGCATAAGCTGCAGACACGAATGCTACTTGCGCTGCATCTGCTGCATCTCTGTATTTTCTCCCATTCATCAATTCTGAGAAACTCACAACTTTTTCCATCTCCTTGGTAAAAATTGAATAATCATCATCCGTTTTAGTTTCTCCTGGATTCATTATTGCTTCTGCCTGAACCTTATTCTCCTGTAAAATCAGAGAAAAGTTATCACTGAAATTTGAAAACATTGTAACTTACCGTAATGAAACTGCTAGGTGGGAACTCAAAAACCCGACAAATGATTCAAGACCCTCAAGATGATTATATTCAAAAATACGCGCATTATTGATCAAATAATGCTCCCTCCGCCCAAAGTGATATTCCCAGTTGACTATTCAAACTTTTTAAGGATATGAACACTTGCTTCACTAGCCATGTTGTGTTCATGCACATTTAAGCCCAAATGGAGAAATAAAATGAATTTTTTGGGACAATGGAAAATGGAAAATGAGAAGATCATTTCGGGATAGGAGTAATTAAAAGAACTTGTCATACCTCCGTGGGTGAGGCGGGGATGTCCTCTATTTGCAGCACAACCCCATTCTCTGAAGCAATTTCCTTGAGCATCTTCAGTCTCATCTCCAAGCCTGACTGCTTAGTACACAGCTTTGTTATCATCTATAGTCGCGCGCCAAGCACATATAATTTTCAGTTAAAAATTCATTAAGCTTAGGACTACTAATAGGACCATTTTCGACAAAATGAATAACAGAGTTGTATTCTTTTAACACCTTAGTATTGACTCCACAGTTGTTCCTTAACTCAATGGCACGGACCGTGAACTCCTTCCCAAAACGATTAGTGAGAACTGCCCTAATCTCTTGAAGCTCTGGAAACTCCCCACATCTCGTAGCAGCATATAGCAGACTAGATGCTGCCTCCTTCAGTTCATCAGGGCACTCCCTAGATACATAAATAAAAATTAAAAATCAATAGAGTAAAATTAACTAAATAAAACATGGAAAATGATGTAACTTTTTTCAACATGCACATAAATCAAAGGTGGAAAAAGGAAACATGTAGTATACTTTTCTTGTTCAATGAGCTTGACCCTTTCCAACAAAAGAAGACAATAGCCATCTATCATCTCCAACACATCCAACATATTCTGCTCCTTAATCACCTGATCAATCTGTCAAAACCCATCGTTAAGAACAACGAATTAGTCACCAAAACGAATCACAAATCAATAACACTCCCTCCGTCCCAACATGATCTTCTTGTTTGCCATTTTTTGTTGTCCCAAAAGGTTCTCATTTCTACAATAGACTAAAAAGTGTATAAACAAAACATGACCAATGAAGCAAGTATTCATATCCTTAAAAAGTTTGAATAGTCAAATAGGAAGATCATTTTGGGATGGAGGGAGTGTAAACAAGAGAGAGAGAGAGAGAGAGAGAGAGAGTGAGAGAGGCTTAATTACACGAAGAAGGGCGCGTTCATGGTGTCCGAGATGAAGGAGTTGAATGAGATCAGAGCGGGCAATGGAGAGGCGAGCATGGCGGTGGTTCTTGAGAATAGAGAGCCGGGAGTTGGCGAGATTGAGGATGCCTTTGAATTTGGAGGTCTTGAATTTTCTTCCAAGGAGGGCATCAAGCTTCCTTCCCATGATGATGATGCCTGTTTTTGTCTCCTAAATGAAAAGACTAAAGAGTAGTAGCAGAAACCCAAGAGGTAGGGTGGTGGAGTTAAGGTTCGGATTTAAACCAAGGGAGTACAAGAGTTCGATTGTATGTGATAACTATGAGAGAGATTTGAATGTGTGTGTTTGTCAGTGTGTTTTTGGGAGTAAAAGGGTGTGTTTTTATTATTATATACATATAATCTTTTTGTCCGAAATGTTTGTCTAATTTTAACTTTTTATGGTAACATAAATGAATTTTGACAAAATATTGGTGCCAATTTACTGTTCATATGAAATTTTAAAAATCGTTATTGATAAATCACTTAATAATTTATCAATAACAATTCTAATAATTTCACTATAATGACAAGATCGACACTAATATTTGGTTAAAGTTCATTTATATTGATCATAAAAAATCAAAAGGGGACAAACTTTTTTTCCGGACAAAAGGAGTACTATGTATTTACGTGATTTGGAGTAGGTGTAGTGTAGTCCGGAATGTTTCAGTAGTTTGACTATTATGCAGTCCAATACTCATGGAAGAAGACTTATCGAATGGAAGAAAGAAATGAGGACGGGTGTTTAGTTTCTTGAGTATAGATGTAAAGACGCGGTTAGTCACATTCCCATGATCAAATACTTTACACGTGCAGGCCCAACGGCCCACGATGTTGCTCCGCGCCACCTGATTGATAAGTCCACGTTGTAAGCATTAGCTAAGCCTGACTACATGTGAGAGGGAGTTAGCCATGCATTGATGATATAAAGATCCCGAGCTACTCTTACCATTGCCAATTAATTTTGGGACGAAAACTCAGATTTTAACGCAATTGAGTTGGAATTGAGGAAATATTTAGTTTAGGGATAGTTGTTTTTTATAAAAAGTATACATTCATTTTAATTTAAAATTAAAATAAATGAAGTATCAAAAGTTGAGGTAGAACGTGATTAGCCCCTTGGATACGTTACATAAGTTGCATTCAAATGCGTAGTGATTGCGATGTAAAGTGATGAATAAGCTTAAACCTTTCGACTTCTAGGCCAATAACATAGGGTGCAATTACTGGGTGCAATTACTGCTGCGTGTGGAGCAAGGCTAGGGGCAAAATAAAGTCACATACAGCTCACAAAATGAGGTAGCCATAATTTATTGGTTGCATCGATAATTAATCTGCCACACTTTAATTAAAATCACACATAAAATAATTACACCTTAGATTTTGTGAACAATATTTTGTGCCCCTAGTATTATTCCTGAGTGTATGTGTACTAGTATTTTTACCCGTGCCACTGGCGCGGCGACAATATGGAAAGGAAGAAAGAACCCCATTTAATTTTGTCCTCTCACATAAAATCCCTTAACCTCAACCCAATTTTCTCTTTTTTGTTACCCAAACTCATCACCTTAAGGATTTCTATTTTTATTTTTTTTAGCATTTCTATCATGTTTTTGTATCCATCCATTTTTTTTGGATAATCCCTGCACCAATCCGAATCAGTGAAAGCTTTTTTTTTTGGAGTGGAGAGGTTACATAACTACCGTGGGGAGTGGGATAGTGGGTTATTTTAGATTAATTTTAGGCCGCCCGATCAAGTTTCGAGAAGCAATTTTGACCTCTTTTTATAAAACGGTTATTCTTGCTTTGTATTGTAATATAGATGTATGTACGTAGGATACAACAATTAGTCAATCATTAATTTCTTATTTTACTTTTTCAATGGTTAATTTCTTCAAACTAATCACATTCTTGACTTGTACCACAATCCCTTGTTTCTTTTTCATAATGCCTGCTTTCCTTTGTCAAACCTAATTTCTATACGCAACTTCCACTTCCACAATCCTTTACTGCCCTTTAAAGAGTAGATTGAATAAAATGCACCTTTTTATTTTTTCATAGTTGATGGAAAATGTATAAAACAAATAAGTATGAATAAAGAACTTTATACAAATCTCAATTGAAGTAAAATAAAATAAGAATAAATAAATGTCTCCATAAATTATAAAAAAGTCCGCTTTTTAATACTCCCTCTGTCCCGAAATAAATTCGCCGTTGTTATGACGTTAGTACGAAGGAACTTTGAGCAATAAATTTAAGTTGATTTAGCTATTCTAATATAATTGTAAAACTTGTTATTAATACACCACTACAAGAAAAACTCAAATTAAAGACATTCAATAATGTCACTTTTATCAATTTCAGTGGCATTTTGAGGTCAGTGGCATTACATAACTAATGTAACCTAGAGTGATGTCACGGTAGATCTAAATGCCACTGCTAAAATATTAGTGTCATTAATCTAAAATGTCATTATGTCAAATTAGCGTCATTGATTTGAATGTCATAGTGTCAATTTGTGTCATTAATGTAAACTAGTAGGTAACCCGTGCTTTGCACGGGAAACTTATTTATTGTTTTTTTTATAAGTTTTTTGTTTTTATTTAATAAAGTTATATAATAATTTTTGTAATATAAATATATAGTATATGAATTAAAACGTTTGCTTAAATATTAGGAGAATTGTTTTAATTTTAATTTTGTTGTAAATAATTTTTATATATTATGATAATTAAAATTTGAATATAAAGATGAGCTATTATTGTTATGAAGTAGCTTTAAGTTTTACATACGTTTGATTGAATAATATTAGCTATTATCTAATAAATAATTTCATAATATATACACATTATAATTAGTAAATACTATAAAATTTTATAATGTACATCTAATGTGTTAGTAAAATAATAATTTTACCATATCTTAAAAAATATTTTTTCGTCTCAAAAATAAAATTATACTGTTAATAGTAATAATTAATTTATATAATAAATACAAACTTTTATAATTAATTAATACTATTAATTAAAATTATTAATATATATAATATCTATTATGATTAATTATTAATATTAAAAGTAAAAATTAACATATATAGTAACGATTATGATTAATTAATACTCCCTCTGTTCTAGAATAAGAGTCTTACCTTGTTTGCGGACACTTATTAAAAGAAAAAATAGAAAATGAGTAAACATTGCAAGTGGGTTGAGTGTATAATTGTCCAAAACACTACTCATAGTGTAAGTGAACAAAAAGTAAGTAAGTTTGGTATTTTTGTAATTATAGAAGCATTAGAAGGATAAAATTGTCCAAATCAGTATTCATTCTTTCCGATCATTTGTCATTTTGGGAAAGAGACTCTTACTCCGGGATGTACCAAAATAGAAAGTAAGACTCTTACTCTCGGAATAAGTGAGTACTTTTTAACACATATTGTATAATGCTTAACTAATGCTATTATGATAACTAAAACTATTAATAGTAATTTTTAATTTATTTAATAATTATAATAGTTAATTGTAAATATTGACTACAATAACAAATAATCACTCTGTCCGATTTAAGGTTCTTACTTTCCTTTTTAGTTTGTCCCAATTTAAAGTTTTTACTTTACTTTATTACCTAAAATAGAAACTGGGACCAACTT
This sequence comes from Campanula takesimana, assembly GCA_026119855.1. Classification (NCBI taxonomy): domain Eukaryota; kingdom Viridiplantae; phylum Streptophyta; class Magnoliopsida; order Asterales; family Campanulaceae; genus Campanula; species Campanula takesimana. Next base: position 505,142 of record JAOWBW010000725.1, read on the forward strand.
GTTATTCTCACAACAAAAACTCGCTTACGTACTTTCTTTCTCTTACTTTACTTTTCATACTCACAACATTTATTTTTTCTTAATCTCCGTGTAAAGTCAAAATACGAACCTTATAGTGGGACGGATGGTGTAACTATTAATAGTTAACTGTTATTTGCTTAATACCATTAGCTAATACTATTAGTTACTACATAAGGTAATTACTAATAATAGTAATAGTTAACTATAATACTAACTATTACTAATAAGAGTAATAGTTAACTATAATGGTTAACTATTATAGTTAACTATTACTAATAATAGTAATAATTACTATAATAGTTAACTATTATAGTTACCCTTTATAGTAACTATTATTAATAGCTAATGAAAAGAAAATGAAAAGTCACTTATTTATTAGTATATTGTTGATGTGGCTTCTCCAAATCCAAGCTTTCTCCATTGTTTGTCCACATGTCAATGTCATAGCCGTTTTGGCCAACATTAATATATATATATATATATATATAGATGTCACTGCACAATATATAACGTCGTTTTGTAATGTCACTATAATCATCAATATTGTCATTATCCAATGGTATTGTTTTCTATTATAATGTCACTTGTGAACGTGATAGTGACATTCTGCCTCCCGTGCTTTCTAATGCCATTGTATGAATAAACAAATTTTATAAATAATATGATTTTATTTTATTTTTTATTTTTATTTTGCAATTCACATACTACATGCCTATACAACTAAAATTTCAACAAATAAAATGAAAAAAAATCAACCAAAAAATCAACAATAACAATTACAAATACTCATTATTTAAATAATTTATATTGCCATAATAGAAGGGCAAGAACTTGCCCAAGTGTTGAAAACTTAATGAAGTGGTGTTAAGCTCATTCCTACACAGTCTCATATAATCAGTTTCCCTAGTCTAGATTTCAACATATCATCACAAATATGAAGTTGAGCTCCTCGTTCTTTTGAAATCTGCACACACAAAAATAAATTAATAGTTTTATCTTTTGAATCCAAGGGAACTAAGAAGGCAAGAACTATAAAATTGTTAGTATTAAATAAGACTAACATTAACAATATAACATACCACAAATGATGCAAACCAAGCAACACCTTCCCTGATTTGGATCTCTTGCCTAATTGTGTATGAAGGGCAATCTAATAATCAACTACACAAAGCTAGGAAATGATGTAAGGTTAACATAACGAAAGAGGCCAATAATAACAAACACAATATAATGATAAATCTGCCCTCGTATTGATTGAATTCATAAAATATGTTCATCAACTACACAGTGTAAGCAAATGAAGCATGGAAGTCAGTATAATACAAACATAGAATGAAGGTTTTCAATCCATTAAAAATTAGATAAAAATACTTTTCCTCCTTATTTTAAAGCTAGAGCTGCATATCTAAACCATTAAGCAAACAATCTTTGAGTGAGTAAGAAATTACGAATGCAAAAGGAAAGGAAAAGCTTAGATGTACCCATATTTAATCACCTCCCTTTCTTGTATGCGATTGAGGGTAATTTTAAAGTGTTGTACCAAACATTGAAGCACTCTTAGGCTCAAGTTACCTAAATCTTCTCTCACAGTGCTTGCAAATAATAAAGTTTTAATTACCGTTCATCTTTTTTTTTTTTTTTCAAAGAAGTTCCAGAAACGATAATGAAGGACCTAATATTATAACCAAGATTGACCGGCATAATTCATCCCGCTAATAGTAATAAGCTTATAATTGCGTATGGTGAAAAACAAAGACCGAAAATTTAAAATGTGAAATCTAGAATTTAAATTTGAGAACAACAAAAGGTAAAGCGAAAATTTGAAATAACTGATTCCAGGCTGAAAACATACTTGAGGGTTGAAGATGAGTAACTCTAATTATGGGTATATGGTCATAGTTCAATCTAAGTTTTGGATGAAGTTATTATACTAACGTTATATTGTTCTATAGGATATAACTTTTTGATGATAGTTTTGAGGATTCAAAATTCCAACTTTCCTTTATAATCCAAGAAGTTCCTGCCATCAAGGAAAGAAAACTAACTCAAAAGTAAATGTAGTTTGGGGTAAGGTCATAATCATGGAACATAATCAAACTTAAATATTACATGCTTCACAAATTACGTAGTGTCCAGTAAGTTCATGCTAGTCAAAGTACAATTAAATTGACCATTTGTCTTTTGACTTTGTAGATTAAAGAGGGACGGAGGGAGTAAATCATACCAAACTTATGCCTCAATTTCAACCCTACAATGAAAGAAAAAATATTCGCCAATAAAATTTCTTTGGAATCCAAAAATGAGTAAAAGGACATGAATTGAATTGACCATCGAAATCAAAATCAATTCAATGCAAATAGATTAAAAACGTATGTGAATTGGACAAACAAGAACAAGTCTTACACTACAAACAGATCGAATGAAGATAAACAAAAAAATGAAAAGTATTACCACATTATGACGTACAAGCCCTAGCTTGCAGAAGACGACCATTGATTGATGCTTCGATCTCCGATTATGAGATGGAGAATCGAAGAAGACGGCCTTGGATCGATCGAAGCGTTGATCTCTGATTCTCTGGTTATGCTGGTTTTTCTCATATGTTTCCCCGGATGTTTTAATTTAAGGGTGGGCGCTGAGCCGGTGCGGGCGCATGTCGCAAAGGAAATGTTGGGGGTTGGCGAGGGATGGTAAAAGGGGAAGACGGTTAAAAGCAAAGCAAAAAAAAAAAGAGGTGAAGACTTAAACTTTTAAAAGTAGAAAAAAATAAATTACAACTGGGGCCACTTTTTTTTTTTTTTTTTAATTACATGCCACTATATTTAAAATTATGGTGTCATTACCATCAAGTAACACCATCAATTCGCATGTACGTATTTGTTTTAGTGTCCTTGTGTTGAATGTCACTAATATGCCTATTGTAGTGGCACATATGAATAAAGATAGTAGAAATTAGATTTATAGTGGCATTTTATTAGTAGATGACACTGAATGTGCATAGTCCAATGCCACTATAAACAAGATGACACTATATACTTCCTCCGTCCCATCTCACTTGAGACCTAAGGGGTGGGCACAATAACTAAGAAAAAAGAATAAAGTAAAGAAAATATGTGGTAGGAAATAAAGAGAGAGAATGAGTGGGGTAAATAGTAATGTTGGTTGAATAAATTGAGTGGTGGAAAATCAAGAGGGAGAATGAGTGGTGGGGTAAGTTCAATATAAAATAATAAAAAGATGGCTATTTTAGGGAGTCTCAAGTGAAGTGGGACGGACCAAAATGGAAATAAGTCTCAAGTGAGGTGGGACGGAGAGAGTATACATTTAGTGTCATTAATTACATAATGCCATTAACTTGATGCCACTAATTACTCTTTTTCTTGTAGTGCATTTGTTGGGTATGCTTATTTATAAACCACTTCTATTACCTAGATTTTATTGATCCCATGACCTAATTTTTATCTTTTGTGGACTTTAGAATATATTGTAAGAAGTGTCAAACTTTATTTTTTAGAATAGTCCATTTTGATAGTATAGGCTTTAGATTGATAGGCATAAAATTTTCTAAGTCTGGAATGTGTGGTCAAGTCCTTGACCGTGAACCCACTTGATCGTGGTAGACCTCTTGAGCGTGGTAGACCACTCAACCGTGAATCCCTCGACCGCAAGGAAAGTAGATGCCCAAGTTTGTTCAAACTTAACCTTGGTTCAACTATGGTTAGTTTAGAACGTTGCAGAACTTGGATCCCAAGTAATTCAAATTTGAATTCATCCAAGTGGGACCACCTCTTATCTGCAAAAAGGGACAAACTCAGAATGAGCTCCAATCAGAATTCAACAGCTCATTGTCCAACTTGGAGCCCAAGTAATCCCAACAGCTATTTTCTCATTCAAGGCTATAAATAGCCCTTAAGTTATTCCTTGAACATTGCTGAGATTCAAAGAGAGAAATTGCTGTTGAAATACTTGGTGATTGAAGATCATAACTCAAGATTTCCAGAATCCTTTGAATCTTCAAGAACTCACCTTCAAACCTTCAAAGCTCTTCAGCAACAAACAAGTCATCTCAAGCCTTGTAACACACAAGATTCATTAGGCTCTACAATCACTTATATTTTAAAGAGCTTCTGATTCTTAGACACACACTCACCCCAATTGATCAATCACATAGATTGAATCAAAAGGGATACACTGGTCTAAGTCTAGGATTTATTCTTCATAGAAAGTAGGTGTTGATTCAAAGCTTCATCTCTGTAATCTGTACACTCAAGAATCAATATATTCCTCCATTCAAAATCCAAGACTGACCATCTTGGTAAAGGACGTAGATATTTTAACAGATCGAACCTTTCCAAATACTTGTGTCATTTTACTTTCTGCAAATTTACTTTCAAGTATTGTTCATCTTGTTCTTTATTGTTCATATTAATCTTGTTTGTTGTTTAGTGTTTGATCTTTCAGATTTAAGAACTGTTGTGAATTGTGTTTGTTTGTTCTCCACATTGCCTAAGTTAAAATCTGACTAACTTATCTTTTGCCAAAACTTCTAAGACAACAACTTTCAAAATCTCAATCTCTTGACCGCATTTCTCTTGACCGCACTTACCTTGACCGGACTCACTTGACCGCAACCTGGTTGACCGTGAGTGCTGGTGTTCCTTAGAGATTTTAGTCAAAACCAACTCTTATCTTATTTCTATCGAAAACTTCCGCTGTGCATATTACAACTTGACCGTGTGGTTTTTACTTGCCGCAAATTCAAGATTGTAAGCACTTGGTTGAATTTTGAAAAAGGGTTGGAATTATAAAAGAGGCTAGTCACCCCCCCTCTAGCCTCTTTTCATACCCTTGTTGTGTCTTTGGGACCAACAAGTGGTATCAGAGCATCCACCTTTATAAAACTTCTGTTTTCAAGCTTAGCAGCTTGGGTGCCGATTCAAAATGGCAAGTCAGAAAACTATGGCAACGGTTAACTTCACTCACGTTCCAGCATTCGATGAAGATAACTTTGACGTATGGAAGCACAACATTCTAACTCAGTTCTACTCCATGGATGAGCAACTTGGTGATTGTCTTACCATTGGACCATACTTCCCAATGAAAGCTAATCTGAATCCAGAAACCAATGCAGACATACCATCAATCAAGAAACCAAAAGCAGAATGGACCGATGAAGACAAAAGACTGGTTGGAATGAATGTGAAAGCAAAAAGCATACTCCTAAGTACTTTAAGTACATCTCAGCGTCGACAAATCATGGAATGTGCTACTGCAAAAGAACTTTGGGATGCAATTGAAGATTACATCGAAGGAGATTAAGCTTGCAAGGAAAGCAAAAAGTTTGCAATTCAAAGAAGATTCAACAACTTTGCTAAGATCCCCGGTGAATCACTTAGAGCCACTTATGATCGTTATTGTGAGATCGTGAGTACTTACACCGCACTTGGAAAGAAGCTTACCAAGAAGGAAATCAATGTTAATTTTCTAGCCGCTCTTGGTTCCCAATATCTTCACAAAGGGATCACTCTTGAAGATACCAAGTTACTAGATGATATGTCACTCAGAAGCCTCTATGCCAACCTCAAAGTTTTTAATATCAAGCTCCACAACATTGAATAAATGGAAGGAAAGACTAAAAGCTTAACGTTGGTTGCACAAAAGGAAGAAGTGATCGAAGAAAAAGATCCAAAAATCTCCACATCTGAGTTACTAGATATGGACGATGATGATTTTGCTATGTTCGTGAAAAGATTCCAAAAGTTCAGAAAGAAAGCAAGACCCGGATCTTCAAACAAGGCTCCAGCAAGGTTCTCAAGGAGCAGATCAACAAGTAAGAAAGAGTACTCCAACTTCTCCAAGAAGAAAGAGGATCTCGTTTGTTTTAATTGCAGGAAACCCGGTTATTTCGCATCAGAATGTCCAATTCCCAAGTATGAGTATATGAAGAAGAAAATCAACTTCACTCCAAGATACTCAAAGTAAAAGGGGATGGTTGCTGAAGAGGACTCTACCACAAAAGAGTTAGCTACCTGGATAGAGTCAGATTCTGATGAAAGCGATGAGGATTCTGAAGAAGGTCACATTTGTTTGGTCGTTCATTCCGATGATGAGGATGATAACAAAAATCGTCGCTCACCAAATGCAAAACCTAAACGGATAAGCTATACGGACGATGAACTTGCTGAAAAGGGATTCCTAATCCCAGTTCAAAAGAATGGCGATCTTCTATTTTCAAGATGTGATGTGAGTGCAGCAAAGAAGGCTCTACTAAGCTCCAAAGCGAAGGAAGTTCTGTTTACCACTCCTCAATCCAAGTTTGACATTTCCCCCGATGAACAAGAAAAGATGTTTTCAAAAGCTGAACAGGTAATTAGTAAATTCTCTGGCATGAAGGAAGCTTTAGCACTTTCAACTGAAGAAATTTCCCAGCATAAGACGGAGAAAACTCTACTAAGATCTGAACTCACCCTCCTTAAGGAGAAGATCAAGAGTATGACTCCTCTTACTGATCGAAACCATTTCTTAGAAGAAAAAAATGCCATATTTAAAGTTAAAATGAAGAATTGGCTGCTGAGATAAATGACCTTAAAAGGATCACTAATTAGTGGACCAATTCTCGTGTCACTATGGAACAAATCTTAGAATCCCAAAAGTCTAGTGGTGATAAGGAAGGCTTGGGATTCCAAACTAGTGACAACTTTAAATGTGCATCTTGTTGTGAAAGAGATGAGAAATTTACCAAGCAAACTTTGGAAGGGTCAAAGGCTAAACATCATGTTTCAAAGGGTCAAGGACAAGAACTAAAGAAGAAACTAGAGTTCAACTATGTCTACCCTAAGAAACAAACTGGCAAGGCAAAGTTGAAAGGTATTGCCATGGATGAACCTACCACAGAGGCTTCCTCTAGCAAGGTAGATAGTGCTCCCTACCGCATGAACTTACCGCAAGGTCATGCTACCGCGCCAAGGAAAATGGCAACCGCATGGAATCCATCGACCGCACGTGGCGGCAAGGCAGCAAAGTTCAAGAGGATGAACTTTGTTAAGGGGACCTCATCCACACCAGTAAATAATGTTGTGCTTAAGACCTCAACGAAGTTTGTTAATCCTCAGTTGGGTGGTTTCTACCATTGTTCCGTGTGTGATGATTATGGTCACAAGGCTGCTGAATGTCTTTTAAGATTCACACCAAATCCCAGAAGGCTTAAACCCCCTTCTGTGAGGAAAGTGTGGGTTGTTAAAAGCTGCTAACCCTTTGGACCCAAAAAAATAAAAGGGGACCTTGTTCTTAAATGTTTATTCTATAGGTTCTCTGCTTAATGGCTGCATACTCCAAGGAAAAATCAAGCCTATGGTATCTCGATAGTGGCTGTTCAAGACACATGACCGGAGATATCAACTTATTGGAAGATGTCCGTGAAGAGAGGTCCATCAGTAACCTTCAGAGATAATAACAAAGGAAAGACTGTAGGATATGGAGTCGTCCGAAAAGGAAAAATCACCATCCAAGAAGTCTCTCTAGTTATTGGTCTACAACACAACTTGCTCTCAATATCTCAGTTCTGCGACAAAGGATTGCAATGCCACTTCACTTCAAATTTCTGTCTCATCAAAGATGGCACATTCGGCGTTACCTTGCTTAAAGGGATTCGTAAGAAAAATGTTTATATCGTTGATTTTACTTCATCTTGCATTTCTTCTAATCTCTATTTTGTAGCAAAGAACGTTAGCGAAAATAGTTGGCTGTGGCACAAGAGACTAAGTCACTTAAACTTCAAGTATCTCTCCAAGATTGGTAGAGAGAATCTAGTTCGTGGTCTACCCAAAGTAGTTGATCACCACGATGAGAAGTGCACAGCATGTCAACTAGGCGAACAACCAAAATCGTCTTTCTCCAGCAAGACGACACCTTCAACTTCAAGATGTTTGCAGCTACTACATATGGATCTGTTTGGACCTGTTACTACCGCAAGTATTGGAGGCAATAGATATACATTAGTTGTGGTAGATAACTACTCAAAATATACATGGGTTGAAATGATGATCTCAAAGGATGATTACTATGACATTTTGACCACACTCTTTAGACAGCTCCAAACATAAAAGGAAGATGACATCGTTAGTGTTCGATCCGACAACGGTACAGAATTCAAGAACAACGGTGTAGCTCAGTACTGTGATTACCAGGGTATTGACCACAACTTCTCTGCTGCTGGAGTTCCTCAACAAAATGGTGTTGTGGAAAGGAAGAACAGAACGTTGATAGAGGCTGGAAAGACTATGATTGCTAAAGCAAAGCTACCACAATACTTTTGGGCTGAAGCCGTCAACACAGCATGCTTCACTCGAAATAGATCCCTCATCAACAAAACCTACAACAAAACTCCTTATGAACTTTGGAGAGGAAGAACCCCCAACACAGCATACTTCAAGATATTTGGATGCAAATGCTTCATACTCTACAACGGTAAAGAACATCGAGGTAAATTTGCTCCTAAGGCTGATGAAGGTATATTTATTGGGTATGCTAAACACTCAAAAGCTTTTCGTGTATTTAATAAAACCACTCTTAAGATAGTTGAAACTGTCCATGCTACTTTTGATGAACATTCTCTCCTTGAGCCACATATGGATCCAAATGTTGCTGATGATTTTGTTGAGCTCAATGAGACAGGCACAAATCAACCACAAAATCAATCAACTCAAGGAAATCCATCTACCTCAATTGCATCTCCATCTACCTCAAATGAAGCACCAGAAGCTACCACATCTGCTGCTACCTCAAATGGAGTTGAAGTTGAATCACCCATAAATGTGGAAGAACCTATCCCTCAAATTACTTATGATTGGGATGGCACAAATGATGTACCACTAGAAGATTCATAACCTCCATCAACTCAACCAGATATACCTCAAGAAGTTCGTGAGGTCAGAGATCACCCAATTCAGAATATCATTGGTGATTTGCATTCTGGTGTTTGAACAAGAAGATCAAACTCTGATTCACTTACTGCATTTATATCTCAAGTTGAACCCAAGAAAGTTGATGAAGCACTCCAAGACTCAAGTTGGGTTGTTGCTATGCAAGAAGAGCTCAACCAATTTGAAAGATGCAATGTTTGGACCTTAGTTCCAAGGCTACAAGATCAAGGAGTAATTGGTACAAAGTGGGTGTTCCGAAACAAGATGGATGAGAATGGAAGCATCACAAGGAACAAAGCTAGGTTGGTTGCACAAGGCTACAGACAATAAAAAAGCATTGATTATGATGAAACTTTTGCCCCCGTTGCAAGACTCGAAGCTATAAGGATATTTTTAGCTTATGCCTCTTTCAAAAGATTCAAGTTATATCAAATGGATGTGAAGAGTGCATTCCTCAACGGTGAACTTCAAGAAACAGTCTTTGTTGCTCAACTGCCTGGATTTGAAGACCCCAAATTTCCAAATCATGTCTACAAACTCCGTAAAGCTCTATATGGACTCAAACAAGTTCCACGTGCATGGTATGATACTCTATATAAATTTCTCTTAGATAAAGGCTTCAAGCGTGGTAAAATCGACACAACTCTATTCATTGCTAAATATCATGATCATACTTTATTAGTTCAAATATATGTAGATGATATTATTTTTGGTTCTACTAATGAATTGTTATGTAAGTGATTTGAGAAGCTAATGAAAAGCAAATTTGAGATGAGCATGATGGGAGAATTAGAATTCTTCCCTGGGCTTCAAATTAAACAATGTGCTGAAGGCATCTTCCTCAATCAAGCAAAGTACACAAAGGACCTTATCAAGAAATTTGGACTTGAAAATGCAAAGGCATATGACACTCCTATGGCTGCTGGTAACAAGTTAGATAAAGACTTGAAAGGTAAGAAGGTTGATCAAACCTTATACCAAGGTATGATTGGTTCTATTCTTTACTTAACTGCTAGTAGGCCAGATATCATGTTTAGTGTTTGTGTTTGTTCTCGTTATCAAGCTGATCCTAGAGAAGCACATCTTATTGCTGTTAAACGAATTATTCGATATCTATCTGGGACTATTAACCTTAGACTTTGGTACTCCAAAGATTCAAATTTTGATTTTATAGGTTACTCAGATACAGATTATGCAGCATGTACAATAGACAGGAAAAGCACAAGTGGAACTTGTCATTTCCTTGGAAATCGACTCGTTTTATGGGCAAGAAAGAAACAAGCCTCAGTCTCTGTATCTACCACAGAAGCTGAATATATAGCTGCTGGAAGCTGCTGCTGCCAAGTGCTATGGATGAAGCAACAATTGGTTGACTACGGAATCAAAGAAGTAAATTGTCCAATCTATTGTGACAATACATCTACCATTGCTGTCTCCAACAATCCTGTCATGCATTCAAAGACCAAACACATTGATATAAATACCACTTTCTCAAGGATCATGTGGAAAAAGGTAATATCCATCTAGAGTATGTGAGTACTGACAATCAAATTGCAGATATTCTCACCAAGGCTCTTGATTTGAAGAGATTTAGGTATCTTAGAGGAGAAATGGGTATGCTAGAACTTTAATTATCATGTCCATATATTTTTATGCTAATGTTGTGTTTTATCCAAGTTCAAAGTTTCAAGGTTTTCACGGTCAACACCTCTTCTCGGTCGACCGCACATGCCGACCGTTATTGCTTGACCGCATAAAAGGATAGAATCTGTTCAAGGCTTTATATAAGCCTACCGCTAAAGGAAAACAATGACATTGATTCATTGCTTTAAGGAAGCATTCTTTGGTTGTGACATACTTGACCGCAAGCATTCACGGTCAAGCACCTGACCGCAAAAATGAGGTGACCAGGTAAGTGTTTCTAACTTGGCAAATTTTAGGATCCTCATAGTCATCCAAAGGGGTAATTTCATAATTTTCTCTTTTCCCCCGTTTTTATTTATTTAAAATCATTTGCAATTAATTTTATTCCCTATTTATGTCCGCCGTCACTATCCATGCATTTATGGCGAAAGGACATCTCTGGTCAAATCCCTGAGTTTTGCAGAGTTAACCTCCCCCTTCACTACACAAACCGTTCCACTACTCCTTAACCTCCACCTCTCTGCAAATCACTTTTTCAGAAACCCTATCTCTCTCTACATCTCTCTGCTTTCTCTCTCTATACACCCAGTTTACTCTATCTCTCTCTCGACTCTCTAAAAAATTCTCACTATATATATGGCTCCCAAATCTTCTCAACCTACAAAATCAACAAAGAAATCACTTGAATTACTCTCTGAAGACACAATGGTATGATTTCTTGACCCAAAACTCTCCTATTTTCAGTTTTCATTTTCGTTTTTGGCAGGTTTCAACAACCCTTCGTATTCGTATTCTAATGTCATGATTCTCTTTCTGGGATTTTATATGCTTTGATAATGCTCATTCTGGTTATTTTCATGATTTCGAGTTCAATATAGTGTTTAGATTCAAATTCTAGTTGATAAATCTCTCTTTGCCATGAAAATTTTCAAAGCTTTTTATTAAACAATGTCCTTTTATATTCTGTGTTTAATGCGATTTTGACAGCAAAATTGATGCCATAATGTTGCTTAATCGGTTTTTGTGCACATTTCGATGCAATTTTTATGGATTTTCATGTTCTGAATCATTTTCTTGGTTTTTCGCCATGATCAGTGTTCGTTGTTCTCATATGATGTTCTTCATGTTCTTGATACTGTTCACTTTTTGATCTTTAAATCTTGTTACACACATTAATTAGGTGTTTGTACGTGTTTTGTTCATTTTCACGATTTTTTGTCCAAGTGTTTACTCATGTCGACCGCACCTTCTTTGACCGCTATGCTCGACCGCCACTTTGTCGACCGCATATCTTGTTATAGCCTAACTTCTTTATTTTTTTAGGATGAAAAATCATTTATTCCTGGCTGTGTAATGGACTATAATGACTTAATGAATGATGCCATTGGAAGGCATATTATCAAGCGTATGACCAAATCTGGCATTCTCAACTTCTTCACTATGCCTCAACCATTCCATCTCCCTGCCGCAGTTGGAGAATTCTACTCAACCGCCAATGAGATCAAAGGAAGGGATGAACAGAACAAGCCTCTCATCTGGATTGCCGTTGAAGTCTATGGTCAGAAACTTGAGATTGACTATACTGATATTGCTTCAGTACTTGGCCTGGACATTGATTTTGAAGCTCCTGAATCATTAACCACCAAAGAATACAATGATCTCGCTGAAAGATTGATTGGATCAACAGACATGTGCACTCCCTACCGGAAGACCTTTCCTGAAATCATGTACTATATTGGGCACCTGGTTGGCCACGGTCTGCTTTGCAAGAGTGGCAACCACGGTAACTTCAACACCACCTAGTGGCACCTATCTGCAGCCATCTACTTGGGCAGAAAAATGAATTGACCCATGATTTTGTACAAACTGTTAGTGGATCAAGTAAATGATTATAACAAGCAGCTACCTGAGAAGGCCCCGACCAAATATAAGAAGAATACTAGGATGCTTTATTTTCTCTTCAAGTATACTCCTGAAATCAGGAAGGAGCATGCTAAAGACAAGCATGCCAAGGTAACCATCTCTCTATCTAGGGTCTTTGACATAAAGACCATGAGATCAACCTTCAGAAATCGTTTTGGTGACGCTCAATATCAAGAATATCATGCTCGTGATCCTAAAGAAAAGTATGTCCCTCCGAGTTACACAAAAGCTGCTAGAGAAGCTCTTGGTATTGATGATCCTGGTAAATCCACCTCTGTTCAAGATGAGGATGAAAATGAAGCTGAGGAAGAACAAGAATCCAGAAGAGTTAAAGGAAAAGGTATTGCAAGTGAATCGACCGCTCCTCCCCAAACCAAACCATTGACTGGAGTTGTTATCAAAGAACCTTCAACCGTTAAGCCCTCTTCCAAAATCATTCCTTCCACTCCATATAAAACCAAATCAACCGCACTACCTTCAAGGTCTTTTGTTTCCAAGTCTACCATGTCCTCTCCGACCGTTCCTTCCAAAACCTTAAAATCAAAGCCCTCTGCACTCCCTGCTTCATCTAAGGGGGGGGGGGAAATCCAAGAAAAGGGATCACTCACTAAGTCCCATCTAAACATCAAAGAAATCCAAGGTCTCTCGACCCCCTCCTTTGACCGCCTCTCCAGTATTTACTCCTTCCGGTTCACCCTTGCAAAGTGACCGTGATGAGGATGTTGATGTCCTTCCTGCTCAACCGCAAAAACAGCGAGCTAAACACACCCTTGACTTGATTGATGAGCTTGATGATGTCCAATCGTTAGAATCAGGTGATGAATCTGAAAAAAAGTCAATCAAGGTGCCAGTGCAGCGGAGAAAACTGTCAATGTGGACAGTCCTGATTTTAGTGATGATAAAGTTGATGATCAAACTTTTGATGAAGTTACGAGGCCTACCGTTGCAATGGCCAGGCCTGATGATGATGTGATAGATATTGAGGGTACCGGTCAAGGCACTACGAATGACCGTATACCCAGTGACCATGAAGATGATCTAACCAAGTCTCCTGCTCTCTCACCCCCTTGTTTTACTCAAGCTTCTCCGACCGCTCCTGCTACCCCGGTCGATCCAATGGCTCACTTGTTGACCGCTATTGAGTTCTTAACTCAGGTCAACTTGGATACTCAAAGTGAGGTTGCCAAACTTGCTGCAAACCAAGTTAAGTTGCAGAATGAGGTTGATTTGCTCAAAGCCTCTAATGCCTCCCTTCAGCAACAAGTAACCTCCTCCATTATTGAGACCATTAAGGGGGAGAGTCAGAATATAACAAAGACCATTCTTGAAAGCCTAGCTACAGCAAATCCAAATCTCTCAATGACCGCATCCTCTTCAACCTCTCCTCTTACTCGTGCTGATCTCAAGGAAGAGCTCAAGTCACAATCCAACACCATTGACCGCTCTATAGTCAAGATTGTTGAAGGAGCTGGAAAAGAACTAACCAAGGCTATGACAAGTGATAAGCATTTCTTATTTGAGAAGATGGATAAAGTGAAGACCTCTCTTAAGGCAGAAATCAATGCCTGTATTTCTGTAGGATTGCTATCGGTCGCTGATAAGTTTGTGCCAAAAATAGAGGCTATGAGACAAGCTATGCAAGTCCATACTCAAAGGCTAGAAGGCCAAACCTCCAAGATTGATAGAGTTTATGAAATTTCTAACACCAATGTGCAGGAAGTGATCAGCAAAATTTCAACTCTTCAATTAACCGTGGACAACATTGCTGGATCTTAAGGCTCCTCCTCTCAAATTCAAGCGACCGGGAATGGAAACAGGATTGCTAGAGAAGATGAAGATGAAGGGGAAGATAGTTTTGAATTTCCTACCGTGAACAGCCTTGACTTTCTGGAGATCAATGACCTCAACAATCCCATTATCATTCCTGGAGTTGGGTTCTCAAAGAAATTTTAAGGAACCTGTCCTACCATTTGAACTGACCGTGTGTGGTCATGTTGAAACAAACTGATGATGTCTTATAAAAAAATACTTTTTATGTCTTTTATTTGGGTATGTAAAACATTATTACTCTTTTGTTTTTGCACTCCATCATGCTTGAATGAATATTTTCTTGGAGTGCCATGAATGTCTGTTTGATGCATTTGCATTCCTATTGTTATTTCTCTCTAAATGCATTCAAACTTGTATTTCTATCTTGCTAGGATTAGAATTTTAGGATGATAGAAATCTATAACACTGGCTTAGAGTGTGCATTGACTTGGGGCATGAAACTTAATAAAATAATATTTTCTTGAAAACATGTTATTACCAAGTACAATGAGTTAGCCTTTGTTATAGTAGGTAATGGTCTCAATCAAATAGGGGGAGATTGTTGGGTATGCTTATTTATAAACCACTCCTATTACATAGATTTGATTGATCCCATGAACTAATTTTTATCTATTGTGGACTTTAGGATATATTGTAAGAAGTGTCAAACTTCATTTTTTAGAATAGTCCATTTTGATAGTATAGGCTTTAGATTGATAGGCTTAAAATTTTCTATGTCTGGAATGTGTGGTCAAGTCCTTGACCGTGAACCCACTTGACCATGGTAGACCTCTTGACCGTGGTAGACCACTCAACCGTGAATCCCTCGCCCGCAAGGTCTCGACCGCAAGGAAAGTAGATGCCCAAGTTTGTTCAAACTTAACCTTGGTTCAACTATGGTTAGTTTAGAACGTTGCAGAACTTGGATCCCAAGTAATTCAAATTTGAATTCATCCAAGTGGGACCACCTCTTATCTGCAAAAAGGGACAAACTCAGAATGAGCTCCAATCAGAATTCAACAGCTCATTGTCCAACTTGGAGCCCAAGTAATCCCAACAGCTACTTTCTCATTCAAGGCTATAAATAGCCCTTAAGTTCTTCCTTGAATATTGCTGAGATTCAAAGAGAGAAATTGCTGTTGAAATACTTGGTGATTGAAGATCATAACTCAAGATTTCCAGAATCCTTTGAATCTTTAAGAACTCACCTTCAAACCTTCAAAGCTCTCCAGCAATAAACAAGTCATCTCAAGCCTTGTAACACACAAGATTCATTAGGCTCTACAATCACTTATATTTTAAAGAGCTTCTGATTCTTACACACACACTCACCCCAATTGATCAATCACATAGATTGAATCAAAATGGATACACTGGTCTAAGTCTAGGATTTATTCTTCATAGAAAGTAGGTGTTGATTCAAAGCTTCATCTCTGTAATCTGTACACTCAAGAATCAATATATTCCTCCATTCAAAATCCAAGACTGACCATCTTGGTAAAGGACGTACATCTTTTAACAGATCGAACCTTTCCAAATACTTGTGTCATTTTACTTTCTGCAAATTTACTTTCAAGTATTGTTCTTCTTGTTCTTTATTGTTCATATTAATCTTGTTTGTCGTTTAGTGTTTGATCTTTCAGATTTAAGAACTGTTGTGAATTGTGTTTGTTTGTTCTCCACATTGCCTAAGTTAAAATCTGACTAACTTATCTTTTGCCAAAACTTCTAAGACAACAACTTTCAAAATCTCAATCTCTTGACCGCATTTCTCTTGAATGCACTTACCTTGACCAGACTCACTTGACCGCAACCTGGTTGACCGTGAGTGCTGGTGTTCCTTAGAGATTTTAGTCAAAACCAACTCTTATCTTATTTCCATCGAAAACTTCCGCTGTGCATATTACACCTTGACCGTGTGGTTTTTACTTGACCGCAAATTCAAGATTGTAAGCACTTGGTTGAATTTTGAAAAAGGGTTGAAATTATAAAAGAGGCTATTCACCCCCCCCCTCTAGCCTATTTTCATACCCTTGTTGTGTCTTTGGGACCAACAGCATCAATATAAATATTATCAATAACAATTTTCAAATTTTTAGTAGAATGATTACATTAAATTCAAATTAGTGCTCAAAGTTCCTTCATACAAACGTTCGAAAAACGGGCGACCATTTATTCCGGGACAGAGTGAGTTATTAGTATTACCCTTAAACCTTAAACCCTATAAAAGAGAACTTTTTATAACTTATGAGGAACTAGTTTCCCCCAAAATTTTATGTCCGAAAAAACACTACCATCCTTTGGTTTCTCCTTTGTTATTCACTGCTAAGTGTAGTCATAAATACTCTCACTAAATTATATAACTTTCAAATACAATCTTGCATAATATAATTTAAATGGGCTAAGGTCCAACTTTAATTCAATTTTAAGTCCGCTTTGGCGATACTGCTCAAAATTAATTTAATTAGGTATATAACTCCTTATCAATCATATCTTACATGACTCTTAGATATTTTATGAGATTCTTTAGACATCATATGTCAAAAGCATGTTTTAATCTCATCTTGTATCTTAAGCCCAAAACCCTTTTGATAGCCTAATTAAGTCAAATCATATTAAACGTATAGAAATCACTTTTTCACTCATCTTATTCATACAATGATATAATTAATGCATATCACTTTGACGTAGCCTACATAAACCTGTTCGTGTAATCCTAAGTGTTTTAATCATGGATTGGCACGTGACTTAAATTTTACATGAAGGTTCTTCCATATAGCATATTAACACATTCACACATAATATAAACATGTAAAGCAGCAGTTAATCACTTAATTAAGCTCATTAATTACCGCATAATATTTATGGAATTTAATTGCAAAAGTTTATAGGAATAAATTCTGAAACTTTTGGATCTTCCAAAAATCCATAATCTGAGAGAACAATTCATACGACCGAAACTAAGTCAAAGGCAACCACAATTCTGGATGAAAATTAATAAAGAGGCTTTGACCAATAAGTCCCTCATCCAAACAAAAAAGACCAATAAGGACCGACATTATGGAAACTCGCTAATAAGTCCCTTGCAATTTCCTTGAACCAAATTGCCCCTGCTCTCCCATGATGCGCGCACTCCATATGCGCTTTATATTCCATTTGCTCTCTCTCTCTCTCTCTCTCTCTCTCCCCCCGTGCCACAACTTGAGAAAGCTGAATTATGTCACCAACTGACTCAAATTTGGGGAGACTTTCCATATTCGCAGCAAAAACATTAACATTAATCCCTGGGCTGGGGAGTGATTCGTCAACAATCTTTAGTGTAACAAAACAATCTGCACAATATTCTCTCTCTACTTTTTTTTTCCCTTAAAATTTTAAAATGTAATATCTCAAAATCTAGAAATTGACAAAATAATCCGAGACCACCGTTTTAATCGTGTCGTCAAATTGAATCAAACAAGTACACTCAACACATAATTCAAATTTTAGAAATAAAAATCTCATTTTTCACTAGTAAAAATTTGAGAAAACCATTTTTCATTTCTCAATTAATTTCACAATTTTAGAATTTTTTTTTTTTCACTTGTAAAATCATTTTTCAACTGATTTCTCAGTTGTATGATTTCTCAATTGTGTGATTTCACAGTTGTGTCATTTTTTCATTTTTCATTTTAAAATCTGATAAATCCATCTCTCAATTTTTCACAACCATTATAATAACTGAGACATGCATTTCACAGTTGTTCACACATGAATTTGAATATAATAACTGAGACATTCATTTAACAGTTGTTCATAATTGAGTAAAAACTGATAATCATATCTCATTTTTTACAATTGATGACTCAATTTATCGGTTTAATTATATAATAAATGAGACATTCATTTCTTAGTTATTCACATATGAATTTGAGTACAAGAACTGGTACATTCATTTCTCAGTTATCAATTTTTCTCTGTTGTTAATATAATAATAAATGCGATATTCATTTTTCATTTATTCACACACGAGTTTAATATAAGAACTGGTAAATTTATTTCTCAGTTGTTATCACATGAGTTGAGTGTAACAACTAAGAAATTCATTGCACAGTTTTTACAAAGGATACTCATTTTCAGAACTATGTGTTGTCAAATGGTCTTTAAACAATTGTGAAATAAATTTATCTTCTTTTTTTTTAATTAAAAATGAGTAATTGTCAAATTGTGAAGAATTAATACTCCTAACCAAAAAAAAAAAAAAGAAAAAAAGAGAAACAACAACAAATGTGAGGTTGTAGTGTTAAATATATAATAGTCTACTAATGGAACATGTAAGAAGATTGGCATATTGGTTAGGAGTCTTAGCCAGGAACAATAGGTCTTGGGTTCAAACCCTCCCAAGAGCAATTAATTTTTATTTCTAATACTTGGGGTTAAGGTGGCAGTCAAATGTTAGAGGTGTTGGAGGATTTAATTTGGGCTGGGGGTATTTTTGCCATTTAAAAGGTATGAGGGATTTATTGGTAAAATTGATTTGACCTTAAGGTAGAATTTGAAATGTTGTGTTTTTATTGGTAAATACCACATTACCCCAGGGACTTATTGGTAAAAATCACATTTATAAATTGAGAGCCCTAACTACCATAAGGCACCCACAATCACATACGGAATTCAGAAACCAAGAGAACAATTTGTACGGTCAAAATTAAGCCATAAGGTAACCACAATTCCGTACAGAAGTAAGCTCATCAATTTAATAATTCTCAATTGAGATTAATTTTCGGGAAACACGGTTTTGAAAACTAGCGATCTGAAAATAAATCCAACTCTGAATAGTATTTGCTCGGCCGAGTCTTATGGGCTGCTCGACCGAGAGCCTTTGTGTGTTTCAGAAACACGCCCTTCATTTTGGAACAAACGGACTACCATTTAAGGGTATTTATGACCATGTACTAGCATAACTTCATAATTTGCATAAGAGGTGGTCTCCCATGAGAACAAGGGGATCCGTCTCATGCATGAGACGGGTCGACCCATGACCCATGGGGCATGACCCGCCACGTGGCAGCCTCCCAGAGGTCTAATTTTTTTTTTTTTTTTTGAGTTTTTATATTATTTTTTTTGGCTTTTTAGCCATTCACCAAAAGTAATAGTTACCATAACTTAATGTAATGACTGTATACATATAAAGTAACATTGTTCATAAGATAACGTAACACCTGTTTTACAAAAACAAAAGCTCGTTTTACCCATTTTTTCAAATGTAATAGTAACTATAATTACATGTAACCCAAACAATATCTAAATGTAATTATCATTTATACTGAAATGTAATAATGATTTTGCAAAAATGTAAAATATTGTGTATTTTGATTTAATTTTTTGAAAGAAAGTAACATTTGAAAAGTAGCAACTCATATATGAATGTAATTGTTTGTACAAGTAAATGTAACACTTTAATAAAAGAAATTATAACATATTTCTATAGATAATGTAATACTTTTACATGTAACACTAATCAAGTGTTTTTAGCTCTAAAAATATAAATGGTTGAATTATTACTTTTTCTATACATATGTGTTACAATTATGTATAAACATTATTACATATAAGTAACGCGTTCGTTACATTTTAGTTGTAATAAGTATTACTTTTGGAAAACGAAGAAAACATAGAAAAAAACACTGTTACTTTTCTGTATATATGTATTACTTTTATGTATACAAACTGTTACTTTATATGAATACAGTCATTACATTAAGTTATAGTAACTATTACTTTTGACAAACCGAAAAAAAACAAAAAAAAAAAAAAGCAATTTTTTTTGGGCCTATGAGAGGCTGCCACGTGGCAGGTTCGACCCCTGGGTCCTGAAGCCGGTTCGTGGGTCGGGTAGACGGGTCAAAAACTGACCCGTCTCATGGATGAGACGGATCATGCATGTGTGCACAAGTTTTTGTCTTTGCACAATAACCTAAGTTTGACATATACTCCTGTTGACACCATTCTACTACACTCAAATAGTCCATTTTAATATCTTACAGCTAATCTGTAGAGTTATCTCTCTCCTATTTCAAGTCTATTTATAGCAAATAAAATCAATATAAAGGACCGATATAAGAAAGGGAGAGAAAATCATGGGTATGCATTATTTATGGAATTTCTGTAGGCAGGTTCTGGTCCACATGTTTAATAATTTTATACGCAACACAGCACTAAATAACATTAATTATACAATATATATATATTTTCTCCCCAGAGTAAAACCGAACAAACTGTAAGGCGGCTGCAGCACTACAAGACTAGTTCCAGAGAGAGAGATATGAAAGAGTATAAATACTCTTGAAATATCTTTGTCATTTATGTAATTATGAGTTGTATATTTTCTTTATTTAATTTGTTAATATTTTAGTTATTTGTACATTTATCTTAGGTAATATTAAATTAGGATTTATATTTATGGTATTTATCTCTTACTAACCTATTAATATTTTACTTATTTTAGTGTTTATCTTTTATGGAATGTAGGACTATTTCCTTGTAGGGCTCTTGGTGGAGAGACAATAAAAGAGAGATGAAGTCAGCTTTGTTGATTGACTAATTCCAGCCATTTAGAGAGATCAACGAGCATATCATATTCTCTAGAAGTCCTTTGTTACCTGAAGTCTTTTGTTCAAGAGTTTTGATCTTCAAGTTGTTTTGATTTTTTTTATTATTCTAGATTCGTGAAGAACACTTGCTAAGAATCAATCCTTTATTCTTTTATGCCTTGTGCAGATTTTGGGATTAGATTCATAAGTTCTTGATCTAGAGTTTTAGTCTTTAGTATTTTGCAATTGTTTTTGAGTCAAGAACATATTGTATTTTTATTTTCTTTCATTGTATTTGTTTAGTATCTTGTATTCTGCAAGATCTTTTATTAATGAAAGTTTTCCAGCAAGCATAGTCTTGCTGAAGTGTTTAATTCGTGTTTTAATTTATTCCGCTGCGTTTTTTACGTTTTTACTGAGTTTCTGTCCGTGGACAGTTGTCGTGCCAGTTGTTAAGTCACTTGTGATAGTATTCTCAGATCACAACTGGTCGTTCCCAGAAACAGTCCTAGCTGCTTATTTCTTTCAATATATTCTCCCCAAAGTAAAACCGAACAAACTGTAAGGCGGCTGCAGCACTACCAGACTAGTTCCAAACTGTAAGGCGGCTGCAGCACTACAAGACTAGTTCCAGAGAGAGAGAGAGAGAGAGAGAGAGAGAGAGAGATGGTAATGAGTACATAAAACATTCATGTACCTTCTTCATACTCGGGTAAGATTAGTGGAGCAACATAAATATGGAGAGAGGAATAAATGAGTATCATCATATTCACTGATATTCCAGGTAGGAGAACTTCAATGACATCCTTTAATCCAGAGAAAATGCTCCGTTGCAATATCTGCATGATTACAGATTAGAAATTATACGCATTATAAGATGGGTGATAAAAAAACCAGCCTAATATCATGAACTCAATAATACTAGGTAATTGTGCAGTCACTTTTTAAAACATTAAACATTTAGTAAGGAGTGAAAATCCCTTCTTCATTATTAGCTTCTCTTACACAATCTTGGATCCGACTTTATATGAAACTACATGAGTTCCTAAATCATTTTAAACTCCTCATGGAATGCTCCTTTGCATATGCCCATAGAAAGCCAATGACAGCGTTATCTCTGACTGACTAGGGATGGCAATGGGGCAGGTTTGACATTTCCCAAACCCACTTCTACTCAAAACCTCAGAAACCCAAACCCCTCCTGCCCCGCCTATGCCATAACGCGAACCCACCCCGTCTGCGTGTGCTAATTTTTGTGCATATAGGTGCAATGTAATCCCAGGATATTCAGAGACTTTGAATACCCAGGGATTACATTTCATCCAAAAAAAAAAAAAAACACCAAAATTAGGAGAGATCTATCCCAGTCACTATTTCGTGTTGTCCTCTCCTCAAAACCAAAAAAACTTCATGCCAAGGAATAAAGAAAATAAGAATAACTGTGTTTCTATATTCTCCTTCAATTTCTTTAGAAAAGGCACATCTAAACAAGTATCCAACAACGGGTAAACTCCTTCCCGTACTTTGATAGAATTGATATTGTAGATGTGGAGAGGTTATTGTGGTGGAGATGTGGCCGGATCACCACCTGGGGTGGTGGCCGGAATCTGTGAGGGAGAGGGAGAGGGAGAGAGAGAGAGAGAGACGGGAGAGATATTAGTGAAGAGAGAGAGAGAGAGAGAGAGAGACTGTTTTTGATATTATTGAATTGTTATCAAAACAATACATTGGGATAGAGTTATATACTAACTCATCCACTTACTCTAACAAACTATGTAACAAACTAACAACAATTCTAACAAACTAACTGACTTTTACATCTAAGTCCCTACACTTCCATTTATTACTATTTACTCCTTAATATCCCCCTCAAATCGTACACGCCAACATTCGTGAAGTGTCCGATTTGAAGTATACAGTCAGAAATCTAACAAGAAAACTAACAAAAACTAACTGACTTTTACATTGAAGTCCATACACTTTCATTTATTACATTGCAGTCCATGCCATGAATTGTTGAAACACAAATCTGCAGCAGTTGTTGTTGTTGAGAAGCCCAAACAGGAGCCCATCCCTGAAAAGCTATCTCCATATTTGGCAATTGAAGAAGAACACACTTGATGAACTCCCCAAAATTGTAGTTGTTGAAGGCAAATTACCTTCCAAAATCGATGAGAATCCGAGACTCAAAGTCACAAGTATTCCCAATCAATCCATTGTCATTTCAAACTTTGAAAATTTTGGAAACAGAGAGAAACCAATCTGCTCTCCACATTTTTGACTCACTAACTCAGTGAGTTATTTGCAAAACCAAATCAACTCAGTGAGTTGAAACTCTTACTCGGTGAAAATCACAGCCGAGACATCATCAATCTAAGCCTAAATTTAGGCTTTATTTTTGTAAATCCAAACAAAATATTGTAAATCAATACCAAAGATCTCACAAAAGGAAGTAGTACGACGTCAATACCATATCATACACGAACAAGTCAGGCGATATGTCATTCTTCATCAGCGCCGTAACTTGCAGATCCGTGAAATTGAATAAGGGAGGCGTACGCACACCTTCCTGCTGCGAGATTATTAGATGAAGACGAACGGAACAATTTGCAGCCGCTGCAACTGGAGATGCAGTCGGAGAATGTACCGCCGTTATCAGGAGAAGAACCGGCGATAGTAGCTGTGATATCACCGAGGAAACTGGAGATAACTTCCAGATCTGTTGTTGTGCGAAGGATTTTTGAGGAAATCCGCCATATATGACGGTTTATTGAAGGGAGAACATGTAGGAATCACCAGCAATTCGCCAGAATTTCGAACTGGAATATTTTCGGTTTAGAAATCATCAAAACCTAGGTATTTTTGAAACATAAATTGATATTTGTGGAGGTATTGAGTGGAAGATAACAGGTGAGGAGATTGATTTACCGACGATTTCGCCGGAGAGATTTTGAGGATTTTTGGATTTTGAGTCTGAAATTTCAGAACCCTAGGTTATATGCGGAAGCGTAATCGGCAATCAGGCCACCAAATCGGTGGCTCTGATACCATGATAGAATTGATATTGTAGATGTGGAGAGGTTATTGTGGTGGAGATGTGGCCGGACCACCACCTGGGGTGGTGGCCGGAATCTGTGAGGGAGAGGGAGAGAGAGAGAGACGGGAGAGATATTAGTGAGGAGAGAGAGAGAGATAGACTGTTTTTGATATTATTGAATTGTTATCAAAACAATACATTGGGATAGAGTTATATACTAACTCATCCACTTACTCTAACAAACTATGTAACAAACTAACTGACTTTTACATCTAAGTCCCTACACTTCCATTTATTACTATTTACTCCTTAATATACTTCCTCTCGCCCCCAGTCTCCTTCGTCCGGCTTCCCTACATCTCTCTCTTTTCTTGGTTGAATAAAAGTCCAGATAAGCAAAGTAATAAATTCATCAGTAATGTTCTTTCTTTTAAGGGAAAAAAAAAACTATTTGTAGTAATCAAACAAGATCTGTGGTGTTGTGGGGTAGTTTGGGTAAAGGAAGGAACAATATGAATAGAGAAACAAACCAAGAGCAGAAATCTGGAAGCCTGAGAATTTGATAAGCAAAGTAATAAATTCATCACCCAGTTTCTTTATTGTTATTATTATCGCATCCTAAGAAAGTAAGGAATCAACATCCAAAGATTCCAGGTTATTCGTAAGAGTCTGGGAAACAAAGAAAATGAAAAGGTTTGGTGTTAGTCTAGATTATTATTCATTGAGAAAATTTTGGGGGAAACTAGTTTCTCCATAAGTTATAAAAAGTCCTGTTTTTATAAGGGTTAAAGTTTAGGGTTTAAGGTTTAGGGTTTAGGCCCTTTAGGGTTTGCTTAGGGCTAAAGGGTTAAAAAGTGGACTTTTTATAACTTATGGAGGAACTAGTTTCCCCCAAAACCAACTCTTATTCATTTTAATAGCAATGGATAAGTCTTTTAAGTATTACCCCCGTACCAACTAAGGAACTCTACTTTGACAGAAAAATTTATTAAGCTCTGAAAGGAATAACCCGAGGGCGGTTATGGGTCTTGCTCGGCTTAACTTAAATAGGCCATCATAGGCCCGCTACAAGAAAAAAAAGCCCAGCCCACTAGAGAATCTAGGCTCACATGACTCCTTTAACCTAATGTGGATAAGGATGAGCCAGTGACATCATAAGAGTTAAAGGTGACCTCACCATATCTAGAAGGGGGAGAGGAAGCCAACCTTCCTCTACAGATAGGGATCACAAACCATGAATTCAGGTTCAATCTCATTCCCCTAGCTTTTTCCATTGTCAAGTTTTCTCTCTCAAGAATATCTAACTTATTCTCACGCCGGAGGGCCTTCGCCGGTGAAGCCCCGACCAAGTTCACGTTTGTTCGTCTTTTTCAGGCTTAGCAAGGCGTCCAGATATCCAACCTTGGATCCGGCACTATTGATCACATTTTTGGCACGATCACGCTCCTTTCGTCCCATTTATATTGGCCACGTTTGACTTTTTCAGTCAACACATGTGAACTTTGACCAAACATTAAAGTCAATTTAATCATCCTAATTATTATAAAAATTGCTATTGATAAATTACCAAGTGATTTATCACTAACAATTTTTTGAATGTTGTTAGAATGATTAGATTGATGTTAATGTTTGGCCAAAGTTCACTTATGTTGACAAAACAATAATCAAACATGGCCAATAGAAATGGGACCCGGGGGTGTTATTAACTTTCGGTTCCATATGCGCCCTCCATTCCAGAAAAATAGTCACCTTTTTCTTTTCTGTATGTACCTAGAGTAATAATCATAATTATACTAATTCTAAAAAAAAAAAAAAAAAATAGTGCAATATCAAAAAATATAACTATATTCTAAAATCATTTGAATTGTCAAATATGACTATTATTTTATTGGAAGGGTATATCATTTAAGACAAACATTTGGGTGAGACCGTCTCACATTGTGAGACGGATCCACCCATGGATCAACCATGGATATGCCCAGCTACCCGGCCAGCTGTCCATCTTGGCCTCTCAGCGCGCGACACGTGTTGCCTTATAAAAAAACCCCAAACAACTTTAAAATGCTATATCTTGATATTTTGAAGTAAAAAAAACATATTTAAAAATATCGTTATATTCGTCTCAACGAGACGAACAAAACTAGATAGGTCATGATATGGTTTGATATTTTTTTTTATTTTTTTAAAAAATATTTTTTAACACACAAAAAAAAATTGGGCTGTTTCGTCTCCTGAGATGTAACACGTTCTTATAAAGAAAGTAACAGTTTGGTCTTAAAAAAGTAACACTTTATTGTAAGATGTAACAACAGTTTCGCAAAATAATATAAATAGGTTTTGTGGTTAGAAAAAATAATAATTGAATGTAACACAGTGCATATATGATTGTAATATGTTATATAGATGAATGTAACAGTTTATAGGTTAAATGTTACATTTTTTTAAAAAAAAGAGAGTAAAAAATCATGTATATAATCGGTTTTGCATTTCAATTGAATGTAAAACCCTAGAAAAATGTTACAATTGAGAAAAAAGAAGGTTAAATTCATTTATTATAAAATATTACATCATTTTAGTTGTCAATCTTATGTTATCATTAATTTATTTCAAGCAAAATTGTGGTAAATTTTTGAAAAAAAAGTGTTACATATGAGAAAAAAGTGTTACATTTTCTTATAAAAAGTGTTACTTTTACTGGCAAGCAAAAAATGACAGAGATTTTTTTTTAAATAAAAGAAAAAAAAAAAAAACGGCTTTGGTGGCGCCGTCACACAGCAGTCGACCCCATCATTTAATTGCTTTTCAACTACAAGATGTGAGCCAGATCACTATCGTATTTGGAGTTGGTAAGTAAAAAAAAAAATTGAAAACCACTATAAAAGCTGGCATGCATGTCATGTATAAACAAGTCTCATTGGGCCTGGATCAGTCTTGTAAGAAAATACGAGCAAATAAAACGTATAAACTTTCTTCCACTTACTTCATGCGAGCAAGAAAGTTGGGGGCCATTGAAAGGAATAACTCGAGGGCGGTTATGGGTCTTGCTCGGCTTAACTTAAATAGGCCATCATAGGCCCGCTACAAGAAAAAAAAGCCCAGCCCACTAGAGAATCTAGGCTCACATGACTCCTTTAACCTAATGTGGATAAGGATGAGCCAGTGACATCATAAGAGTTAAAGGTGACCTCACCTTATCTAGAAGGGGGAGAGCAAGCCAACCTTTCTCTACAGATAGGGATCAAAAACCATGAATTCAGGTTCAATCTCATTCCCCTAGCTTTTTCCATTGTCAAGTTTTCTCTCTCAAGAATATCTAACTTATCCTCACGCCGGAGGGCCTTCGCCGGTGAAGCCCCGTCCAAGTTCACGTTTGTTCGTCTTTTTCAGGCTTAGCAAGGCGTCCAGATATCCAACCTTAGATCCGGCACTATTGATCACATTTTTGGCACGATCACGCTCCTTTCGTCACATTTATATTGGTCACGTTTGACTTTTTCAGTCAACACATGTGAACTTTGACCAAACATTAAAATCAATTTAATCATCCTAATTATTATAAAAATTGCTATTGATAAATTACCAAGTGATTTATCAATAACAATTTTTTGAATGTTGTTAGAATGATTAGATTGATGTTAATGTTTGGTCAAAGTTCACTTATGTTGACAAAACAATAATCAAACATGGCCAATAGAAATGGGACCCGGGGGTGTTCACGGTCCGGTCCGGTTCGATTTTTGTCAAAATTTCATAAAACCGGGACCGAACCAACAATTCGGTTCTACGAAAATTTGGAACCAAGACCGAACAATACGTACAAGGACCAAAACATCGGTTCCGGTTCCGCTAAAATATACATTTGTTATTAATTTTCCTTTTGTCATAACTTTAGCAAGAGATTAAGAGAAAAAATTATTTAGAGAAGAAAATCTTTCTTTCACTAGATGCACATAATTGATGGGCAGAACTGAGAAATCCCAATCTGCAATCTAGAATTATATGAACTTGAACAGAACATTAACTTTCATGATATATTTATGTTCAGTAAAAAAATATACATGTATGTATGTTTCTTGATTAGCAAAAAGAAGACCAACAACAGTAGGCTTGTAATTTTTGTTAACAAACAGTAGATATTGTTATATAACTAGAAAAATACAATTTTTAAATATTATCATTTTATATAAAACTATATATGTTATATTATTGGTCCGGTCCGGTCCGGTCCAAAACCGATGTTAAATTTATGAAATCCGGAACCGGACCAATTTGTCGGTTCTTAAGAAATTTAGAACCAGGACCAAACCAAAAGTATTGGTCCGGTCCGGTTTTCATTGGTTCGGTCCGGTTCCTCCGGTCCGGTCCGGT
This sequence comes from Campanula takesimana, assembly GCA_026119855.1. Lineage (NCBI taxonomy): Eukaryota > Viridiplantae > Streptophyta > Magnoliopsida > Asterales > Campanulaceae > Campanula > Campanula takesimana. The sequence goes on from JAOWBW010000725.1 coordinate 533,437, forward strand.
TCCGAAATTATTTTGCTCAGCCCTACCCGGGGGTGTTATTAACTTTCGGTTCCATATGCTCCCTCCATCCGAGAAAAATAGTCACCTTTTTCTTTTCTGTATGTACCTAGAGTAATAAACATAATTATAATAATTCTAAAAAAAAAAATTAAAAAATAAGTGCAATATCAAAAAATATAACTATATTCTAAAATCATTTGACTTGTCAAATATGACTATTATTTTATTGGAAGGGTATATCATTTAAGACAAACACATGGGTGAGACCGTCTCACATTGTGAGACGGATCCACCCATGGATATGCCCAGCTACCCGCCCAGCTGTCCATCTTGGCCTCTCAGCGCGCGACACGTGTTGCCTTAAAAAAAAACCCCAAACAACTTTAAAATGTTATATCTTGATATTTTAAAGTAAAGAAAAAATATTTAAAAATACCGTTGTGTTCGTCTCAACGAGACGAACAAAACTAGATAGGTCATGATATGGTTTGATTTTTTTTTATTTTTTATTTTTTAAATATTTTTAAACACACAAAAAAAGATTGGGTTGTTTCGTCTCCTGAGATGTAACACGTTCTTATAAAGAAAGTAACAGTTTGGTCTTAAAAAAGTAACACTTTATTGTAAGATGTAACAACAGTTTCGCAAAATAATATAAATAGTTTTTGTGGTTAGAAAAAATAATAATTGAATGTAACACAGTGCATATATGATTGTAATATAGTATATAGATGAATGTAACAGTTTATAGGTTAAATGTTACATTTTTTTTTAAAAAAAAAAGAGAGTAAAAAATCATGAATATAATCGGTTTTGCATTTCAATTGAATGTAAAACCCTAGAAAAATGTTACAATTGAGAAAAAAAAGAAGGTTAAATTCATTTATTATAAAATATTACATCATTTTAGTTGTCAATCTTATGTTATCATTAATTTATTTCAAGCAAAATTGTGGTAAATTTTTGAAAAAAAAGTGTTACATTTTCTTATAAAAAGTGTTACATTTTCTTATAAAAAGTGTTACTTTTGCTGGCAAGCAAAAAATGACAGAGATTTTTTTTTAAAGAAAAGAAAAAAAAAAAAAAACGGCTTTGCTGGCACCGTCGCACAGCAGTCGACCCGATCATTTAATTGCTTTTCAACTACAAGATGTGAGCCAGATCACTATCGTATTTGGAGTTGGTAAGTAAAATAAAAATTGAAAACCACTATAAAAGCTGGCATGCATGTCATGTATAAACAAGTCTCATTGGGCCTGGATCAGTCTTGTAAGAAAATACGAGCAAATAAAACGTATAAACTTTCTTCCACTTACTTCATGCGAGCAAGAAAGTTGGGGGCCATTGAAAGGAATAACTCGAGGGCGGTTATGGGTCTTGCTCGGCTTAACTTAAATAGGCCATCATAGGCCCGCTACAAGAAAAAAAAGCCCAGCCCACTAGAGAATCTAGGCTCACATGACTCCTTTAACCTAATGTGGATAAGGATGAGCCAGTGACATCATAAGAGTTAAAGGTGACCTCACCTTATCTAGAAGGGGGAGAGCAAGCCAACCTTTCTCTACAGATAGGGAACACAAACCATGAATTCAGGTTCAATCTCATTCCCCTAGCTTTTTCCATTGTCAAGTTTTCTCTCTCAAGAATATCTAACTTATCCTCACGCCGGAGGGCCTTCGCCGGTGAAGCCCCGGCCAAGTTCATGTTTGTTCGTCTTTTTCAGGCTTAGCAAGGCGTCCAGATATCCAACCTTGGATCCGGCACTATTGATCACATTTTTGGCACGATCACGCTCCTTTCGTCACATTTATATTGGTCACGTTTGACTTTTTCAGTCAACACATGTGAACTTTGACCAAACATTAAAGTCAATTTAATCATCCTAATTATTATAAAAATTGCTATTGATAAATTATCAAGTGATTTATCAATAACAATTTTTTGAATGTTGTTAGAATGATTAGATTGATGTTAATGTTTGGTCAAAGTTCACTTATGTTGACAAAACAATAATCAAACATGGCCAATAGAAATGGGACCCGGGGGTGTTCACGGTCCGGTCCGGTCCGATTTTTGTCAAAATTTCATAAAACCGGGATCGAACCAACAATTCGGTTCTACGAAAATTTGGAACCAAGACCGAACAATACGTACAAGAACCAAAACATCGGTTCCGGTTCCATTGGTCCGGTTCCGCTAAAATATACATTTGTTATTAATTTTCGTTTTGTCATAACTTTAGCAAGAGATTAAGAGAAAAATTATTTAGAGAAAAAAATCTTTCTTTCACTAGATGCACATAATTGATGGGCAGAACTAAGAAATCCCAATCTGCAATCTAGAATTACATGAACTTGAACAGAACATTAACTTTCATGATATATTTATGTTCAGTAAAAAAATATACATGTATGTATGTTTCTTGGTTAGCAAAAAGAAGACCAACAACAGTAGGCTTGTAATTTTTGTTAACAAACAGTAGATATTGTTATATAACTAGAAAAATACAATTTTTATATATTAGCATTTTATATAAAACTATATATGTTATATTATTGGTCCGGTCCGGTCCAAAACCGATGTTAAATTTATGAAATCCGGAACCGGACCAATTTGTCGGTTCTTAAGAAATTTAGAACCAGGACCAAACCAAAAGTATTGGTCCGGTCCGGTTTTCATTGGTTCGGTCCGGTTCCTCCGGTCCGGTCCGGTTCCGAAATTATTTTGCTCAGCCCTACCCGGGGGTGGTATTAACTTTCGGTTCCATATGCGCCCTCCATCCCAGAAAAATAGTCACCTTTTTCTTTTCTGTATGTACCTAGAGTAATAATCATAATTATAATAATTCTAAAAAAAGAATTAAAAAATTAGTGCAATATCAAAAAATATAACTATATTCTAAAATCATTTGACTTGTCAAATATGACTATTATTTTATTGGAAGGGTATATCATTTAAGACAAACACTTGGGTGAGACCGTCTCACATTGTGAGACGGATCCACCCATGGATCACCCATGGATATGCCCAGCTACCCGCCCAGCTGTCCATCTTGGCCTCTCAGCGCGCGACATGTGTTGCCTTAAAAAAAAACCACAAACAACTTTAAAATGCTATATCTTGATATTTTGAAGTAAAAAATAATATTTAAAAATACCGTTGTGTTCGTCTCAACGAGACGAACAAAACTAGATAGGTCATGATATGGTTTGATTTTTTTTTATTTTTTTTTTTTGAAAAAAATATTTTTAAACACACAAAAAAAATTGGGTTGTTTCATCTCCTGAGATGTAACACGTTCTTATAAAGAAAGTAACAGTTTGGTCTTAAAAAAGTAACACTTTATTGTAAGATGTAACAACAGTTTCGCAAAATAATATAAATAGTATTTGTGGTTAGAAAAAATAATAATTGAATGTAACACAGTGCATATATGATTGTAATATATTATATAGATGAATGTAAAAGTTTATAGGTTAAATGTTACATTTTTTAAAAAAAAAGAGAGTAAAAATTCATGTATATAATCGGTTTTGCATTTCAATTGAATGTAAAACCCTAGAAAAATGTTACAATTGAGAAAAAAAAGAAGGTTAAATTCATTTATTATAAAATATTACATCATTTTAGTTGTCAATCTTATGTTATCATTAATTTATTTCAAGCAAAATTGTGGTAATTTTTTTTTAAAAAAGTGTTACATATGAGAAAAAAGTGTTACATTTTCTTATAAAAAGTGTTACTTTTGCTGGCAAGAAAAAAATGACAGAGATTTTTTTTAAAGAAAAGAAAAAAAAAAAAAAAGGCTTTGCTGGCGCCGTCGCACAGCAGTCGACCCCATCATTTAATTGCTTTTCAACTACAAGATGTGAGCCAGATCACTATCGTATTTGGAGTTGGTAAGTAAAAAAAAAATTGAAAACCACTATAAAAGCTGGCATGCATGTCATGTGTAAACAAGTCTCATTGGGCCTGGATCAGTCTTGTAAGAAAATACGAGCAAATAAAACGTATAAACTTTCTTCCACTTACTTCAAGCGAGCAAGAAAGTTGGGGGCCATTGAAAGGAATAACCCGAGGGCGGTTATGGGTCTTGCTCGGCTTAACTTAAATAGGCCATCATAGGCCCGCTACAAGAAAAAAAAGCCCAGCCCACTAGAGAATCTAGGCTCACATGACTCCTTTAACCTAATGTGGATAAGGATGAGCCAGTGACATCATAAGAGTTAAAGGTGACCTCACATTATCTAGAAGGGGGAGAGCAAGCCAACCTTCCTCTACAGATAGGGATCACAAACCATGAATTCAGGTTCAATCTCTTTCCCCTAGCTTTTTCCATTGTCATGTTTTTTCTCTCAAGAATATCTAACTTATTCTCACGCCGGAGGGCCTTCGCCGGTGAAGCCCCGGCCAAGTTCACGTTTGTTCGTCGTTTTCAGGCTTAGCAAGGCGTCCGGATATCCAACCTTGGATCCGGCACTATTGATCACATTTTTGGCACGATCAATTGGTTCCATTGCCGGGAACGATTTCTTGCTGGCCTGAGTTTTTTTCCCCAAATTCTTAAATTTTCACCAAAAACCTCATATCCAGCCACGGTTAGAATTTCTGGCTGCCGTGCGTAGAGGTTATCTGGCTACAAAAAATGGAATCATTGACAGCAAACAGGAGAAAGAAAATTTACATAAGGAAACCTTCAAAAGAAATGAGCAAAATCCAGGAAACCCTAGCTTATTCTTATTCGGGTGACTCTTTCTTTTCCGGCGAATTCAATCTCCGGGAACAGTTCCTACTGTTGGTCCCAAAGACACAACAAGGGTATGAAAAAAGTCTAGAGGGGGGGTGAATAGCCTATTTAAAATTATCAACCCTTTTTCAAAGTTCAACCTTATGCTTACTTTAGAATTTTATGGTCATGTAAAAACTACAAGTTCAAAGTAAAATGTACAGCGGAAGTTTTTGATAAAAACGAGGTAGAGTTGGTTTTGAAGTTAAAACTATTAGGTAAGCAAACAGTGTGGTCAGCAATATTGCAATCGGCAATATTGCGGCCGCCAAGGATAGAGTGAACTGAAAGGTTCAATCTGCGGTAAGCAAGGCTTGCGGTCGGCAATATTGCGGTCGGCAATATGCGGTCGGCAAAGTGAACAGACAAGGTAGGTTGAAAATGAAAGTTTGTGTATGAGAGTTTTGGCAAAAGTTAAGTAGTCAGAAGTAGTAACTAAAGCAATAGGCAAGCAACAAACACAATTCACAGAAGTTTGAATATCTGTAAAGATCAACACACTAAACGACAAACAAAATTAATATGAACAATAAAAAAATTGCAGAAAGTAAATTTGCAGAAGTAAATGACACGATGATTTGGAAAGGTTCGATCTGTTAAAAGATCTACGTCCTTTACCAAGATGGTCAGTCTTGGATTTTGAATGGAGGATATATTGATTCTTCTTGAGTACAAATTACAAAGATGAAGTATTGAATCAACACCTACTTTCTATGAAGAACGAATCCTAGACTTAGACCAGTGTATCCCTAATGATGCAATCTATGTGATTGATCAATCGGGGTGTGTGTGTGTAAGATCAAGAGCTCTATATAATCTATATGATTAAGAGCCTAATGAATCTTTATGTGTTGCTGGGCTTGAGATTTGATTTGCTTGAAGGTTGCTGGGGATCATTGAAGATTTGAAGGCGAAGGCTTGAAGATTCAAATGATTCTGGAAATCTTGAGTATGATCTTCAATCACCAAGAATTTCGACAACACTTTCTCTCTTTGAATCTCAGCACACTTTCAATGAAGAAAGTAAGGACTATTTATAGCCTTTGGTGAGAAATAGCTGTTAGAAGATGATGAGCTGGAGCATTATGATTGGAGCTCACATCTTTGTCTTCTAGTTGCAGAAGTTAGTGGTCCAGATGTACTATTTTGTATGACCAAATTTAAATTTGAATTTGCAATGTTTAAATCAAGTTTGTCTTTACTTGGTTTTGATGCGGTCTCCAAGATCTGCGGTCGAAGATGTTGTGCGGTCGCTAGTGCGGTCACTAGTGCGGTCGCTAGGTTGAGGTAGGCAGACTTGGCCAATTTCAAAAAAATCAACAGCAGCAATATTCTTCAAAATTCTGAGGAGCTGATCTTCTAAGTCTAGCTAAGCTAAAAATGGACTTAACTAATGAAGTTATAAAACTTCTTACAATTAAACCTAAAGTCCACAAAAAGTAAAATAAGGTTATGGGATCAATCAAATCTAGGTAATAGGAGTGGTTTATAATTTTCATACCCAACAATCTCCCCCTATTTGATTGAGACCATTACCTACTATAACAAAGACTAAATCATTGTACTTGGTAATAACATGTTTCAAGAAATTAATTTTATTAAGTTCATGTCCCAAGTCAATGAACACACAGTAAGTCAATGTCATAGATTTCTATCATCCTAAAAAGAAAATAAAAGACTAATCCTAGAAGATAGAAATATTTTGATGCAGTTTCAAAACAGATAAAATGTATGAGAGATATGAACATCATCAAATAACTCAAACATAACTGGTACTCTAAATCATTAAGGCATTGGAGAATAAGAGTACAAAGCAAAAGAGAGAATAATTGTTGTGTTACACACCCAAATAAAAGTTAAAACAGAAGTAAAAAAAATTGTCTTAGGCATCCAGCCTACAAAACAGTAAACCAAAAAGTAATGCGGTCATCAAAGCGGTAACATAGTGCGGTCAAGATAGCGGTCATTTTTGCGGTAGCTTCACATATCCAAGCCGGGGATCTTCACTTCGTCTTCATAGTCAGGAATGATGGGGCAAGTGAATGCATTGGCAAGCATGTAGTCAAAGCTATTCACGGTCGGGAAATCAATGCTGTTGCCTTCATCATTTTCAGCCTGTGAATGAACATTTCCATGACCAGCATCATCAACTTGAATGGATCCTTCAGTAACTGCGCTCCCAACAGACTTCTGAACTGATTCTTCTAAGGTCTCCAATTTCTTTTCAACGACTTGAAATGAACCAACAACAGTGTTTGTCAGTTCCTCAATTCTGGTTCCTTGATAATCAAGCGGGGTTTTCAAAGTGGTAAAAGCAGCCTTGATTGCTTCAAGCTTCTTTGCTTGATTTTCAGTAAGAGCTTCAAGAGAGGCCTTGATGGCAATATCCAATTCCTTTTCCATGCTGAACTTGATCTTTTTCAGCTCATGGACCAAATCAACTTTCACCATATCCAATTGCTTGTGAATTTCAATGGAGGCCTCAACAACCTCAGGTGAAAGCCCACGGTTAAGAGCGTTGGTTTGAATGGTCAGAGCCTCCTTCAAGAATCGAGGGGTAACCAAGAAATCAGTGGACAGTGCGGTTGATGTAGATGCGGTCGGATTGGCTTGTGCGGCAGGTTGAACGGCAGCAGAACTTGAACTTGTATTTCCACGAACAATATCTTTCACAGTCTTTGTTATAGCTACTGTCTCCCCCTTAATGGTATCAATCATTTTGGAGGGTAGAGAGCAGAGCTCTAGCTTCAAATCAACCTGAGAAGATTTTAGGTCTATGACCTCTGCGGTCAGCTGAGCAATAGCTGACTGATTGTCAGATTGGAGTTTGGTCAATGCTTGGACCGCGGTAAACAGTGCGGCAACCTGACTTGCGGTAGCAGGCACATCATCATTTTTGACCGGAGAAGGAGGAGTTGGTACCTGAACACGAGATGGAGAGGTAATAGGAGTGCGGTCGGTAGTACGGTCAGGATCATCGACCGTGGTTGCTTGGGGAGCGGCAGTCTCTGGGCGGTCGAAGTTAGGACTATCAACAATGACGTCCTTATCTTTCTCATCACTATCTCCTTGTTCACTACCAATATCAACCTCTTGCTTTTCTTCACCACCATCATTATCATCGTCATCACTTTCATCAGCTTCACTATCAGAACCACTTGACTTCTCATCATCTGTCTTCTCACTATCAGATTCATCCCTGAGAGAGTAAAATTGTTTTGCAACCTTTTTCAAAGTAGGAGCAACATCAACTACTTCTGTTATGCTAAGAAGAGGGGAACCAGTAGGAGTAAACACTGGAGAAGTGGCAACCTTCGCTTTCTTGACAACCTTGACCGGACTTAGAGAATGAATTCTCTTTTTCTCCCCCTGAGAAAATGCGGTCGAAGGGATTTTGGAAGATTTGACAGATGGTGCGGCAAGTGACTTTAATGAAGCGGTCGACTTGCGAGGAGGCGAAACGGAATGGGTTGATTTAGCGGTTGGTTCCTTGATCTTGATTCCAACGGCGGCAGATGACTTTTTGTTTGGAGGATCAGCGGCAATCCCTTTGCCTTTTCCTTTGACCGGAGCGGCAGGTAGATACTCTTCTTCATCGTCATCTTCATCACTAGCTGCAGGCAAGGGTTGCCTATGTTTGGAAGGGGACTCATAAGGCTCACGAGGATCCTTAGCATGATAGATCTTATAGAGACGATTTCCAAAACGAAAATAGAAATTGGTTTTCATGGTAGAGACGGTAAAGAGCTTGTTCTTGGAAATGGAAAGGAGAAGTTCGCGATTCTTTGCCATGATTTTGCGAATATCCTTAATGTGAGTCATGAGGAAAGTAATGAATCTGCTGTGAGTGCGGTACTTGATAGTGCCCTTGTCCTTTGCTTTATTGTAAGCAATGATGTTATCCCTTAGTGCATCGTAGATAATCTGACACCAATCTATGTCTTTGCACAGATAGATTGCTGCAGAGAGAATCCATTGAGTATTGTTGAAGTTAGCTTGATTGCCAGTCTTGCAATTGATGGAGTGACCAACCAGATGACTGATATTATACATGACTTCATCAAATTCTTTTCTGGGCACCTTGGTAACAAGATTGTGACCAATCAACCATTTAGCCAGTGCCTTGAGCTCATCATCAGCTACGGTCGTGGCATAGACAATACCAGACTTCTTTTTGATTCCAAGAACTTCACCAATATTAACAACATCCAGAGTCATTTCAATGCCTTCTATCTCCGCACGAAGAAACTTAACCATCTTTCCCGATTTGCTGCGACCGGACTCCTCTGTAACGGTCTCAAAGAATTGATCAACAAAGGCAGGGACATGGAAGTCCTGATCAAATGTGAAGAATGGCAGAATCCCAGAGCCTTCAAAGCGTTTGATGAGATTTCTTCCAATGGCATCTTCTTTGAGATCTTCAATGTCCATGAGAAGACCAGGAAGAAAGTGTTTTGTATCCTTAAAAATAGAGAAGTTAGAGCAAGAATATGAAGGGTGCGGTCACTTGTGCGGCAAGTGAGACGCGGCAAGTAAAACAATGCGTTAAGGAAGATCATGTGGTAGACAAAGGATATGGTAAGAAGCATGCGGTCGATATACTTTAGCAAAAAAATGTCGAAAACAAGAAATTTAGTAAGAATTAGAACATAGAGGATCAAAACACACACAAACACCTTTCAAGTGTGTTTAACAACAAGAATAGATCAAAAAGTGTAGTCTCAAGAACACGAAGAACATTCGCATGAACACGAAGAGCAGGTACTGTAGCATCTACCCATATTGTTGCAAAATTTGTAGAAAACAAATAAAAATCATGTATATTGCTTCGAAAAACCCGATTAAGCACGAAAATATCATCAATTTCAACAAATAATCAATCAAAATGCACGAAATCGAAGGAAAAGCGAAATGGGGGGGGGGAAATTCCTGAAACCTAGATGAGAAGACATCTCAATTCCAGCCAAATAAACTCGAAGAAACATATATTGAGATGTAATCTATTATATATTAACAAGAATCAAGCAATATTGAAGCCAAGAAATCACCAAAATCAAGAATGTGGGAAGAATATGAAAAGTTTTATAAACCCACTAAGAACACAAATAAGTTTCGAAAATTCAACAAAATGAATAGAGATTAAGAGTGGAAACCATACCATTTGTGATTGATGAGAAGAAGGATGAAGAGAGGATGATTTCTTATGAGATTTATCTTTAGGTGCCATGAATATATAGAGAGATATAGAGAGAATCGGAGAGAGAGAAAAATTTTAGAGAGAGAAACTGTAGCGAGAGAGAAAGAGGACAGAGAGTGGAGCAGAGAGAGTGGGAAGGATGTTAGTGGGAGGTGAGTATATAGGCGGTTATGGGGGTGAGAAGGTGGAAGAGTGGGGGGGGGGGTTAACCTCTGCAGATCAGATTTGACAGAGAAAGAGTCATTTCGTCTCCAAGTGAGAACCAATGACGGCGGAGTAATAATATAATGATTTGAAATAAATTAAAAGCGAGGGAAAGTTAAAAATTACCTTTATACCCTTGAAGTCAAAACACAACGACTCCTAAATATTTCTAAGATTAAAATACTTACCTGGAGTCCATAAGTGCGGTAAGGAGAGAAGTTACCGTAGAGTGCGGTAGGCATGAGTGGTAACCTGACTTCATGTGGTCGACATATTGTGGTCGATACAATGCGGTAGACAGATTTGTCGAGATAAATGATATTGACTTGTTTTTAGCGGTCGACATTCATGCGGTCAACATATCCATGTGGTCGACAGAGTTACCAGGTACCTACTTATTAATGAGAACTCGGAGAAACCAAAACATTAGTACATAAATAATAAGGACATAATATTAAAGTTCTAGCATACCCATTTCTCCTCTGAGAAACCTAAATCTCTTGGAATCTAAAGCCTTGGTGAGAATGTCTGCAATTTGATTGTCAGTACTCACATACTCTAGATGGATATTACCTTTTTCCACATGATCTTTGAGAAAATGGTATTTGATATCAATGTGTTTGGTCTTCGAATGCATGACGGGGTTGCTGGACACAGCAATGGTAGATGTATTGTCACAATAAATTGGACAATTTTCTTCATTGATTTCGTAGTCGACCAATTATTGTTTCATCCAAAGCACTTGGCAGCAGCAGCTTCCAGCAGCTATATATTCAGCTTCTGTAGTAGATACGGAAACTGATGCTTGTTATTTGCTTGCCCATAAAACGAGTCAATTTCCGAGGAGATGACAAGTTCCACTTGTGCTTTTCCTGTCGATGGTACATGCTGCATAATCTGCATCTGAGTAACCTATAAGATCAAAATTTGAATCTTTGGAATACCAAAGTCCAAGGTTAATAGTCCCAGATAAATATCGAATAATACGTTTTACAGCAATAAGATGTGCTTCTCGAGGATCCGCTTGATAGTGAGCACAAACACAAACACTAAACATGATATCGGGCCTACTAGCAGTTAAGTATAGGAGAGAGCCAATCATACCTCGGTACAAGGTTTGATCAACCTTCTTACCTTTCAAGTCTTTATCCAACTTGTTACCAGCAGCCATAGGAGTGTCGTATGCTTTTGCATTGTCGAGTCCAAATTTCTTTATGAGATCTTTTGTGTACTTTGCTTGGTTGAGGAAGATGCCTTCAGCACATTGTTTAATTTGAAGTCTGAGGAAGAATGTCAATTCTCCTATCATTCTCATCTCAAATTTGCTTTTCATTAGCTTTTCAAATCGCTTACACAACAATTCGTTAGTGGAACCAAAAATAATATCATCGACGTAAATTTGAACAAGTAAAGTATGATCATGATATTTAGCAATGAATATAGTTGTGTCGATCTTACCACGCTTAAAACCTTTATCTAAGAGAAATTTAGATAGTGTATCATACCATGCCCGTGGAGCTTGTTTGAGTCCATACAAAGCCTTTTGAAGTTTGTAGACATGTTGTGGAAATTTGGGATCTTAAAATCCGGGCGGTTGAGCGACATAGACGGTTTCTTGAAGTTCGCCGTTGAGAAATGCACTCTTCACATCCATTTGATAAAGCTTGAATCTTTTGTAAGAGGCATATGCTAAAAATATCCTAATAGCTTCAAGTCGTGCAACGGGGGCAAAAGTTTCGTCGTAGTCAATGCCTTCTTCTTGTCTATATCCTTGTGCAACAAACCGAGCTTTATTTCTTGTGATGCTTCCATTCTCATCCATCTTATTTCTAAACACCCACTTTGTACCAATCACTCCTTGATCCTTAGGTCGAGGAACTAAGTTCCAAACTTTACATCTTTCAAATTGGTTGAGCTCTTCTTGCATGGCAACAACCCAACTTGAGTCTTGGAGTGCTTCATCAACTTTCTTGGGTTCAACTTGAGATATGAATGCGGTAAGAGCATCATAATTTGATCGTCTTGTTCGAACACCAGAATGTAGGTCACCAATGATATTCTGAATTGGGTGATCTCTGACCTCGCGCACTTCATGAGGTAGTTCTGGTTGAGTTGATGGTTGTTGTAAATCTTCTAGTGGTACATCATTTATGCCATCCCAATCATAGGTAAGTTGAGGGATTGGTTCTTCAACTTTGATGGGTGTTTCAACTTCAACTCCATTTGAGGTAGCAGCAGATGTGGCAGTTTCTGGTGCTTCATGTGTAGTAGGTGGAGGAGATGTTGAGGTAGATGGATTTCCTTGAGTTGACTGATTTTTGTGGTTGACTTGTACCTGTCTCATTAAGCTCAACAAAATCATCAGCAACATTTGGAGCCAAATGTGTCTCAAGGAGAGAATGTTCATCAAAAGTTACATGGACAGATTCTACTATCTTAAGAGTGATTTTATTAAATACATGAAAAGCTTTTGAGTGTTTAGCATACCCAACAAATATTCCTTCGTCGGCTTTAGGAGCAAATTTACCTCGATGCTCTTTACCGTTGTAGAGAATGTAACATTTGCAACCGAAAATCTTGAAGTAGGCAATGTTGGGGGTTCTTCCTCTCCAAAGTTCATAAGGTGTTTTGTTGTAGGTCTTGTTGATGAGGGATCAATTTTGAGTGAAGCAAGCTGTGTTGATGGCTTCAGCCAAAAAATATTGAGGTAGCTTTGATTCAGCAAGCATCTTTTTTCATGCCTCTATTAACGTTCTGTTCTTTCTTTCCACAACACCATTTTGTTGTGGAACTCCAGCAGCTGAAAAGTTATGGTTGATACCGTGGTCATCACAGTATTGAGCGATGCCGTTGTTTTTGAATTCTGTTCCGTTGTCGGATCGAACACTGACTAGGTCGTCTTGTTTCTGGGTTTGGAGCTGTCTAAAGAGTGCGGTCAAAATGTCATAACAATCGTGTTTGGAGATCATCATTTCGACCCACATATATCTTGAATAATCGTCTACCACAACTAATGTATATCTGTTGCCTCCGATACTTGCGGTAGTGACAGGTCCAAATAAATCCATATGTAGTAGCTGTAAACATCTTGAAGTTGACGGAGTCGTCTTGCTTGAGAAAGACGATTTTGGTTGTTTGCCTAGTTGACATGCTGAGCACTTTTCATCGTGGTGATCAGCTACCTTGGGTAGACCATGAACTAGATTTTCTCTACCAATCTTGGAGAGATACTTGAAGTTTAAGTGACTTAGTCGTTTATGCCAAAGCCAACTATTTTCGCTAACATTCTTTGCTATAAAACAGAGATTAGAAGAAATACAAGTAGAATTAAAATCAACAATGTAAACATTTTTCTTACGAATCCCTTTGAGCAAAGTGACGCCGGAGTTGCCATCCTTGATAAGACAATGAGTTGAAGTGAAGTGGCATTGCAATCCTTTGTTGCAAAATTGTGAGATTGAGAGAAGATTGTGTTTTAGACCGGTAACTAGAGAAACATCTTGGATTGTTATTTTTCCTTTTCTGATGACTCCATAACCGATGGTTTTTCCTTTGCTGTTGTCGCCAAAAGTAACTGCTGGACCTTTTTCATTATGGACACTTTCCAATAGATTGATATCTCCAGTCATATGCCTTGAGCATCCACTGTCTAGATACCATAAACTTGTAACGTCATTTGAGTAACCAGCCATGAGGTAGAGGACCTACAAAATAAACATTTAAGATCGAGGTCCCCTTTATTATTTTGGGTCCTAAAGATTAGCAGCTTTTGACAACCCACACTTGCCTCACAGAAGGTGGTTTAAACCTTCTGGGATTTGGTGTGAATCTTAAAAGACATTCAGCAGCCTTGTGACCATAATCATCACACACAGAACAATGGTGGAAGCCACCTAACTGAGGGTTAACGAACTTCGTCGAAGTCTTCATCACAACATCATTTACTGGTATGGATGAGGTCGCCCTTACAAAATTCATCCTCTTGAACTTTGCCGCCTTGCCACTACTCGAGGTCGTCGATTTCCTTGCGGTCGTCGATTTCCTTGGTGCGGTCGCTTGACCTCACGGCAAGTAGGTGCGGTAAGGAAACTCATCGACCTTGCTTGTGCTTGCCGCAGCAGCAGGTTCATCCATGGAAATACCTTTCAATTTTGCCTTGCCAGTTTGTTTCTTAGGGTAGACATAATTGAACACTAGTTTCTTCTTTAGGTCTTGTCCTACACCCTTTGAAACATGATGTTTAGCCTTAGACTCTTCCAAAGTTTGCTTGGTAAATATCTCATCTCTTTCACAACAAGATGTACATTTAAAGTTGTCACTAGTTTGGAATCCCAAGCCTTCTTTATCACCACTAGACTTTTGGGATTCTAGTATTTGTTCTATAGTGACACGAGAATTGGTCCACTCATTAGTGATCCATTTAAGGTCATTTATCTCAGCAACCAACTCATCATTTTTAAATTTAAATATGACATTTTGTTCTTCTAAGAAACGGTTTCGATCAGTAAGAGGAGTCATGCTCTTGATCTGCTCCTTAAGGAGGGTGAATTCAGATCTTAGTAGAGTTTTCTCCATCTTAAGCTGGGAAATATCTTCAGTTGAAAGTGCTAAAGCTTCCTTCATGCCAGAAAACTTACTAATTACCTGCTCAGCTTTCATAAACATCTTTTCTTGTTCGTCGGGAGAAATGTCAAACTTGACTTGTGGAGTGGTAAGAAGAACTTCCTTCACCTTGGGATTGTATTGAGCCTTCTTTGCTGCACCTACATCACATCTAGAAAATAGAAGATCGCCATTCTTTTGAACTGGAGTTAGGAATCCCTTTTGAACAAGTTCATCAGCCGTATAGCTTATCCGTTTAGGTTTTGCATTTGGTGAGCGACGAATTTCATTATCATCCTCATCATCGGAATGAACGACCAAACAAATGTGACCTTCTTCAGAATCCTCGTTGCTTTCATCAGAATCTGACTCTATCCAGGTAGCTAACTCTTTTGTGGCAGAGTCCTCTTCAGCGACCATTCCCTTTTGCTTTGAGTATCTAGGAGTGAAGTTGCTTTTCTTCTTCATGTACTCGAATTTGGGAATTGGACATTCTGATGCGAAATGACCAGGTTTCCTGCAATTAAAACAAACGAGATCCTCTTTCTTCTTGGAGAAGTTGGAGTACTCTTTCTTATTTGTTGAGTTGCTCCTTGAGAACCTTGCTGGAGCTTTGCTTGATGATCCGGGCCTTGCTGATTTTTTGAACTTTTGAAATCTTTTCACGAACATAGAAAAGTCATCATCGTCCATATCTAGTAATTCAGACATGGAGATTTTTGGATCTTCTTCTTCGACCATTTCTTCCTTTTTAGCGACCAACGACAAGTTCTTTGTTTTTCCTGCCATTTCTTCAATGTTGTGGAGCTTGATATCAAAAACCTTGAGGTTGGCATAGAGGCTTCTGAGTGACATATCATCTAGTAACTTGGTATCTTCAAGAGTGTTTCCTTTATAAAGATATTGAGAACCAAGCGCGGCTAGAAAATTAACATTGATTTCTTTCTTGGTAAGCTTCTTCCCAAGTGCGGTGTAAGTACTCACGATCTCACAATAACGATCATACGTGGCTCTGAGTGATTCACCGGGGATTTTGGCAAAGTTGTTGAATCTTCTTTGAATTGCAAACTTTTTACTTTCTTTGCAAGCTTGATCTCCTTCGATGTAATCTTCAATTGCATCCCAAATTTATTTTGCGGTAGCACATTCCATGATTTTTCGACGCTGAGAAGTACTCAAAGTACTTAGGAGTATGCTCTTTGCTTTCACATCCATTCCAACCAGTCTTTTCTCTTCATCTGTCCATTCAGCTTTTGGTTTCTTGATCGACGGTGTGTCTGCATTGGTTTTTGGATTCGGATTTGCTTTCATTGGGAAGTATGGTCCAATGGTAAGACAATCGCCGAGTTGCTCATCCATGGAGTAGAACTGAGTTAGAATGCTGTGCTTCCATACGTCAAAGTTATCTTCGTCGAACGCTGGAACGTGAGTGAAGTTAACCGTTGCCATAGCTTTCTGACTTGCCATTTTGAATCGGTACCCAAGCTGTTAAGCTTGAAAAATAGAGGTTTTATAAAGGTGTTTGCTCTGATACCACTTGTTGGTCCCAAAGACACAACAAGGGTATGAAAAGAGGCTAGAGGGGGGGGGGGTGAATAGCCTATTTAAAATTATCAACCCTTTTTCAAAGTTCAACCTTATGCTTACTTTAGAATTTTATGGTCAAGTAAAAACCACTAGTTCAAAGTAAAATGCACAGCGGAAGTTTTCGATAAAAACGAGGTAGAGTTGGTTTTGAAGTTAAAACTATTAGGTAAGCAAACAGTGCGGTCAGCAATATTGCGATCGGCAATATTGAGGTCGCCAAGGATAGAGTGAACTGAAAGGTTCAATCTGCGGTAAGCAAGGCTTGCGGTCGGCAATATGCGGTCGGCAAAGTGAACAGACAAGGTAGGTTGAAAATGAAAGTTTGTGTCTGAGAGTTTTGGCAAAAGTTAAGTAGTCAGAAGTAGTAACTAAAGCAATAGGCAAGCAACAAACACAATTCACAGAAGTTTGAATATCTGTAAAGATCAACATACTAAACGACAAACAAAATTAATATGAACAATAAAAAAATTGCAGAAAGTAAATTTGCAGAAGTAAATGACACGATGATTTGGAAAGGTTCGATCTGTTAAAAGATCTACGTCCTTTACCAAGATGGTCAGTCTTGGATTTTGAATGGAGGATATATTGATTCTTCTTGAGTACAAATTACAAAGATGAAGTATTGAATCAACACCTACTTTCTATGAAGAACGAATCCTAGACTTAGACCAGTGTATCCCTAATGATGCAATCTATGTGATTGATCAATCGGGGTGTGTGTGTGTAAGAATCAAGAGCTCTATATAATCTATATGATTAAGAGCCTAATGAATCTTTATGTGTTGCTGGGCTTGAGATTTGATTTGCTTGAAGGTTGCTGGGGATCTTTGAAGATTTGAAGGCGAAGGCTTGAAGATTCAAATGATTCTGGAAATCTTGAGTATGATCTTCAATCACCAAGAATTTCGACAACACTTTCTCTCTTTGAATCTCAGCACACTTTCAATGAAGAAAGTAAGGACTATTTATAGCCTTTGGTGAGAAATAGCTGTTAGAAGATGATGAGCTGGAGCATTCTGATTGGAGCTCACATCTTTGTCTTCTAGTTGCAGAAGTTAGTGGTCCAGATGTACTATCTTGTACGACCAAATTTAAATTTGAATTTGCAACGTTTAAATCAAGTTTGTCTTTACTTGGTTTTGATGCGGTCGCCAAGATCTGCGGTCGAAGATGTTGTGCGGTCGCTAGTGTGGTCACTAGTGCGGTCGCTAGGTTGAGATAGGCAGACTTGGCCAATTTCAGAAAAATCAACAACAGCAATATTCTTCAAAATTTTGAGGAGCTGATCTTCTAAGTCTAGCTAAGCTAAAAATGGACTTAACTAATGAAGTTATAAAACTTCTTACAATTAAACCTAAAGTCCACAAAAAGTAAAATAAGGTTATGGGATCAATCAAATCTAGGTAATAGGAGTGGTTTATAATTTTCATACCCAACACCGACAACGAAAACACTAAAAGGAGAGTAGATCTGGGCTCCCCTCGAGAAGACGAATCTTTCGCCACCAAAACCATCATCATCGGCGAACTCAATCGCTGTCAAAACCGGCAACTCCCTTCACCGTCGTTATTCACCGGCGACACTCCGGCGGACCAAGCAAGCCCTGCAAGGTGCGCCTCGCCCAGACGAAGACAATGGGTGCAAAAATCGCCGCCATCGGACTTCATTTGAACAGCCGTGAGCCACCAGAAATCGTCTGGAATTCGAACAACTTTTTCGCCTCGCTGGCCACCGTCGATCGTCACCGTCCGCCTCAGACCCTGGTCGCCATTCTTGATATCGAAGATCCATACACGCCGTCCAGATCTATGTTACTGCCGGTTATCCCTTCACGGTCCGACGACGTGACATGGTGAAAATATCCTCCGCTTCTGAGAGTATATCTAACGCGCCTGGTTCGGTTAGATCTCCTTCAAAATCCTCACCAATCGTCCATCAGGTGTTCTCTTTATAATTACACTTTCTTAAATATCGCTTTGCATCTCATAGCACACAAGCAAAAGTTATATGCATATGTCCATGAAATACCTTCTGCACAACTTAAAGATTTACAACCAATTCAATCAGTAAACTACATTGTGAAATATGAATTGAGAGTTACATGATTGTTTTTCTTCTAAGTATTAACACGATGCTAAGTATGTGTGTACGCTTTTGCTGTCATTCACGCAGTTACCAGTGCTAAAGTGAGAAACTGTTGCATATGGACAAATAGCGCATGATCATATTTTAGAATTACAAATGCTGCATAATTGCTCTTGCTTGCTTCAAGTGTTAAAACAGATAACAAAGAAAAGAGGGGAGCTTAGTGAATACGTGCACGATTCGAGCTCCCGTATCAATCTAGACATGGCTAATAATCGAAACAACTTGCAAACCAATGGGGTTGAAACCCATCAAATTTGGATTTTGAAGATATTCATGGATTCCCACTGCAATGATGAAATACAAGGCAATCTGTCCTAATAAATGACGAACAAAGATCGGGGCAAAGACAGCACAACCCTAACAAGCACTGGCCAGATCTCTGAATACATCTCACATGCCATATCATCAGGTGTTTTCTATTAATGTTATACTGGTATATGTCATGTCATGATCATAGCACATGTGACATAAGGAAATTACAAAATAAAATATGTGCGTGTTTATTGCCGTTATGCTGCTATCACTAATGCCCGTGAGCCCGTCAATATTAATTTACATCATGTCGCATCATAAACGAGGAGTTATATTAGCTAAAGTGCATTATTCATTTCTGCTTTATTATTGCTATGATATGTTATGATACCATGGTGTTTGGTCCTATAACTTTAGTTTTTCCTTGAACAAATTGTGTGATCCATTAAGAGCATGCCTCAGGCCAATTCAGGAGTACGATGTGAGAAGTCGGGCTGACTACACCATATGCCCCATAATTAATCATACAAGTTCAAAGAATTTTGTTACTTTCTGAGGCCTTAAAGCGAAGGAATAAAGCATAATTGGGTGTACATATAGTGCATATGATATTATCCCTCATAATTTGCTTATAAGTTGCCCCACGCAATAGCTGTAATGCATAAAAAATTTGGAATTATAAGACTACATGATTGCTCTTGGTATATTTAATTGTTGCACAGATAATAGAGGAAGAACTCCTGATCACGAGCCTTCCAAGAAAGACGAGCAGATAAGTCTACACTCTTGCTCGAGTTAGCGAGCTGCCAGTCGTGTTGCAATCACTCGCTCAATGTTACAGAGGCAACACTTCGGTGTGACGACCACTTCTAGTCCCATAACCGAGCCTGGTCAAATTATTTCCCACATATTCACCTTTAAATGCAGTCAAGAACCTTGCAAACAACAGGCAAACATTTGTTATCAGAAGAGCTCCCGGTTACTGAAGCCAACAATGGGTGAAAACCGAGACAAGGGGCAACAAAGTTGGGTTTTAACCTCATAGATGATCCTGGAAAAAATGAGTAGTCAAAGTTTCCTTGGATGAGCAACACACAAAAATGTGGCCAGAAATCTAAAGCAGCTCGCAAGATCAAATATCGGGTTGACGATGAGAATCTATTGGCAGCCTCTTTATCGCGAGAAAATCAGGTGCTCTCTTTCTAATTATGATCATCTTGGTAATTAGCTTACATGACGGAGGGAAATCCAAAATATTGTGTGCATGAATATCTGTATATGAACTGCTCATGGACTACACAGTTGCAATGCTTTGTATGCGATCACATAGCCTGCTCATGAGTACGAATTTGCTTAACTATTGCAATATTGCTTATGATCATTCATAACATGCAATAAATGGCATTTTATTAGTTCATAGAGCATACATGTTATACCATCAACCTACCTAGCACAAGAATTGCTCACATTATGAGGCTGCCCTTATTTGAAAGCCTATGCAACCCACCATAACACTAATGGAGCCTGCTTGTCTACTTAGTTTATTTCGATTAATTCAAGATAATTTATATATTGCTTATAACTCATTATGCTACAATATGTGTATGTAATGATTGGCACCATTCATGCAATGCCCATTATTGAATTATGCATCAAAGGCATCAATGAATTGATAAGAATTGATAATTTAACGACTAAGAACATGGTATTATTTTCATAGCCCACACTTAAATAGCAAATAGAATTATTTGCACCATCTCTGATCTAAGTATACATATCAAAGTGAATCTCAGTGGCAAGTGGCAAGTTGCATCGTTGTACCTACATGGCACATCATTAGTCCATAACCTTGCTATTAACGGGCTACTCGCTACCTAGAAGATGGTATTGCTTATACATCTCTTGTTTATATACATATATGTTGTTCGATTTTATACACAACCACCCCCAAGTACACTTAGTATGGAATTTACTGGTTGGAGGTCCACCTAATATCATGAAATACAAAGACACCTACTTCTAGGGCCTCCATGAGTAAAAATGATAAATTTCAAATGGCCAAGTATGATTTGGAAGTTGCATGAGTACTTTCTTCAAGTATTAATGTGCATGATTAGTGGAAACTTCTATCTGATTATGCTAGCATGCTAAATACGTGTATATAGTGTTCCCATCGTTTATGAGAAATGGAGAAATAGTACATTGTCAAATTTTGGAATTACCAGCACTACATAATTTTTCTTGCTTTCAAGTGTTAACACAGATAATAAAGAGAGGAGACGAGCTCAGTGAATTTGTTGCCAAATCAAGCTCCCTTATTATGTGGACATGGGTGATCTCAAGTTGCAGCGAACACACCAACCCGAAATAAAGTGATGGAAAGTGACGAGTTGCTGTCAAGGCACTCTCAGAAGGATGACTTATAAGAATACAGATCAGCTCGAGTCCGCGAACTATGAGAGATTCCTAACAAGATCTTAACCATGCCCAGGGAGTTTCCATCTCTAGTGATTATACTCAGCAAGGTAAAAACAAGCTACCCAACCGTCGCCCGTCTGATCAGATTGGATCAAAGGGGACCAGCTTTCGTTCCTCCTCGGCTGACCAGTCACTCAATTTCTTACTCATCAAGTCCCAGCTACTCTTGCTCGGCCTAAAGAAAACATCGAGCAACCGAAGAGGGTTTAGGGTTACAGCTTACATCTGAGGGAGACCAAAGAAAAGATACACCAAAACACAGGTCACAAGCCGAGCGCAGTTGCTAAACCGGGCAGCGCATCTCTTTGTTTCAAGCAAGCAGACCGACAAAACATTAAGAGAAGTAAGCGTATGATTTTGATTGGAAAGAGGTAAAGAGAAGAAGCGTTTTCGAGAGGGATGATCAACTCCGCAAATATCGATCGAAACTTAAACCCTTGTATAGGTATGCAATTTCAGAAAGCACAACAATGGAAATGGGCAGTCCGTATTGGTATCAGATCTATTCCCATGTTCCGATCTTTCCATTTTTTTTACCCATTTCTTGGGGAAAGTCTCCCAACTATATTTGAAAATGAATTGGTTATCCATAAAGATAAAGAAAGCTTTCTTGTAGTTCCGCTTCTTGCTCGAAAAATGCAGAAAGACTTGTAGTAAATCTGAGGTTGGCTTGGTCTGACCAAGAAAGGCATGGGACTCTTTGGGCATTGCTTGGCCAACATGGGAAAAAAGGGGGTGAGTGAAGTAAAGACTGGCTACCTATAAACTAAACAAGAAAGATGAAAACTTCCTCCTTAACATCACTAAGAAAGACTTTTTCTACTTTCGATTTGATTCTCGATTTGAGACTGACGTTCTCAAGAACATATTCAAGCACTCCTTGGAGTCCCTGTAAAAGAGAGTCTTTCTGCCATATCGTTGGTTGTGCTTTTTGATCGTGCGCAGCTTTTCCAGACCATACTCTTCTTCGAGCATTTCGACGATTCGTTGAATCTTATTAATTAGGTGAGGTTACCCTCATATGTTCGGATTTTCGTAAGTCGATAATAAGGTCAGCTACCAGATTTTCCAATGAGGTGAGCCTTCGCATATGTGAGGCCTTGTTAGCTTAGCTCCACCCGTTGGCGCCGCTTGCTCCTGCTGCTCCAACTCCCTCCAGATGCCCTCTTGGTTGACCTCAGCAGCTTGGATTTCAAACAAAGGAGGAACAGGCTCCTGAGCTAGTGGTAGTGGCTCAGAAACTTCCGGCACCGGGGGGAGGGCTGACATGAGCCAATCATAGGAAAGAAAAGTCTTTCTCAATAAACCTAGCCAAGGGGGAACTCCAAGGGAGCATCCCCTGCGTACGGGGAAGAAGTTGTCTACCTTCGCACATGAGGACCAAAGGGAGATTGTCCTCGGATACCTTCTGAAATGAATGAAGATAGCCGGCGCTTGAACGTTTTGTATATTCCTTTTTTTTCCTTTCCTTCCGGCTTGGCGGATTCCCTCTTTTAGTCTGAGCGCGCCGTCCTCCTCTCCCGATGAATAAAAGAAGTTAGGAGTCGATTTCATCTGGTCTCGTCTCAAGTCAAGCATTTATGAAAGCGGAAATCTCATTCTCCCATAGCGGTTCAATTCCGCTTTTTGGGCACTAGCGGGATTTCGATCAATTCAATTTAGTACACGATTCGGTTGAGTATTGAACTGCAAATCTTGGAATGACGGTTCGACCTGGCCTTTGGTCCGATTCGTCCCTTTCTTTTCAATACGAAATTATGGCTAAGCATGTGCAAGCCAAGCCAGTCAGTAGAAGGGCAAGGTGACCACAGGGAAAGAAAAGAGAGGCATTACCAGAAGGAAAGTAGTCCAACTCAATGTCTTACGCATCAGTGGCATTTGAATGAAAGCAGTAAGTCAGTGGCCAAGAATCATCGATTTTGGAGTGACCAGCTCAAGGCAGCTCATGGGAATTTCTTTAAGTAAGAACGATCCCCAGTGTCATCCTCTTCGTCTTCTCGAAAGGAAGCGAGTGACGAGAGGGTAGCAAAGAGAGGACCACTCTTTAGTAAGATAGCAGCCAGTGAAAGAGTAGAACTAATTCTCTCCATTCAGAGAGAGCAGAGCCTCGGCTCACGCTTTCACTAAAAGAATCAAGCCATTGCGAGCCTTTTCCTCATGGAAGGACCAGACCAACCAAGAGATCGGATCAGATAAAGGGGGGAGAGAACTACTATTGAAAGAAGGCGAATCGCTACTCCTCAGGAATAGAATCTTCTACTGAAACAGAATCCACAGCAATCGATGAACTGAGCCTGAGCCCACCTGCTGCTACTGCCTCCTCCTAAACTGGATAAAATGTCCTAAGACCTCCTCTTTCCCGGCTTTGATATTGCATGCCTTATCGGGGAAGAACCTTAGGGCCTTCCCTTTGCTATGAGCTAGGATTGAGGAATGGGATAGGCATCTTGACTGGTTAACCTACGCCCGCGACTCCGGTGAAATAAGAGCTATATTCTTATAGCTTCCTTAGTGCATGATGCTTGTTAAATAGTCTTTGACGGTCTGGGTACCTCTTAACTAATATGGTAGTGCCCTTTCTCACTCTTCCAATCCTACGCTTGCTCTCTTTTCTTATTGCCCCCTGTCGGTATCATATGAAGATAGGTCTTCAGGTCTCCGCCTCTTCTGCCTAACTACCTCGATGGGTACTGATACGACATCTCAGTCATTTGTCGACTCTATCTCCCAGTCATCCCGTACATCGGTGGACATGCGTTATTGGTATCACATAAGGGCCTTTTTCCAGGTTTCTTAGAGATCGGGTCTTAATCGTCTGCTAATTCACCAAAAGGAAAGTCACTCATTTCAGGTTACCAACTCGCACCCCACCGGAAACTCTCATCTCATCGAATACGACGGGAAGCAGTTCATGCTTTTGGTAAGACAGAAGAAGAGAGCCCGGCAGGTCGTCTGTTTGAAAACCATACTTACGGGTTCCCGGTATTGGGTAAAGGCTAATAGCTTCTACCGCTAACTTTCACCATCCGCTCTTTTCTTCTTTTTCTTGAGGTTTTTCAGTAATAGAAAAAGCTGTTTTAGGCGTAAAATCCCCCCAGGGTCCTTTTCTCTATGAATTGCAATCGGCATTAGCGGTTACAAAGTAAACAACTCCAATGCTTCAAAAACGTCTCAAATAGGAGTGGTTTTCTCCCATTTGACTCTCTGAAATTCGATGTTTTCTCTCTCAAATTGGATTTTAAACAAAGAGTTGTTTAAGAACAGAAAGAGTATATTGCTTAAGCATTTTTTTAGGAAAAAAAGACCCCTTTTGGGTCAAATGCCCCTCCGTCCTTTCCTATGACTTCCACTGCATGCGAGAAGGAGGAAAATGGATCCTTTGCCAGGAGCGATGACCGTTGGAAGCTCCCAATTAACCAAATTAAGCTGTAAGAGCAGACTAGGAATCTGTCGAGGCATGTGAAAGCCTTAGGTATCTCGCCTTATTCCATTCCCCAGGGTCATATCTATCTTAAATTCCAACTACCAATGGCTCTGACGAAGGCAGTCTACTAAAATGAAGAATGAGTTAATTCGTAAGCAGCAAAAGATGTCTTAGGAAATGAGCGTCTTTTAGGAGATTCATAGCATCTCTTGTGTGTGTGTGTTTTTTTTTTTTCAATTCGATACGATGAAAGGAAAGATCCCTACGTACGAAGAGTTAGCTGGAGTAGCCCCCTTGTCTTATTGAAAACATAGGCCAGAGTAGTAACAGCGGCTTAAGAACAATAGTCGCAGCAGGAAGAGGAAGATTTGTCGACTAATCAATAGCCCCTATTAACTTGCTGACAACCAAGTGGCACTCAGCCCAAACAATAGAACTCACTTACTTGGTTGACTCATGGCACACTATATGACTTATTAAAGGCTTAATAGCAGGAGCAACTGAGTGGGACCGGAACTCCATCTATGTATAAGACCCCAGGGGGATGCTTTCCTAGAGATTTTTCTAATGACTTTGATTCTAGCAAGCGCTTATCCTAAGGATTGAACTAAGGCCTCTGCTACTAGTGAATCTGGACGATTCTCTGCATCACTCCTTAATGATTGTTCTACCGCTTTAGTCCCAGGCTTAAAGCTTCCTAGCTATATGGAAAGCAAGATGGATTTAATGACTCTTGCCCTATGGCTGGATTGAAAAGTCTGAGTGAATAAAATGGCATTGAAGAGACCGCCGCTCTTTCATCCAGATAAACAAGCATAAGTCCTTAACCCTGCAAGATCCGAGATCAGATCGTAGAATAGAAGGATTTGCTGGAGCGGATTCTATACCGCACCGGATTGGGCCCTCCTTCTTTCACAACCAATTATCTCTCTTCCTCTTTGTCCTGTCTCTTTCATCTGCACAGCCAATGCCAGCTACTCCTGTAAGCCATAAAGCGATGGGAATCCCGGATTCTACAGAGCAATAGTAATGAAAGGAAAGCATCTCGAAAGAGCGTTACGCACCTCCCTCTTCTTTTCGATAGAAGGCTTTTAACAATTTCTGGAGACTATGGTTCTCTTTTTTGACTTTTCGGAAGAGAAAGATAGAAGTAGATTGACTCCGCAGAAGATTTTTTGCCAGGATTCTTCCTTCGTCTTACCTAATAATGTATTCCCCGGTCTGACTGTTCTAACTATGAAGGCAGTAGAGCTTACGTTCTAAAAAGAAATCGGTAAAGACCGCTTCGCTCCAGAAAGAAAAGAAATTCCCAAGGATGAGCCAAAGGTAAAAGGATCTCCTGCGGTTCCCTAGGATCGGTTTAGATAAATATTAGGTTCATTAAAGTCAACTGGGTAGTCTCCTCTTTGCATTTGTTGAAGAACAAACAGGGCCGAGCTAAAAACCTTGTGATTTTTAGGAATCAAAGACTAGCGAAGGAAAGCTTCTGCTTCCCGACTGATCCTCTTAGAAGCGAAGACGCGATAGCCCTTCTAATCACTGAAAAGAAAGGACAAAACCCGAACCTTTGGACACCGCCCTAATGTCTAGACTCAAAGATGCCTCTATAGGATCAGGTTATTTTAATGTGTACCTCCCAATATCCTTCTCCCGGGATTCCTCTCTTTATTGATGTGATGAAAGCAGCCTCCTTCCAGGCTTAGAGATAAGCGAGATTACAGTACGGATCTCGCCCGGGTTCTTTATTTCTGCTATCGAATATGCTTTTAGGGAGGAGACAAGAGCCTTGTAGCTTTGAAGTCCGAGAAGCATGGCATAATTGCACACCTACTCTCGGTGCGAGAGCTTATCTTTCAACCGCTACAAAAGAAGAACTTTCTTTGTCTAGCCAACTGGGCAGGAGATGAAAGAGATCCAAAGATCCTCCCTACGGGGCTGAAGGAGTACAAGGCGCTACGGGGCTGAAGTAGTACAAGGCCCTACGGGGCTGAAGTAGTACAAGGCCTCCCTACGGGGCTGAAGTAGTACAAGGCCCTACGGGGCTTCCATTATTCCCAATAGAATAAAACAAAGATGAATAGTAACCCTTGCTCTGAACGAATCCCCGAAGGGAGGGGGACATAACATAGTCAGAGTCTATTTCCAATGCAATAAAGTTGCGTAGTGTCTTTTTTTCTTTGAGAAAGGGGTATTTTCATGGGTTTGCCTTGGTATCGTGAAAGTGAGAATCAAAAAGAGATAAAGAATCAAAAAGAAAGTTCGAATAAAGACGGAATCACTTGATTCCCAATATACTCCTGAAAGATAAGTGGATATAAGAAGTGATGTTGTTGAAATCTATCGAGCTCTAAAGCGCTTTGAAATTCCGCCATTTGAAAGTCTATTTGAACCAAAGGTTGAGGATTTTGAGGGTTCTCAAATGATACAGAGTGCGATCCAGTCAAAACAAGGTAATAAAGTTGCGTAGTGTCTTTTTTTCTTTGAGAAAGGGGTATTTTCATGGGTTTGCCTTGGTATCGTGTTCATACTATCGTATTGAATGATCCCGGCCGGTTGCCCCCCGGCCAAACGAGTATTTCACAGAAAACCGACAAGGAATTCCAGTAATCACCGGCCGTTTTGATCCTTTGGAACAACTCGATAAAAAAGAAAAGAAAGAAAAAGAAAAGAAAGAATTCAAAAAAGAAAAGAAAGAACAAAAAATTCTTTTTCTTAGGGCAGACTTAGAAAATCAGAGTGAAGAGCAAGAAGGTGACATCCAAGAGGCTTTTAGAAAAAAATATGACATCCAGCGTCAGGGCACTTATACGTATTGAGATTGAAAAAGCCGTTGATGTAACTACCATGAAAATCTATATAGTACCCGCACCCGCAGAAGTATTCAATGAACATTACCGGCGAGAAAGCAAAAACTTACAACCCAAAACTCCCGGCGGATGGCCAGCGGCCCAAAGAAAAGAAAGAATCGGTTCCATTGGTCATATGATGACATTTATAGAAATATGTCAATAATATTGAATATACCTGCTATTGACATTTATAGAAATATGTCCTAATATATACAAGTAGGACGGCTGATCATTGTGCTTGAACAGCGTTATTCTATTCCACCTCTTAGAAAGAACTATGACGGAGTGTATATGAATTACAAGGTAAATGGAGTCGGGGGAAACGGATTTTTTGGTGACTTTGAGAGCGAACCGCTCGTAGAACGCAGAATTCAACGTTTGACATTTCTGCGGTTTCCGCAACCGTAACCATTTGTCATTCCGATTACTTCATCCATAAACCTTTTTTGATTCTTTCAAAATAGCGATACGCTCTAAAAAAAGTAAAGGATAAGCAACCATTCTACCCGCCTCCTTCATTCCTACTGCCTCCTTCGGTGAGAAGTTCCCTTCCCTTTTATAAAATGCCTGATTGGTCTGCTCAGCAAACGTACAAAGCGGACCGCAGTTTGGCTGACCTCCTTCTTCCCATTCGGGTTGGGTTGACCCAGAAGTAAAGTAAGAAGGAATGGAACCGCTGGAGAGTCGTCTGAAGTTCACACTTGGGCAAAGACGACTTACTTTTGAAACGGAACACGAACCTATTTTTGCTATTCCGGCCTTCTTTTTGAGCGTAGCGAAATCAAGGTTTATGAGAAAGTCAGCGAAGTTTCTATGATGTTCTACCTTTGCGTAGTCTCGGTCCACAGTGGAAGGCTCCGCACCTGACTTTCGTTAGACTCAGCAGAAGTGTAAGGTGTAAGTGAAGAGAATAGAAGAGATGAAGTCCGCCCCTTAGCCTAGTCTATATCCATAGCTGACGCAACTCCGTACCGACGTCTCACTACTACTTAATGAAATTAATTAACGGCTAAACTCTTTCATAACCGCCACGTGGGCTTTCCTTAACCAGCTGACCTTACTTCGTAACCTTAGCCTCCTATAGTTCGACTAAGTGACTTCGTAACCGAAACCTATTCAGTTTTGGCTTTCATTGTGCCCCGATAAGGGCACAGAGAAGGCTTTTTGGCAAAAGGTGGTTTTCGTTTTGCGAGGGAGTACTAGAGGACACATGACTTTTCGGAAGATAACTGACATTTGAAGGATTTTACCTCTTGACCTTTTCATTTTTAGAGAAAAAATGAACTCTTTTTATTTGATTTAACCGCACGAAGTATTTCGACAGAAGCACAATGGATGAAGTTATCTGTCTGCAGAGATAATGTGCATCCATAGAGGATATAGGGATGTCGACAAGGTTCTGATGTTACAACCTCTTGAAAGTTGGGAGTTCGAAAGGCATAACTTATTTACTTTTAGCCTAGTATGCCAAATTCACTCATAGACTGACACGAGTCTTTATCATGCAAGTAGGACTAATTACCGTCATTCTCTATATTTTTGCGGACGATTCTCCGAATAGCATGTAAAATCGACCTATTCACATAGACTTTATATCTTTCAAAATTTCTTAGTAAAAGAAAGAGAAACCGTCCCATCCCAAATAACGTAGTAGAGTACTAAGGAAAGCGCGTAAAGGGCCGGTCGTGGAAAGACAGAAGAGGAAGACCTTCAACGATCTTCTACGGGTCCAGTCGAAGCTATCGAGGAAGAGTAAAAGAGGAAGGCTGTGACTTAGCTCGGGAAAGCAAGCCATACAGGAATAAATGGAAGACTAGCTATACCAATACCTAGGCTCTGAATAAGTAGGAAAGTGGTCTTAGCTGCCACTACGGATCCTATTTATAGAGTATTAGCGGGCAAGATAGCTACTAAATAGGAAGAAAAGTCAATCACTATCTAATCTCCGATTCCGAGGGATTCAATTGAATTCCCAGAAAATCGATAAAAGACAGAGCTTTCTTTTTCTTATACAAGAGGTTGACGGGCTGGGTTGGCTTTGATGACCTTGCTTTTCTGGCTTTGTCAGGCGGACATCCGCCTGCCCCCGAGTCTGCTGGTCAGCCCCTTTCTTCCTGAACGAGAGGAGCTATAGAAGAGAAGTGCACCGAAGACAATGAAATATATACTCTATAAAGAAATATAAGATGAACAAGAAAAGGGAAATATTTGATTGAATTCCAGCTTTCTGGACTAACTAGATGAAGATGAGCCTAAACTGGAAGGGGACTACCTTCTTTATTGACTCAAAGAAGGACTCAAATATAGTTCTCAGTCAAGTCTCAAATCATCTTTCTTTCCTTTCCAACCTTCATCTGGGAAAGCTTCCTTGGGACCTCTTCTTTCTTCACATACCCTTTTATGGTCAAATAGTCGTGGGATACCTGCTTTCTTAACTATCTGATCAAGCTAGTCCTTCCCCCCATAAAAGATAGAAAGGGCTAATACCAGCCACCGAGGCATCCTCTATTTAAAGACTGGCTAGAAAGGCTATACATCGAAGAGTGCATTCGTATAGCCATAGCTTCTCACAAGGCAGTCCCATAGACAAGCACTGGAGTACTATTAGCTTAGTATTGGGTTAAGCTATTTTCTAGACTAAGCCAAAGGAGGACAAGTTACCATACCTTAAGAAGACTATTGATATGCTTCACTGGGCTCACTCGTGTAAAATATCTCATTAACCAAATAGAGCTTCCAAGGCTGATTAGGAGCCCGTCAAGCTTTCTTCAACTCAATATGCAACTCATTCTCTACCTCGTGAGGTCTTTGCACCATTGGTTCTTAATCCAAGTAAGCCTTCTCAGTTGTATGCCTTATACCCCCGAGTGGGTAAAATAGATGATTTGCTGACTGCATTCTGTCCCATCTAAAAAGATTCCCTTTCTCGCTATACCTTCTTTAGTGCATTATGCCATTCAAATCTACTTTGTGGGGTACGTGAAACTCTTCCCTTAGCCTATTTTGGCTAAGCGTTCTCCCATGTAGAGAAAATGGGATAGGTATTTGGTAACCTAATGATTTGCTTAGGCCTTCATACCAGGTAAGAGTTCTCCCATCCTTATCAAGTTGATAATAGAAAAATCTGAGTTTGGGAGCATCTTAGGGTGTTTACCCCCCTCCTTCTCTACCCGCTACTGAGAGTGAGTGAGCCGGTTCTACCGTCATTAACTTTCACAAGCCTTCTAGGCTAGCTTGGAGGCATTCTTTCCATCTGAAGAACGAAAGAGGAAAGCTGCATCTCGCTATCCCAGCGGGTGAACGTCTTAGTTTTATAGATTTCCCTTCTAGCTGTAGTGAGATACCCAAATAGACTTTCACAAGGGTTTTCTCCCTCGTAATCCGCCTTGGGAGATAAATTAGGTGAGCTACTTAGGCTAGGGACTGCTGCTAGTTGCTAACGTTTACCAGTAGGTTGGTGCTGCTAAGAGTTCACTGGCTGGCAGTAGATCTTCCAACCTCATTTCTAGGAGAACTCGGATAGGATAGAAGCGAAATCAGGCAACTCATGAGGAAGACGAGAAAATAACTACTTATACCCGATTACCCTATAGCGAAAAATTCCGAATGTCGGCGAATCGCGGGTTAGACTTAGAGTCTGTTAATAAGAATAAGATGTTTTCACTCAATTTACATTGCCTATTAAGAAAAAGTCCTCATAGAGAGAAGGCTATAGAGAGGCTAAGAGAAGAGCTACTATCAGGAGAGCGAGGAAAGCTAGCAGCTATCATAGAGGAGAGCTATTATCCCTACTTCAATCAATAAGTATTGGAAGTGTGAATCGATTAAAGTCAAATTACGTCCTATGGTAGACTAAGAATTTCATACTCAATGAGGGGGGTACTCTATATTTCTTATTTTTATTAAATAGTCTTATAGGCTAACTCATTCCCGGAATCAAGTTCCTATACTCAAAAGAAGGGAGGAGTTCAAACCCGGCTTTTCATGAGGAAGCCCATCCACTAGATTTTGCGGAATAATTGTCCTTTCCCCCTATAGATTTGAGTAGGAAAGGCCGACCCCAAGGAGCGAATAGTCCTTTGTTTTTCACGGGTATCGCCACTTGTTAGCATGTAACCCCTGCCCTATCGGGAAATTGAGCACTCCCGGCGAATGGAAGACTTGGTATACAAAGATCGAAGTCAAAATATGTAGCTCGTCTTTACTCTCTTTATCTCTATTTGCTGCTATTTGCTCCAAGTATTCTGCTCGTACCCTACCTTTCACCTAGTGAGTTACGTAGACTACTGAGAGGGTACCCACGGTACACGGGATTCTCCTAACCCTACGCGCTTTACTGTTCGGATAGTCATAAGGGAATATATAAAGAAGACGGGAAAGGTGTTTAAAGCTCTTTGCTACTCTGGCTAGTATAAAATGTGTCGTTGACCCTAGCCCTCGGAGAGGATAAAGAGTAGAGTTGTTTTGCCTTTGACTCATTAGCATGAAAGAGTCTGTTCCCACGTAACTTCAACAAGTTTCATTCTTACTCAAAGACCGAACTGGGAATAGAAGAAGAAGCCTCACATATAATTACCCAAATCAGTTTCAAACTATACTCCTTACTAGATGAAAGAAAAAAAAGTAAAGAGAGGAGAGAAAACGAGTTGATAAAGGGCAAGAGGCGGGATGGGACGAAGAGGAATCGCTATCAAGTCGATAAAAGGACTGAAGTAAAGACAGGAATCACCAGTAATAATAAGTGCATTTGACACAAGTTCAGTCAAGAAGAAGTTACAACTCTGTCCTTTTTTACTTCCCCAAAGCCCTATTCTGATGCTAGAACAAGCATCATTTCAACCAAGCCTGGCAAGCAAGCATCCCTTACTCTGTCCCTCTTTCTTCGCTCGGAACCAAAGCCTATCATCAATCATTTGCGATGAGGACCGCCCTTGAACTCGAAAATATCTATGCGAGATAAGGAGACTTTCTACTTTCGCTATACCTTGCCCATGTCACCTGGGATGCAATCCTCTTCTAAGATGTTCGCTTGATCAAGTGCTTGACTCAAGCCCGGTGGTTTATCCAGTTGTCAACTCTGAAAGTCTAGATCCAGCCGCAACTCCTGAATTTCTTCGATTCTTTGATTTGATGCTAGTCCAATCTTCTCCTTAAGGCCGATTGGTAGCCTTTGAATGAAGATTTCGCCGACCCTTTGAAGAAATTGAATGGGATAGGAAAGAAAGTTGTCTAAAGGGAATGTTTTAGTGAGATTAGCCCGCTTCCATTCATTCTCTTATTTCTATTTCATTTCAGGGTGTCTTTTTCTTTTCCTTTGCCCTTGTTCTCTTTTCTGAAATAGTTGCCAAGGTAGTCACCGAGATCTCTTTCCAAGGGTCCTCATCCATTCGTCACTAATAGATTCAGCAATTCATCGCTAACTTAGTGGATCCCCCGGAGCTGCTATTGGAACTCTTTTTCGAGCAACTATTGGAATGGAACTCTTCTTCATAAGCTCATCCGCATACGCAAATTTTTCCTTATTGACTCGTCCGTCTGCAGCAACTGAAATGAAATGATCGATCCAAAGCCGAACAAAGGATCGAAACTCCTACCCTTCCTTGGTCGCTAAACTCAAGGTAATTACAAAGTGAGTCAGACTCAAAGATTCACCTTCACGCCCACGCCCTGGCGAGCAAAATTCTATTCCTTCGATTGAGGAAGCTGATCAAAAAAGAAAATACCATAGAATAAAAGGAAGAAGAGCTGGAACGATCGCCTTGGGTAATGCTATCCTTGCTTCATAGACTGGGGTCAATAGGACTTGCTTTATAGCTCAGGGAATAGCTCAGGTCAATAAAAACCCGGTGTAGTAGGGAATTTCGAACTTTAGATTTGCTTGAGCTCTAGCTTCAGCCCCCTCTTGCAATTCTCCGTCCCTTCTAAATCAGCTCGGTTGAGATCTGAAAGAGACTCATCGACCTTCGTCGCTTCTAAATCAGCTCGAGACTCATCGACCTTCGTCTTAACACTTTGTGCCGTTTGATAATGTTCGTCACTAACGATCCGGGGTTGTAGCATAGTTGACTAGCTAACCAACTTCTAGGAGAGACATAATTGACTGCATTAATCTCGGTAGCTACGCCACCCACGGAATTTAACGAACCTGAAAGACAATTCCGAATCCGCTTATGGGAAAGCATCTTTTTTAGGAGCTTTTTTTAAGCTTTTAGATGCCTCCCCATACAGTCACACGGTATGGAGCCACGTCGGTCGGTATAGTATAGCATTAGGTGGGCATCATGGCTGACCGCACCCGTTCCTTAGGCTGTGCGCCTACAAAGGGTACGCCTCGGCTTTAGCTCGGAACAACAATAGCCGTCTTGTCACCCCCGGCTGAGTTGACGCTCCTTTGTTGGAGAACTCGCTATGTCCGGGCTCTGTGATTGAACATCTCAATCTATGCCTTTCTCCGAAGCTTCCCCCTCTGACAGCGCAAGAGAGTTCCACTAATGGGAGAAAAGAGAGTTTACCGGAATCTACCCGCCTTTTGGGTGTTTCTATTGTCATCTATGAAATTACACATGTAATGTGAAAGATAGAGGAAGATAGGATTTAGGAAGGCAGCCCCGCAGAATCGGTCCGGAAGTAAGAAAAGAAAAAAGCATAAACCCGGTACAAGTGAGCGGAAGCGAACGATGTAGCTAAAGCTAAATAAGGAGCTTAGGGACGAGTGAGCGTTAGCGAACGATCAAGTTCTAAGTATCTTTAATCCCCACTAAGACTCCGAAGGCCGAGCGAAGCGAGTAGAGGATCGAACTACGTTCTGACCCACCGTTAGCCCTAAAAAGCGATAGGTGGGTCAGAGAGATAGAGAGAAAGGAAGGGAGGGAAGGGAGGCACCTTTATGGTAGGTGACTTCCTTTCCGAGCTTAGAAATGTTATAGGTTTTTATCTGTGTCTTTAAATAATCCCTTAGGAGTACCTAAAGCTCTGATAAAAATATGAGTTGAGATATGCATAAGGTAGCAGCAACTTTTCCTTCTAGGTCTCGAGTGAATAAATAGTAAATAAGATGCCCAGTGTTAAGTTTTGTTCCTTTTTCTAATTTGTTTTTGAGTTGAGGCTCATCCTTGCACACAACTTGCTGGGAGAAATAGTTGTGAAACTTGATGAAATCAATAACTTGAGCAGCCCCGAAGGGGATGCGGTTCTGAAAGGAAGGGAGACCCGAAGGGGATCACGTTTATACAAATCCAGTTTTAAATAGTGAGGTGAGCAGACCCGAAGGGGATGCGGGTCCGGAAAGAGCCCCGAAGGGGATTCCAAATCAAAAGAGTGAGTGAGCTCCGAAGGAGATCAGGAACGGGGCAGCTCCCGAAGGGAGATGGCATCTGGCCTTCGGTGAGTGAGTGAGAACCGGAGGGGCTCATGAACGAATAGAAGATACATTTAAATAGTACACAAGTAAAATATAGCATATTTTGCCACTTGAAAATGGCAAAATAGGCAAACATACATGATGGTATCAAAACTTTAGTTTTGATGCACACAACTTGATGTCTGAGTTCATGTTAGGAAGTAAAGTTGACATTGAAATATCAACTTAAGCAACTTTAACTTCAATATCAGCTTCAATAGAATTCTATGGAATAATCTATGTGATAAGCCTTTAGTATCGCGTGCGCGCGCGCGCGCGTGTACTTATATCCCCTATTACCCGTTAGGACGAGGGCTGCCTTCCCTCCCTCTGTTCACCTCCCGTGTGTATGGGAAAGCATCTTTTTTAGGAGCTTTTTTTAAGCTTTTAGATGCCTCCCCATACAGTCACACGGTATGGAGCCACGTCGGTCGGTATAGTATAGCATTAGGTGGGCATCATGGCTGACCGCACCCGTTCCTTAGGCCGTGCGCCTACAAAGGGTACGCCTCGGCTTTAGCTCGGAACAACAATAGCCGTCTTGTCACCCCCGGCTGAGTTGACGCTCCTTTGTTGGAGAACTCGCTATGTCCGGGCTCTGTGATTGAACATCTCAATCTATGCCTTTCTCCGAAGCTTCCCCCTCTGACAGCGCAAGAGAGTTCCACTAATGGGAGAAAAGAGAGTTTACCGGAATCTACCCGCCTTTTGGGTGTTTCTATTGTCATCTATGAAATTACACATGTAATGTGAAAGATAGAGGAAGATAGGATTTAGGAAGGCAGCCCCGCAGAATCGGTCCGGAAGTAAGAAAAGAAAAAAGCATAAACCCGGTACAAGTGAGCGGAAGCGAACGATGTAGCTAAAGCTAAATAAGGAGCTTAGGGACGAGTGAGCGTTAGCGAACGATCAAGTTCTAAGTCTCTTTAATCCCCACTAAGACTCCGAAGGCCGAGCGAAGCGAGTAGAGGATCGAACTACGTTCTGACCCACCGTTAGCCCTAAAAAGCGATAGGTGGGTCAGAGAGATAGAGAGAAAGGAAGGGAGGGAAGGGAGGCACCTTTATGGTAGGTGACTTCCTTTCCGAGCTTAGAAATGTTATAGGTTTTTATCTGTGTCTTTAAATAATCCCTTAGGAGTACCTAAAGCTCTGATAAAAATATGAGTTGAGATATGCATAAGGTAGCAGCAACTTTTCCTTCTAGGTCTCGAGTGAATAAATAGTAAATAAGATGCCCAGTGTTAAGTTTTGTTCCTTTTTCTAATTTGTTTTTGAGTTGAGGCTCATCCTTGCACACAACTTGCTGGGAGAAATAGTTGTGAAACTTGATGAAATCAATAACTTGAGCAGCCCCGAAGGGGATGCGGTTCTGAAAGGAAGGGAGACCCGAAGGGGATCACGTTTATACAAATCCAGTTTTAAATAGTGAGGTGAGCACACAATATGCGCTCCGGCCACACCTTCGTAACTCCAAATACCCGGATATGTTATAGTCCCTCCTGTGATACCCCAACCACCCCATGAATTGATTATTCCTAAACGAGTCATGAAGATGCGAGCTCCAACTTCGTCTATCAAGAATCCAGTGTTCTCAAGACGAGCAGCCAAACAAACAAACGAAATCGGTTATCTATACAGCTCGCACCTCGCAATCTATAGTATACAACTGTTATTTCTTCCATTTCAAACACATGCAAGCAAGCATAGCGGCTGCATTGAATCTGGCTCACTAAGGAATCTGGCTCACTAAGGCAGGAAAGTCCAGAAGATCGAATCATTGCCACTGGAGCATGCCCAGGTGTACTCTTTACATACCTCATGTCAATATTCACAATAACACAACACAACCTAGTTATTTTACATAATGTGTTGGCCACTAGTAAACTATAGATATATAATGTGGAAGGGTGGCGCAACCCCATTTATGACAAGAGATTTGATCATTTCTATAATTAGTGCTTGTTCGCGCATACACTATTATTTCAAATAGCCATCAGACTGCTTTATATCACACGACTATTATACACAGTTGTTGATTTAACATAATACTGTTATTTCTTTTTGAAAGATGAGGCCGACCTTCTGAACAGGAAGGCAACGTGCACGCTTCAGATTCTCGGGCAGTGAGTCATAAGCAGCTTGATGTAGCTCGCATAAATAAACAAGAAGATAATTATGGGTAAGCAAGACTGTTGATGCCAGCCTTCGACAACGGATTAAGACTGATAGAAAAAAACGTGTGTACAATGAATTTTGCGACCAAGGAAGACAGTCACAAGCCGAGTATCGGGCACAAGTAACTTGGCTAGAGCAAATTTCAACCAAGTAACAACACGTAGTTAACATGAAGACTACAGCCACATGAATATGATACTATCCCCCCTACATCAGCAAAACAAATCAAGCCACTCTACTCCTTTATGGCAAGCACCCTATGCTGCTCCATATTTTGAAAGCTGGAGTTACACGGGGAAGCTGGAGTCATGGATGAATATAAATCAGGTTCAAGAACAAATCACCCCAACCGGTTGACCAAAATCCAGACCGACTCATTACCAGTTCAAACAAGTTCACGTGAAATCAGGCACCTCTTTAGCATAACCATGGTTGGATGAAAGCATGCTAAGCTGAGATACAGCTCGCTATGATCCACCTCATTGCCCACGCTAAAGTGGAAACAAGTCCTTGACAAGGGGGCCAACGAGCAAGCAACATCTAAGGAGTGATATCCAAGAGTCCTCATCTTGAACGAGCATGAAAGCCTTGGGACAGACCCAAGCACTCCAGTCCTCGTCTTGAACGAGCCAAAGACTTGTCTTGAACAAGTACTCCAGTCCTCGTCTTGAACGAGCGAAAGACTTGTCTTGAACAAGCACTCCAGTCCTCGTCCTGAACGAGCAAAAGACTTGTCTTGAACAAGCACTCCAGTCCTCGTCTTGAACGAGCCAAAGACTTATCTTGAACAAGCACTCCAGTTCTTATCTTGAACGAGCCAAAGACTTATCTTGAACAAGCACTCCAGTCCTCGTCCTGAACGAGCAAAAGACTTGTCTTGAACAAGCACTCCAGTCCTCATCTTGAACTAGCCAAAGCCTTGGGACAGACCCAAGCACTCCATTCCTCATCTTGAACGAGCATAAAAGCCTTGGCTTGAACAAGCACTCAAGTCCTCGTCTTGAACGAGCCAAAGCCTTGGGACAGACCCAAGAACTTCATTCCTCGTCTTGAACGAGCACAAAAGACTTGTCTTGAACAAGCACTCCAGTCCTCATCTTGAACGAGCCAAAGCCTTGGGACAGACCCAAGCACTCCATTCCTCATCTTAAACGAGCATAAAAGCCTTGGCTTGAACAAGCACTCAAGTCCTCGTCTTGAACGAGCCAAAGCCTTGGGATAGACCCAAGCACTTCATTCCTCGTCTTGAACGAGCATAAAAGCCTTGTCTTGAACAAGCACTCAAGTCTTCGTCTTGAACGAGCCAAAGCCTTGGGACAGACCCAAGCACTCCAGTCCTCGTCTTGAACGAGCCAAAGCCTTGGGACAAACCCAAGCACTCCATTCCTCGTCTTGAACGAGCATAAGAGCCTTGGCTTGAACAAGCACTCAAGTCCTCGTCTTGAATGAGCCAAAGCCTTGGGACAGACCCAAGCACTTCATTCCTCATCTTGAACGAGCATAAAAGCCTTGTCTTGAACAAGCACTCAAGTCTTCGTCTTGAACGAGCCAAAGCCTTAGGACAGACCCAATCACTCCAGTCCTCGTCTTGAATGAGCCAAAGCCTTGGGACAGACCCAAGCACTCCATTCCTCGTCTTGAATGAGCATAAAAGCCTTGTCTTGAACAAGCACTCAAATCCTCGTCTTGAACGAGCATAAAAGCCTTATCTTGAACAAGCACTCAAGTCCTCGTCTTGAACGAGCATAAAATCCTTGTCTTGAACAAGCACTCAAGTCCTCGTCTTTAACGAGCATGAAAGCCTTGGGATAGACCCAAGCACTGTAGTCCTCGTCTCGAACGAGCAAAAGCTTTGGGACAAACCTAAGCACTCTAGTCCTCGTCTCAAACGAGCACAAGCCTTGGGACAGACCCAAGCACTTTAGACCTCATCTTGAACAAGAACCCTTCGTCCTCGTCTTGAACGAACTAAGCATTGTCTTGAACAAGCACCCCTCGTCCTCGTCTTGAACGAACTAAGCATTGTCTTGAACAAGCACCCCTCGTCCTTGTCTTAAACGAACTAAGCATTGTCTTGAACAAAGCACCCCTCGCCCTCGTCTTGCACAAGATAAGCCTTATTTTGAACAAAAGACTCGCTCTATACAAGCACTAAAAGCCTCGCGCAAAAACGAGCATGGAATAAAGAATCGTACGAGGAGACGAGCAATTTAAAGATATACACTTGGCTGAAGTGAACAAGCAAAAACTTAGAAACATGATTCTACGTCATCCTGAATGATGAATAAGAAAGAGAGCGCTTTGAGCGAGCTCAAACTCACCATAGCATAAACATTATCGTGGTTACATACACTCAGGGGGCCAGATTTCAACATTATTACTCATACATGAAATGATGATGGCAAACACAATTTATAACGATACGAACTGTTCAGGTCACTAAGGATGTCTACAATTCCTAGTCGATGTCGCTATGACTTCGTTATCATATTAGCTCGTTGATAAAATAGAAAGATGCTCAACACGAGAACAACTCAAAGGAAATCATTCTCGGCGTGAACTAAGAACATCTGTTATACAACCTAGACAAGGTTGTAATCAGAAAAGGCCAACTCGACTACCTACCATACGATCATATTTTTTGACATAAGTCGATAAAGACGAGCAAATAAAACGTATAAACTTTCTTCCACTTACTTCATGCGAGCAAGAAAGTTGGGGGCCATTGAAAGGAATAACCCGAGGGCGGTTATGGGTCTTGCTCGGCTTAACTTAAATAGGCCATCATAAGCCCGCTACAAGAAAAAAAAAGCCCAGCCCACTAGAGAATCTAGGCTCACATGACTCCTTTAACCTAATGTGGATAAGGATGAGCCAGTGACATCATAAGAGTTAAAGGTGACCTCACCTTATCTAGAAGGGGGAGAGCAAGCCAACCTTCCTCTACAGATAGGGATCACAAACCATGAATTCAGGTTCAATCTCTTTCCCCTAGCTTTTTCCATTGTCAAGTTTTCTCTCTCAAGAATATCTAACTTATTCTCACGCCGGAGGGCCTTCGCCGGTGAAGCCCCGGCCAAGTTCACGTTTGTTTGTCTTTTTCAGGCTTAGAAAGGCGTCGAGATATCCAACCTTGGATCCGGCACTATTGATCACATTTTTGGCACGATCACGCTCCTTTCGTCCCATTTATATTGGTCACGTTTGACTTTTTCAGTCAACACATGTGAACTTTGACCAAACATTAAAGTCAACTTAATCATCCTAATTAATATAAAAATTGCTATTGATAAATTACCAAGTGATTTATCAATAACAATTTTTTGAATGTTGTTAGAATGATTAGATTGATGTTAATGTTTGGTCAAAGTTCACTTATGTTGACAAAACAATAATCAAACATGACCAATAGAAATGGGACCCGGGGTGTTATTAACTTTCGGTTCCATATGCGCCCTCCATCCTAGAAAAATAGTCACCTTTTTCTTTTCTGTATGTACCTAGAGTAATAATCATAATTATAATAATTCTAAAAAAAAAAATTAAAAAATTAGTGCAATATCAAGAAATATAACTATATTCTAAAATCATTTGACTTGTCAAATATGACTATTATTTTATTGGAAGGGTATATCATTTAAAACAAACACTTGGGTGAGACCGTCTCACATTGTGAGACGGATCCACCCATGGATCACCCATGGATATGCCCAGCTACCCGCCCAGCTGTCCATCTTGGCCTCTCAGCGCGCGACACGTGTTGCCTTAAAAAAAAACCCCAAACAACTTTAAAATGCTATATCTTGATATTTTGAAGTAAAAAAAAAATATTTAAAAATACCATTGTGTTCGTCTCAACGAGACGAACAAAACTAGATAGGTCATGATATGGTTTGATTTTTTTTTATTTATTTTTTATTTTTTTTTTAACACACAAAAAAAATTTGGGCTGTTTCGTCTCCTGAGATGTAACACGTTCTTATAAAAAAAGTAACAGTTTGGTCTTAAAAAAGTAACAGTTTGGTCTTAAAAAAGTAACACTTTATTGTAAGATGTAACAACAGTTTCGCAAAATAATATAAATAGTTTTTGTGGTTAGAAAAAATAATAATTGAATGTAACACAGTGCATATATGATTGTAATATGTTATATAGATGAATGTAACAGTTTATAGGTTACATGTTACATTTTTTTTTTAAAAAAAAGAGAGTAAAAAATCATGTATATAATCGGTTTTGCATTTCAATTGAATGTAAAACCCTAGAAAAATGTTACAATTGAGAAAAAAAAGAAGGTTAAATTCATTTATTATAAAATATTACATCATTTTAGTTGTCAATCTTATGTTATCATTAATTTATTTCAAGCAAAATTGTGGTAAATTTTTGAAAAAAAAGTGTTACATATGAGAAAAAAGTGTTACATTTCCTTATAAAAAGTGTTACTTTTGCTGGCAAGCAAAAAATGACTGAGATTTTTTTTAATTTTTTTTAAAGAAAAGAAAAAAAAAAAACGGCTTTGCTGGCGCCGTCGCACAGTAGTCGACCCCATCATTTAATTGCTTTTCAACTACAAGATGTGAGCCGGATCACTATCTTATTTGGAGTTGGTAAGTAAAAAAAAAATTGAAAACCACTATAAAAGCTGGCATGCATGTCATGTATAAACAAGTCTCATTGGGCTTGGATCAGTCTTGTAAGAAAATACGTGGGAATGTTAGTAAACATCTATTAACCTTCACAACACAACATTTGTTAATGGAGGTTAACATATGATGCATTACCTGTCGCTGAACTTCTCAAGGGCATCAGACGCATATAAAAGTGTCTCACTGGCTTTCTCGAGAACCATATAAAGCTCCTTTCCTCATGTAACCCTAGCAATCACCCAAGTATTGTTCTTTGCTCTGATGGATCTTTCTCATGATCTGGCCCTTTCCATTTAGCTCTGCTCTTTTCCAAATCAACCTCTTCACGGACCTTTTATAGAGCAAGTTGTTGAGAATATGCCTTTGAATCAATGCACATTGGTTAAGGATATGTCCGCGACAAGTCGAGTAATTTTTGGGATTTGAATTGGGCAAAGAAAAGAAATCCTTTTGGTACATGGATTAATGTTTATTGGTTTAATTATGTTTCTTATTGGTACAATGAATTGTTTAAGAATTAGGAAAGCCGTTTCCTAATGAGAATAAAATTACTTTGTACCTAAGAAATAGGATTCCAATTATATTGTACACAAGGAATAAGATTCCTTTTCCTTTTGGGTTTCTAGTATTTATGCCTACAAATACTAACCCCTACTCTAGCATTATTTTTGCCGGTCGTCTTTGAGAGATACAAGTAGAGATCTAAGATCCAGATTTAGGTTGACGGAATTATTTGCCTAAACAATTCGTGCAACTAGATTAGTGAAGATCGTCTTTTGTAATTGCCATTGAATAGTAATATATTCTCCCCCGCCCGTCGACGTAGCCAAGTTGGTGAACCACGTAAATTATTGTGTTCGTGTTTGATTATTTCACTTGACATTGTTGTTATGTATATTTTGCTCGCACAAATGGCACCAGAGTTTGGTTGAAAAGGAGGATTAGCATCGACGGAAGAGATCCAAGATCGAAGAAAAACAAGGTAGCAGTTTTTGGTCCGTTTTTATCCAGCGCAGCGGTGAAGAAAAAGGCGTAGCGCATTCGTTCACCATTGGATCGTGCTGATTTTTGGTCAGTAGCTTCGGGACTCATAGATCTTCGATCTGAACGGTGAAGATCAGATTTGAGGTACGTAGCATCCGGAATTGTATCCAGACAGAAGCTGCTGGTGTTTTGTCTTCGATTGTATGCGTTTGGAGTTTCTTGTTGCGATTTCTCTTATTGGCGACTGGTTGGTTAGAGATCTAGGGTTTCCGCTGCAAAGAAGAAGATGTGTCAAATATTTGTATCAACGATCGACAAGACTAATGCGAGGAATATTATTTTATTCTTTGGTAAATCAAGATCGATTTCATATGCTCTTGATAGGGCCGAAAATCGATTTCATATGCTCTTGATAGGGCCGAAAATCCTATTTCTGAGATCGTCCTCATTGAGTTTCTTATTGATGGACTTGATCCATTATTCGACAAATTTGTCAAATATTATTACTTTCAGCCACAAATCACTTTAAATTTTCTTCTTGATTACCTTATTGATGAGGAAAATCGGTGTAGATCTTCTCTTGTTCAAGAATCTACCGAAAATCAAAGTGACGGTTTCACGAATGTAATGTATGGTCAAGATCAGCCTTCTCCATTGCTTGACTCTGGCTCACAGGACACTAGCACTTCTACATCAGATACTGTAGTTTGTGACCCAAGCTCGACCTCGTCTCAACTTAGTTCGTTTGGGCCGCATCAGTCTGCATCTCCTTTGGGCCAACATGTGCAGCCTAATCTGCAAGTAACGGCCTCCTCTCAATTGGATCCTCTTCAAACCAACAGCGAAGTAGTATCAGCAAATACTATTTTCCAAACCCTTGCTCAATATCCTCATTTGGACCAGCCCAGTCCTCCAACTCATTCGGCCCAGACCACATGCGCATCTACACTTGTGCAAAAACGGTAGCCCCAGGTTGTCCCTTCTCGGAACCTCAGTGAATTGGGTCTCTTTCAGCTAAGGGCCTCGTCTATTACGCCGGCCCAGTGTGTTTCCTACCAAGTTGGGCCGTCCCGTTCAGGCCTTCTTCAAAATCCTTAGGTTGTGCAGCCTTCTGCTCCAAGCCCAGCTCAGCCGAGTGACAATGACCCCGGCCATCCAGCATGCACTACTCCTAAAGCTAAAATCCAGTGTGGGTTTCTCTCAGTTGCACACAAGAATGCTTGCTCCACA
Source organism: Campanula takesimana (assembly GCA_026119855.1). Lineage (NCBI taxonomy): Eukaryota > Viridiplantae > Streptophyta > Magnoliopsida > Asterales > Campanulaceae > Campanula > Campanula takesimana. Next base: position 577,406 of record JAOWBW010000725.1, read on the forward strand.
CTGCCTTTGGGCCAGCCCACATCCTCTACAAATATTGTTGATGTCTCCAACTCAGTTGAGCCAAATTATTTCAGCCCCTATTTCTCCCAGCCCATGCAAGAAGGTGCTCCCCTTGACACTTTAAAGTTGGAGCCATGCAACAGTATGGACTCTCCTTATAGTTTAGTTTCATTTTCACCACCTCCTCGTGCCTACCAAGATGTGAATTTATTCTACGACCCTCATCAATATGAAGGTGATTACTACTCGCTGTATCCGCCGAAAGAGTGGAAATATATGCCTTTCCATGATCACCTTTACCTTCGGTTATTGTTCAACATTAATCGACTATTGTCGGTATTTCCTTGCAAGCTGCATCTCCGTACCTCCGATTGGCTTGAGGGAGGGTGTAAGCGAGACTACTGTGGTCAACCTATCAACATGGTCCGCATAATTTCCGGGATTCTCTTCGATAACAAATTGTAATATGGTAGGAGTATATTAGCATTAGTATTCTACCTATCTCTAATTATTTGTATATATTCACTAGCTATAGAAGTAGATCTAGGACTCTAATATTCAGAATGTATAAATATCATTGAATAGAACAGAAGGAAGCTAAGTTGGGTTTTCCATTCTAAGTCATATTCTCGTGTGTACTGCCCTCTTCCTCTCATTCTCGGCTTCTTGCTATTTCTTCATATATATTCATATGCATTCTTATTATCTCACAGAAGGAAGACAAGGTTGATGAAGCATAGAGCTACAATTTACATTTGCCCTCTTCCCAAACAAGTTTATTCCCTGCAAAAAGAGAAGATCAAAACTCAAAATCACAAAAAAGGAAGAATCAAAATTATAAATTATACCTAAGTGATAACATGAATACTCGAATTTGAAGATAAATGTCTGATGGTAAACATTCTAGATAATTTATTGAATATACATATTATAGTCAATCAACAATCAAAAAATTATGTGCATAGACATAGCTTCTTATTTTCACAAATCAATTGAAGAAAGCATATCACGGATGTGGCGCATACATATCTGATGACAATCATATCTGAACTGATATTCCACCAGTCACCATTCATCCCACAAGACATATTTATTGCTTGAATGTTAGTATTTTCCTTATCCTTATCTAGTTTTTTCTTATTCTTTGCTTATCTGAATTATTGGCGGATGGACATGCCATGCTTGATTCTATGCATGGCTGTCACTAACTAGCAACATATTCACAAATCCATTATTCTTCTCACACGAAGATTTGGTCCAGTTCATGTGATCTCATAAATCACAGCTCATATTCCCTTTCCTAAGTTTGTTTCCTTATTCAAATAGATGTATATCAGGATAGTTACAATAGTCACATATTTGTAATATATTCCAAAGATAACACACGGAACAAACACGTTTGTAGGTTGTATATATCGCCAGTTTTTGGCTTGGAATAAACACGGTTCTTTTCCCATACTTGCTTCTGTGTTCTTAACTTGGTACCAGAGCAATCGACCAAGGGAACAAACCGCCGATCACCATGAATGCCGGATCTCCGTACTATATCTCATCTAGTGATAGTCCTGGACAAATCCTAACTCATGTGCTGCTAAAAGGAGAGAATTATGAAGAGTGGGCTCGTGTTTTCAAAGGATCGCTTCGAGCAAAGATGAAAACCGGGTTCATTGATGAAACTATCACTCGGCCGACCAAGAAGGAAGAGGTGGATCTGTGGAGCACAGTGAATTCCATGGTCGTCTCATGGATCTTCAACACAATTGAACCAAGTCTTCGTTCCACTATTACTTACGTGGACGAAGCCAAGGTTTTGTGGGATGATCTAGAAGAGCGGTTCTCAGTGGGAAATGGACCGAGAACTCAACAGATTAAATTCGACATAGCGAATTGCAGACAAGAAAAGAATGAAAGTGTTGCTGCTTACTACGGACGGATCAAGAAACTGTGGGACGATCTCAATGATTTTGAGAAACTGCCGGTGTGTTCGTGTGAAGGCTGCAAGTGCAATATAGGGGCCACACTAACTAAACGCCGCGAAGATGAGCGCGTGCATCAATTTGTGATGGGGTTGGAAACTCCGAAATATGAGAATGTGAAGTCAACGATCGTGAATATGGAACCACTTCCCAACATGAATAAGGCTTATTCAATGGTTGCATGGGAAGAACGAGTTCGAGGAAGCACAAAAGAAGAAGTTCCCATAGCAATGAGTTTCATGGTACGTAATAACATGGGATCTCACAGTATGAAAGGTGAGAAGAAAGATATGCAAGGGACAGTCTGCACTCATTGCGGGAAAAAGGGACACGATGTGAATTCGTGTTTTAAATTGGTTGGCTATCCTGAGTGGTGGAGTGAACAAAAGACTCGAAACACAAAAAGGAAGACTGCAGTGGTCTCAAATGCTAGTAGCGGAGGACGAAGCAGCACCCGCGTCAACAATGTGCAGATTGAAGCAGAAGTTGGTCATGGCATGACGGATGCGGAAAGAGCTAGTCTTCTCGGGTTTTCAAGCGAACAGTGGGATCATTTTAAAGCATTCATGCAAACTCAACCAAAACCCGATCGTCTAACTGGTAAGGCAAAGGAAGACACTTGGCTCGTTGATAGCGGAGCCAATCGTCATATTACGGGCAATCTTTCGTTACTTCACAATGTTCGTAAGACTACCCAAAATCGTGTAGGGTTGCCTGATGGCAATCACATCCTGGCCACAAAAGTGGGAGATGCCTACATTGGGACGGGCTTAGTTCTTCATAATGTCCTCTATGCCCCAATTTTTAATTGCAATTTACTTTCTGTTTCTGAATTGCTTAGAAACCCGAATATAATTATGCAATTTTCTGACAAGAGTTGTGTGATACAAGACCGAGTCTCGAGGATGCCGATTGGTGCGGGTGAACTTGTTGAGGGGATTTACTACTTGAAGAAGGTTGCGGAGACTCAAGTCAACAATGCTAGAGAGACTGGAAAACATGATCTGTGGCATCAAAGGTTGGGTCACTCGTCCCATAAAGTAGTGAATCTTTTACCTTTTGTTAGTCATAGGAAATATAATAAAGATGTTTGCGAGATTTGTTGTCGAGCAAAACAGACTAGAGATAAGTTTTCGCTTAGTGAGAATAATGCATTGGAACCTTTTGAATTAATTCATTGTGATCTTTGGGGTGATTATCGAACACCTTCTACATGTGGGTCGACTTATTTTTTAACTATTGTTGATGATTGTTCCCGTGCGGTGTAGGTTTATTTGGTGCAATCTAAAGATGATGTTGTAGATACCCCGGGGAACCACGGCTTGGCTAGAGCGGTGAATTAACCTAGGATGTCTACTTGATTTTAAGAGTCGCCACCTATGTTTTAGAGGAAAATAAGAAAAACCTAAAAAGAGCCAATTTTATATACAAAACCAGAGATTCGGGAAAAGAAGGGTTCGGGGGTTTGGTGACGGAGTGGGAAGTACTTAAACACCCACTCCGCCCTGCTTATGCGGGTCTTGCCACTTTTGGTGTTCTAATGCTAAATGTCCTTCAATTTAATAATAAGAGAAATGTGCTAACAATTATAATGAAAAGAAAGGGGAAATTTATAGAGGAAAAATAAAGGAGAATTGCTTATTTATTGATTTATACTAAAGATTACATGTCGAATTATTGCTAGATAATTACATTAAAAAATGAGAATGTAAATTAAAGTGGAACTAAAATGTTGGGATGTAACCTTGACCAAACTTCAATAGTGAAGTGGTCTTTTGGTTGTATCACTTTTTATGGAGATTGCATACACATTAGAGATGAAGAAAGTAATTTAAAAGGTTTTTAGTTTAAGAAGTGATAAAGAGAAAATATGTGATAAAACAAGAATTTAGAAGAAGAAGATGGACATTGTACCTTGTGCTTGCAACAGGAAGGACCAAACTTTGTGTATAATGACTACCTTTGAAAATGGACTTTTGTGTGTTTAGAGTGTTTTTGACTCAAGAATTCTTCTTCTTTTTGTTAAGAGAGTGAAAAGAAAAGTCCCCCTCCAATGATGGATTAGATGGGTTTTTATAGGTGTTAGGTAAGGTCTTTGTGGTCACAAAGATGGCCTTTCCCCGGATCAAGCCAAGGCATAATGGCCTTGGGGGTTACAAATCAGAAAATGAGGGAAATTTGGCAAAATCTGGGATTCTGGAGGTGGGAAGCGCGCGCCTCCCGCCCCCTATGGGAGGCGCGAGCATCCCATAAAGGAGGTCGGAGGCGCGCTCCTCCCATCTTCAGGAAATCCAAATTTCAACCCAAAAGTTAACCCTGTTATGTAGTTAAGTCCCAAAACTAACGAGATCAGTCAGAAACTTAACGAACACCACGAAAGTCAATGAAAAACAAGTGAAACAAAGACTCAAGGTTTACTTTGTCACTTAGTCAAATCCAAGACTAACGGAGTAAGTCGAGAACTTAACGGAAAGCAACGAAAGTTAACGAAAAGTAACAAAACTTAACAGAAAGGAGGAAGACAAATAATGTGTATGCAATCGGGACATGAGAGGTCCAAGGCGGGGTGTCTACAAAGCCCCTCGGCGACGTGGATTGCGAAGCAAAATGCGTCGACGAAAGAAAGACAACCGCCGAGGACATCGATAAGAGAAAGCAAAGACTCAATAAAACATGAATTTGAAATTTGCGATGGATAGGGGTGCGCTCCCTGTGTGAGCGACTTTGAGAGATAGAGGTGCGCTCCCTGTGTGAGCGGCTTTGCCAATAGCGGGATCCGTTTGCTGAAAGCGGGATCCATTTGCTAGAAGCGGGGTCCGTTTGCTGAAGCGGGATCCGTTTGCTGAAGCGGGATCCGTTTGCTGAAAACGGGATCCGTTTGCTGAAAGCGGGATCCGTTTGCTGATGCGAGATCTGTTTGCTGATGCGAGATCCGTTTGTTGAAATGCGGGATCCGTTTGCTGAAATGCGGGATCCGTTTGCTGATGCGAGATCCGTTTGCTGAATGCGGGATCCCTTTGTTGATGCAGGATCCGTTTGTTGATACGGGATCCGTTTGCTGATGCGGGATCCGTTTGCTGATTGCGAGATCCGTTTGCTGATGCGGGATCCGTTTGCTGATACGGGATCCTTTTGCTGGTGTGGGATCCTTTTGCTGATTGCGGGATCCGTTTGCTGATTGCGGGATCTGTTTGCTGATTGCGGGATCACCGTGGACCAAATTGCTGTCTAGAGCTGCAGTTTCTGTTGACTTTATCGTGGGGATGCGGGCATGGTTGACTGTGGACCATTTTCTGCTGGGGATAAAGTGCCTTGAGTAGCGGATGCTGTGGTGGTACTTGTTAAGTGTGTGCTTGGAAGGTATATGTGTTTGTGCAAGAAGATGCATGAAGTGTGAAATGAAGAGAGAAATCGTGCTTGTGGTGTGATGTGATTTTGAAGCACTTTTGCATGAGGGAGAAGTAAAGTGATTTTGTGTGTGAAGTGATTTTTTGAAAGAATAGATTTGCTTGAGAGAGATGAATGATGTCCATACCTTCACTTACCATTGCCGTTGGATGGATTTGTGATGTTGTGGTAGATGCTTTGGCGGAGAGTGTCGCTGCCTTTGATGATGAATTTCGTTTTTTGATGGAGTGTCGGTGGGACAGTATTCCGGGTGATGGGTTGGTAATGCCAAAAGGCTGCCTACGTATCCCTTTAAGAGAATCAGACCAGCGTAGTTCAAGGATGATGGAGAATGCTGGAGGAGAAGCTAGGAGCAAAGCAAAGTAGAGCACCTACTTTTGCACATAGAAGGAGAAAAAGAAAAAGATTTTTTTTTTTTTTTTTTTTTTATTTAAGATTAGAAGGGAAAGAATATGCACACATGTGAGAAAAAGATTTTTTTTTCTTAGTTCGTGGGTGAACCATTTTAACCATTGTGTGTTTGTAAAGCCAACCCAAGATCAAGTCGTGTTCAATCGAAGTCCGGATTGCCTTGTTGAATTATGTCGTTGTTGCCGTGGTGTCCAACGAAATTGATGTCTAGCCCCAAGAGATTTTTCGTTTATGGGGCTTCAAAAGGACTATTGATGTCGAGATGCCAATGGGTTACTGACTGTAAAGCCCCTCGAATGCTGAACTTTGAGTGGCTTATGAAGCCCCAAGATGAATCAACTCTTAGCCCATTCAAGTAAACTGTCTTTTGTTGTCGACGTGGGCAAGCCCCAAGAGAAGATCATTGATACCAAGATTTGAGTGATTGCTAAGCCCCAAATGTCATGGGCTTATCAAGTTTTGTAGATGGCGGGATGTGGAGACCTTTCGGTGTGAAGCCTCAAATTTTCTTGGAATCGGCTTAGCATTATGTTGGGAGCTGATGGCGCTATTGGGAAGAACTCTTGAAGGCGATCTCCTTCTTTCTCTTGCTTGGAGATGGATGGCCCTTTTTGTGGTTGATACCCGAATGTCAGAAGGTCCATGTTGAAAATGTAGTACGGTCTTCAGGAGACGTCTCATGGGAGATGGTGATGTTGTTGCAGATGATAAGGTCTTGGTGTGATAAAGTCTCGAACGGTATGTTTGCTCGAGTCTTCTTGAGTTGAACCGACGGCGGATCTTTGGATGCAGCCTGTGCTTTTGATCTTGGAGAAGGGGGTGCTGTATTGCAGAAACATTGGGATTGGCCGTAACTCTGTTTATAGAGTTAACATATTGGCATTTCCCGCTATAACTCAGCCGGGTGAGTCTAGCATATTGAATCTTTTTCCTTTTCTCTAAGACTTCCTTCAGAATCTCGCTGTGAGTTCTAACAAGAATCATCAAATTCATTCATATCATCGAAGCCTTCATTTAAAACCAAGAGGCCTTTTGACTGGAAGTGTTGAGGGACCATTGAAGTTTGATCCCTTTCATAGAGCCATAAGACTACTCCCAAATTGCATTGCTCGGGTACCACTGCCCAAAAGCTTGTTAATTACGAAACCCTAATATTGCCCTTTGCTTGTATCACTGTAATGCTGTAGCCCAAAAGATTGTAGATTGCGAAGCCCCTTGAGACCTTTCGGTATAAAGCTTCAAATGTTGCTGGGGACATTGAAGCGAATTGCTTCTTGCCGAGGGAGCCTTTAAGACTTGACCGTAGCCCCTAGAGTGCCATCATTGATTGCGAGAAAGGTCCATCCTTGATTGGGGGAACGAGTACGGGCACACATGACAAGAGGGCTTTTTGACATCCCTTTTGAGAGACTTTGAGGATAGTCTCACACATCTTTCTAGAGCATAGCCCCTAGGGCTTATTGATTGTCAAATGAAGCAAAAGAAGCCCTTGTTCTTGAGTCACATAGCCCCTAGGGCGCCACCATTTGTTGACCAAAGCAAGAGTGACTCATCCTCGTGCGAGGGAACAAACATGAGAGGACATGGCAAGAGCTACTCCATTTCTCGGGAGCCTTTCGGCGTACTTTAGAAGCACATACTTGCAGAAGTTTTGAAAACTGAGCCACATGTTGTCGCTATTTGCTGCCCAAGCCAATTGACTAGCTAGGGATTATTTGTGCAACCTCGTGCCCTTTTATGATGGGCTCGTTCTCAGATGGGTCTTGGTTACCACGGGCCTTCTTTTCATGAACCCAAAAATGCACACTGTTGGAGAATGATGCCGATAACCCAAGATAACCTTTGATGGTGCCATATCTTGTCGAGCCTTTTGCAATCCCAAAGTTGACTCGGTGGGGAATTGATTTGTTGAGGAGATCCAATGTAGAGCTTATGCAGTTGTCTTCCTTAGAGGCCGGAGATCTCCATTTCTCTTTCCCTTCTCTCTCTCACTCTCTCATTTTTTTTATGACGCACCCTGTTTTTTGCCTAGACCGCCCTTTCGGGTTTTCAATCTAGCGGGCATCTCTTTTGCGTCTTCATTTTTTTTTGACTCGATTAATGAGGAAGTGTGCATTGACTCTGGCTGAGGACATAAGACATGTGATTTTGCGGTGTAGACCTCTTGTCACTAAAGATGAGTGACATTGACTCGACGAGGGAAGTGTCCCTAGTATTGACTTCATGTATGTATATTTTTTGAATGACTCACGAAGGCAAGTAAGTCATTAAGAGAGAAGAGAAAGAAAGCCCCAATTTGACTTCAAGAAATTGGGAGTATGCAGAAAGAATAGAAGCCCTAGACTCGACAAGGAACGGAAAGTGATTCCAAATCTAGGAAAGTTGTTCAATCTTGAGGTGATTAATTCATTGGCAAATAAATCGTACAAAGATGTCTTGACAAGTTCGAGATGAAGGCCGATCACCATAACGCGCTAGGGCTAAACATATCTTCTTTCTTGCATGATACCGGACCCGAAGGTTGCCTACGTTCCTCCAGTGTAGAGGCTCAGGTCACCGTAGTTCTTGTCGATTCGTCGTGATGGAATTGTTGCTTCGTCGTGATGATTGTTGATGTCGCTTCGTCCTTCGTTGGTGGAATGATGTTGATCTTGTATTTCTTTGATTGAGGGGATTTTTTTTTTTTTTTTTTTTTTTTGTGCTTTAACTTTTGCCTAGGTTGATTTGAGGATTTCAACCTAGCGAGCCCTTTTTTTTTTTTTTTTTTTTTATCCCCTTTTGAAAACTTTTCTTCATGATTGTTGCTCCACCTTTCTTTGTCTTGATTTCGTCATTGTTGATGTCTTCGTTGTTGATGCCGTCGTCGATGTTTAGCCCCTAGGCGTTCAAGCGATGGCCTTCGTTCTAAAACGTGTTTAGACACCTTTTCATCATTTTGCCAAGAATTAGATTGAACAACTTGGAAGAGTGTATGAGGACAAGAACGACTTTTATTTGATAATAAGACTCGACATTGAACATGGGACGAGAGAAAACTTTAATGCACACTAAAGAGGACTTTGACTCTTTTTTTTTTATTTCTATTACTAGGTAGAGAAAGAGAAATGGAGATTGCTGTTGTAGTCCCCATTATCGTTGTAGTCTTCTTTGTGGCATGATCTCTTGTTGAGGCCCCATTTCAAATCTGAGCCCCTTCCTTGATGAGTTCTTGCATGTTCTCACTCTCTGACTGTTGTTCTTCACCCACGGTAAATTCACCATTGTCAATCGAATCTTGGATGATGTCGCGGAGGGAGAAGCAATCCTCGGTGAGATGACCGCTGCATTGGTGATAGTCACACCACTTGTGGTGGGCATGGTTGCGACGTAACTGTTGTGGTTGCTTGTACCCTTGGAGAGGAGAAACTTGTCCCTTGGTTTTGAGAGCATCGTAGGCTTCGGTGATGGTCATGCCATTGAGAGGGGTATAGACACGGTCGTTGGTGGCACCTTTGTGACTTTTGAGGGGTGAGCCACTTGAGCGTGCTTTACCATGGACTTTTGCCTTGCTGTCGGTGAGCTCTTGCAAACGAGCCTTAAGTTCGGACACTTCTTCCTTGTGAATTTTCCTCTCGAGATCAAGACGGTCTTGCCACAAATCATCCTTGCGGCGGGCATCCTCGACAAGTCTATCCATTTGTTCCCCCAAGGCTCTTATTATGTTGAAGAGTCTTTCGTTGGACACGGAAGTATTCTCACCCTTGTTGTTGTTGTTTCTACTGGAAGCCATTGGACCTATTGAGAGAACACGGTCGATCTTAGGTTGGCCCCACAAACATATTTTGAGTAAAATAATTAACCCACAAACAAAGGAAAAAGACTCAACCACATAGGAAAAATGACTCTTTTTTTTTATTTATTTACAAAAGTCGGAAGGACATGGTCCTTTTTGGGGTTTCTAGAAAAATAGTGGAATCGTCACACTAGTATATAGACCTTCTCGTGGTCCCATATACTCATCGGATTCCACCACGCTTGTGAATCCTACATGTGTTGGGATTAAACTAAATTAATGTAGTAAATCATACATGCGGGGACGGATTTTTATTTTCGTCCATAATAACCACTTGGGGACGGAGTTTTATTTCGTCCAAAACAACAAGTGCCATGTATGATTTGAAAACATTAGTTTAGGGAAATCTCGGCACATGGAAACCGACTTGAGTCACGGAGTGTTAGACCCTAACTAGAATTGTGTGGTTGCTTAAAGGTCACCCCCAGCATGTAGTCGTGAACTACGCCACGGGCTGAGGTTTACCGCTTCGAAAGAGTCAAGGTCGAGTAGAGCTTGAAACTGTTAGGAAAATTCTACAAAAAAGAACTCGAATTACAGAATAATTGATAAATAAATAAATTTGAGAATGATAAACAGAAACTAGACTGATTGTTTTGTGCTGAGCCGTGTGTTGAACACACTGTCCTTAAGACTTATTCGCCCCCTCACCGAGAGTGCTTGAGGTTGTCGTCGGACGCTAGTCTCCCAGGATAACTCGCACGAACCGGATGCTTCTCTGCACTAAGAGACTCCGGCGAATTGAATTCAGTGCCTGGACAGTATCACCACGAGTATGCAATGTAGGAGGCCAAAGGAGGAATGAACAAAATGCAACAACAGAGGGGCTGTGGAGATTGCTGGAAAATTTATTTGTTTCTGTATTTTTCGTGTGTTTGAATACACTAGTTTGATGCTCTATTTATACTAGTCCATGAGCACTTCAATAGCAAAAATTAATTAAAAAAAAAAAGATAAGCCTAATCCTTTGTTTAATTACTTGAGATAAAAAGAAGATAAGGCTTGGCTCTTCATTTTGTATTCCATACAGATGGGATGAATCTGTTTTTAACTGTTTTTGAGCAAAAAATTGACTGTTAAAGTCAAAAATAAAAGCAAAAGGTGAGCTAGCGCGGACAAGCCAAATAGGTGCTACATTCGTGTCCGCAGGACGCGCGCACATATGAGTTCGGACCTCGCAAGCCAAATTGGGTCCATGATTTGCACCCCCCCCTGCGCGCGAGAGAGAGCCTCTATGCCCTACAAGCTTGAACACTACTAAAGTTCCCAAGACTTTATACTAGCTTCCTTTCACCTTTCTTTCCAATGTGGGATAAAACACAATATCCCCATTTCAACCCACCAACTTCAAGCCTTTGTATCTCATTCATCCCAACTCCAAATTGGACAAATGAATACATTATCTCAATGTTCTCATGGAGTAGAACACAAACCCATAAACAACTTTGTCATTCGACAAATTATTTCTCAATTAATCAATACACAAAATTAAGGAAAATACTCATTTCCTTCACATTTTTCCAACAATTCCCCACATGAAGGAAATGATGAGGAATTTGGTGATAAAGTCTAACATTTGAAAACCTGCATAGGATAGGTATGGGATTGCCCTTTGAACCTTCCCTGGTAGACATATACTTATTCTACTCGCTAATCAGTAGACGCGATGTCCTTGAACTGCCAGCTTTTTGTGTAGCCAGTCATATACGTTACACAGGTATCTCCCTAACACAATTCAATTCTCATAGCTATGTCCATTTGTGGCCGTGGAACACAATGCCTGGTTCTGTGAGAGGGTCTAAGAATTGAGCCTCACACAATTCTCCTCGAAGCGGCCCCACTTCTCTCTCACATAGGTGATTCTTCTAAGTAACCCGGTTTACTCCATAAGAATCATTAAAAGCCATAGGCTTAACCTTATTCATCTCGGGATGTCACTTTTAGGAATGGGTATGGGGTTGATCCCCACAGTGACGCTACAAGTCTTTTAACGGTTAGGTGGTCCCTTTTGAACCTAGATCTTGGGATCTCCAGTCAGCTAGGTTGGGTTTTCCGCCGTGGTTAACTTCTCAAGAGGCTTTAAACCCATTCCCCTTATCGATCTCACAACAACCTCTTTATTTAACCATTTGGTTAACGGATCCGTTTTATCATTTGACTTGACATAGTCAAATTAGTAGAGAGTAGTTCTAATGGTTTTATGTCTTCGACTTTCATGTCAAGACTTACCATTATACATATTGCTTTGTACCTTACCAATTGCAGATTGACTGTCACAATGTATACAGATTGGTGGCACTTGCTTTGTCCATCTTGAAATATCTTCTAAGAAATGGCGTAGGCGTTCCGCTTTTTCCCTACATTTGTCCAAAGCTATAAACTCAGATTCCATCGTGGATCTGGCTATAACCATCTGTTTAGAAGATTTACATGATATAGCTGCACCTGCTAATGTGAATACAAATCCACTTGTAGACCTTGAGTCTTGGATATTTGATATCCATGTAGCATTACTATATCCTTCAGATATCGATAGATGTCTAGTGTAGAGTAATCCTTAATCTCGATTGTATCTCAAGTACCTTAGTACTCTCACTATACATTTAGGATTACTAGTGTACCAATTCACTAGACTTCCAATAATTCTCGAGTTTTCAACTTGAAAAAAGAAAACATCAGCTCTATTTTTCAATAGATGTTGACTCATGAATATTAGGTTCGAGTCATTGCAAAATTATCCTTGCTAATTTCTCAAGAATTATCCATTAGATTTCTTAGAAATTTTCACTTCAAGGATAACATCTGCTAAACCCATATCTCTTGACCTTTTCAAAACTTTTAAGAACTATATCATAACTTGCTTAATGCAAATTCAGGAGTTCTTCTTGAAGTGTTATATCCAACGGTCAAATTAGCAAACTTCTTTCAAGTTCAACATATATTCGATAGATTTAATCAACACTATGACATTTCCATTCATGTCATTTTTTATTAATCCACTTTCTTTCATGGTAAAATCAAGCTTTGATGTCATTATTTTGTGCTTGTTTCAAGTCATCTAGTGACTTTACTAACTTGCACACTTTACTTTGATCTATTTCATTCAAAGTATCACTTTAATCAATTTCACTTAAAGTGTCACTTTGATCTATTTTACTCAAAGTATCATTTGTTCATTTTTCATGAACTTGACATCAGTACATGATTTCCATTTATTTCAATATATGACAACCCAATGAAAACTCATTACTTATATACTCCACCATCTTGTACGCAAATATCCATTTTGTTGATGTTGGACTTTCTACTTTGCGAACCACCCCCACATTCACAAGTGTACGTAGGCCTACGTTTCCATACTTCATATGGAATTTACATTGCTTTCTTGGGGTAACCTATTCAATAGGTATTTAATTTCCCAAAGTAGACTCACTCCCCACATTTTGGGTTAGTCCTAAATATAACAACAGTGCTATTAGTTCTTTCATCAACACCAATTGATATTAGTTTACAAGGTGGATATTGTGTACAAACACATGTTATATACACACTATAAGCATTAGTGTTTCATCCTCATTATCTCATTTTAAAGTTGGTTTCCAACTTCTCCATTCAATGAGACAATACTTATTACATATAACAATAAGATTGTTATCATTACCATATGTTTGAACAATCTATCACTATACTTAACTTGTGATGATATAGTTCAACACATATTTCACATCTTGTTGAATCCCTTTTTGAATGTGATCCAACTAAAGAGACTTGTTCTCATTATTGATCACTAAATCAACCCATCGGTTGATACAATTTTTTTTTTCATTTATTCAAATCATGAAGATTATCCTTAATGACACCCACTGTTGTCAAGAAAGATATGCATGACTTAATTTTGGCGTTTTAAACAAGTTTGACTAAACAAGTTTGTCTTTCGCACAAATTCGACTTTTTAGACAAATTTTGACTTTTCAAGTAAATTTGACCTACTTTGTCTTTGCCATAAGCATTTTGGTATGCTCTACCACATTTGCTTTTGCTATAAGAAGTGTTAACAACTTCTTCTCTGAAACTCTATTCTCTTTCCAACACAAAGATGAATAGCAAGCATCTCAACATTTATTTCAATTCATTTACTTTTGAGGTGCTTCTTGAATCTTTCCAAGTGAAAAATAATTTCTCAATTTGTCACTTGAAAATTTCACTTAACACCATCCATTCGGCATGGATTTCATGAAAGACAATTTCAACTCTTCCATTTGACTTTTTACGGTCTATGGAGTCTAATATTTAAAATGGGAAACGGCTTACAATTAATCATTGTACCGCATTCTCAATTTATTGTTATAGTCAAAAGACTCCCACAATTCTTTTGCCATTCCTTTTCTCTCTAAACACTATAAAGAGAATCAGAGAGCTCATTAAGAACATAGTTTTTGCTAATGAATTCCCCATGCTTCCATGATAAAGGCAAAAGAAATCCACATGCTTCAACCGCATTTATGGCTTAAAACATCCATCTCATTTCCACCAAACTTTGTAGGATCTTCATTAAGAACCTCATTAAATTCAAGGTGGTCAAATAAAACATCTTTTGTTTTCAACATATAGGTTGAGGCCAACAAAATTTTTCTAACTTCTCACTAACGTGAGTCAAGTACAAGGAACAACCACATTCCTTAAAATTTGTCTCCACAAAAGGAGTCGTTCCCAATACTTTGGTTTTAATTTAAAACCAAATTATTACTTTGTTGTTACAACTATAACTTTCTTCCTCATTTCGAGAATTTTCTACAAAATAAATTGTTAATTCAATAGGAGAATTCACACAATTTATTTATTGTAACAACTATTATAAACCTCATGATTTCTTAATAAAATTTTAATTAGAGGTCAACTATTCCAAACTTTAAAGGTCTCATCTTGAAATACCTCAGAATTAGAGAAAATTAAATTTTCATTCACAAAATGCACAAATTCTTTAGAAGCCCTTCATCTAAATTTTGTGTCATTACCCATCATCTATAACAATAGGATTCAACAACTTCCTTCAAGAAGTTCTATTGTTTCTATCTTTATGACTTTTTGTTACTATTAACAATAATAAGGTTTAACAACTTCTTTCAAGAAGCCTTATTATGTTAATCTTTTATAACCTTTGTCACTATTGACCATAATAGGTTTTAACAACTTCTTTCAAGAAGCCCTATTATCTTTGTCAATGTAACGTTAAAGACTTAATCTTTCAACGTTCTTAGTTCCAACGAACATTCTAATCTCTTCAATATGATTCATACGAACCATAAGAGATGTCTCATATGATGTATAACCACTTCATGAGGCATAGCCACCATTGTTTCATAGTTGATGTCATGAACATCAAATTAAAGCAAACTGTTACAAAAAAATCTGCTATTCTGCGAATTTTTTATCTCCTTCTATGGATGTCAGAATCCAATCGTCACCGTTCAGATTTTTCTTCTATGAGTCCTGAACAAGCACAAAAAATTTCAGACCGATCTAACGGTTAATGAAGCGGAAAATTTCAGTTTACCACAGCTGGTCATGAAAAAACAGTGCTGGAAATTTGCTTCTTTTCCACCGTCTTTCCGTCCCTTTCCAATATTTTCTCCAATAGCCACCTTGCCACAAGAATATTGTAATCTGCAATCCTTTCTCACAAATGAAATTAGTATGTTGTTCTGTAATCCGTTCCCTCTTGCAGAAGGAATAAGTCTTAAGATTGTTAGGAAAATTCTACAAAAAAGAACTCGAATTACAGAATAATTGATAAATAAATAAATTTGAGAATGAATAAACAGAAACTAGACTGATTGTTTTGTGCCGAGCCGTGTGTTGAACACACTGTCCTTAAGACTTATTCGCCCCCTCACCGAGAGTGCTTGAGGTTGTCGTCGGACGCTAGTCTCCTAGGATAACTCGCACGAACCGGATGCTTCTCTGCACTAAGAGACTCCGGCGAATTGAATTCAGTGCCTGGACTAGGGATGGTCAAAACCGGTTCCGGTTCCGGTTTGGCACAATACGGTTCCGGTTCGGTCCGGTTCCGGTACGGTTCCGGTCCGGTTCCGGTAAAATTATTGAAAAATAAGGGATTTTCGGTCCGGTTCCGGTTCCGGTCCGGTTCGGCATATATGTGACCCTGAACCGGCCCGCATGCCTTGCGGTTCCGGTTCGTCCGGTTCCGGTTTCCTCCCCGGTTTGCTCCGGTTCCGGGCTTTTCCGGTCCGGTTTTCCGGTTCCGGTCCGGTTCCGGTCCGGTTTGGCCATCCCTAGCCTGGACAGTATCACCACGAGTATGCAATGTAGGAGGCCAAAGGAGGAATGAACAAAATGCAACAACAGAGGGGCTGTGGAGATTGCTGGAAAATTTATTTGTTTCTGTATTTTTCGTGTGTTTGAATACACTAGTTTGATGCTCTATTTATACTAGTCCATGAGCACTTCAATAGCAAAAATTAATTAAAAAAAAAGGATTAGCCTAATCCTTTGTTTAATTACTTGAGATAAAAAGAAGATAAGGCTTGGCTCTTCATTTTGTATTTCATACAGATGGGATGAATCTGTTTTTAACTGTTTTTGAGCAAAAAATTGACTGTTAAAGTCAAAAATAAAAGCAAAAGGTGAGCTAGCGCGGACAAGCCAAATAGGTGCTACATTCGTGTCCGCAGGACGCGCACACATATGAGTTCGGACCTCGCAAGCCAAATTGGGTCCATGATTTGCACCCCCCCTGCGCGCGAGAGAGAGCCTCTATGCCCTACAAGCTTGAACACTACTAAAGTGCCCAAGCCTTTATACTAACTTCCTTTCACCTTTCTTTCCAATGTGGGATAAAACACAATATCCCCATTTCAACCCACCAACTTCAAGCCTTTGTATCTCATTCATCCCAACTCCAAATTGGACAAATGAATACATTATCTCAATGTTCTCATGGAGTAGAACACAAACCCATAAACAACTTTGTCATTCGATAAATTATTTCTCAATTAATCAATACACAAAATTAAGGAAAATACTCATTTCCTTCACATTTTTCCAACAGAAACTTTCTAGGACGGGCCTCGACGGGTTTGGGGTTGGACTTGTGCGACTCGATAGTGAGCAGTTAAGAGGAATTATGTGCGCGTAGTGTGAGGTCTAACAAGTGACAAAATATTTTTTTTTTCAAAGAAAGAAAAAAAACAAATAAGCACATATTTACAACTTTCGAATCACCCGTGTGACCGATAAAAATGAAATAGAAAATAAAAAGCAATTATGTGCAGGCCCGGTGCCCACACACTGTCAAAACTGTCGATTCTGTTCACTATTTCTGTTTCTGGGAAATGCCCAGAAGCGCGCGCATTCAGATGCCTACTCGAGAGGCGCGCGCGTTAGACTGAGAGAAGTGGAGGCGCCCGCTTCTGGGCAGTACCTGCAAATCAGCGGGTTCAAGAGATTGCCTTGACCCTAAATTATAGAACTTTTTCCCCTGCAGTAAACGTTAGCACAGAAACATGGAATTGAAGGACAAGATGGGAGGCGGGCGATTTGTTGGGTTTCCAAGTAACATGCGCAGCGGAATATAGCAATTAAACTTTTAAGAAACCCAAAACCATGGATCTGTTCATATGATTAAATCAAATACAACATAATGAATAAAGGAAAGACTAACCCTTGATGGCTATCAAATTTTTCTTGGTCTTTGGTGGAGAATTGAAGACTTGATCACGATCACAAAGCTTGAACACGAACTTTGAAGATGATGATTTTCACCCTCTAGCGGTATCCACACTTCGAACGAATATCAAAGGAGCTTCTTTGATCTTGGTTGCTAGACCAAATATTAAGAAACACACTTTCACAATTTAATAAAGAACTATATGGAATTTATTTGTGAATTATTTTGTTCCTCAATCAATGATATCTTATAACAAAATAAAATCTCTCTCAAACTCTTTGAGACTCACAAAAGCACTAGTAAATATGGTCTGGCCGAATTGGTGTTTTTATACACAATTAAGACCTATTCCAAATAGGTAACTTGTGTCAAAAACCATTCCTAATCGAATTAGGAAATTTCCAGCCGACAGCACCAGGCGCCCGCTTGAATGACCAGAAGGTCCTTGGCTTTTCTGGAATTAATTCAGGCGCCCGCCTGGTCTTGACCCAAGCGCCCGCTCGGTAGACCAAACAGCCCAGAATGTTTCCAGAAATTCCTCCAAGGTCCTTTGACTCTAAATTCCAATATAGTCCTCTTATTTAAGATTCGTTCTATTGTGTGTGACCCTCTAGGATTATACTAAGTTGGCAATGGGCTCAAACATGATCCCATAAGACATGATTAGGTTCTAGCAAACCGTCATACCTACCCAAATAGTATAACTAGATACAAGTTCGCATTCCTTTAGAATATGTCATAATCCCTTTGTCCACGATGTCATTGAACACAAGTCATGGTCAAACAGTCAACTTGTCTTGTTCAATACTTTCTCGATTCCGAATATGTTGATAATTCAAATGCTATTGATCCAATCAATCCATTTGAGTCCGGCCGAACATTTCATCAACATCATTCCTTCGAGGGGCCCAAGCTTGACATCTCTCCGTGGAGGGACAAATCCATTTAGCTTATTATTCTTCCCAACGGGAATCCGATTATGCCAATCATACCCTTTATAACTACCGTGTTAAGGTAGCGTTTGAATATGTCAAACACAATGTTCATCAAGTGGAAGACTATAATAACTTCATGTCTAAGGATTCAAATGACATAACTAATATGAGATATATATACGACATAGACCATGACATAAATCTCATACAGCGGGTCATGTCCAGTACCTTGTTCCAAACAAGTACCCATAAATCTAACATGATCATCCCATGATCATTTAGCCTTTATACTAGTGCTTAATAAGTACTAGGGACGGGGATTATTATAAGTAAACATGAACAACAATAATAATCAAAACATCTCTTTATTGATATGAAATAAATGATAACAATTACAACGTTTATTAAACGTGCCTAGGGCACCACTACCAACAATCTCCCACTTTCCCTAGGCCCAATCTCCCATGTATCTAATACCCATGGACCTAATATGACCATCATGTTTAGCTTGTGGAAGTCCCTTTGGTAGCGGGTCTGCAACATTGTCATCAGTAGGTACTCTGCATATATTTACGTCTCCCCTATCAACGATCTCTCGAATGATATGAAAATGCCTAAGTATGTGTTTGGATTTCTGATGTGCTCTTGGTTCCTTTGCTTGAGCAATAGCACCATTATTATCGCAATAAAGGTCTATTGGATTAGCAATACTAGGAACCACTTCAAGTTCAGTTATGAACTTCTTAATCCAAACAGCTTCCTTTGCAGCATCCGATGCAGCAATATACTCAGCTTCTGTTGTAGAATCAGCAGTTGTACTTTGCTTGGAACTCTTCCAGCTTACATCTCCACCATTTAACATAAACACAAAACCCGATTGCGATCGGCTATCATCTTTGTCGGTTTGGAAGCTTGCATCCGTGTAAGCATTTACAACGAGATCATCTTCCATTCCTCTATAGACCAAAAACGAGTCTTTAGTTCTTCTCAAGTACTTAAGAATCGCTTTTACAGCTATCCAGTGATTTTCGCCAGGGTCAGATTGGTATCTACTTGTCACGCTCAAAGCATAAGATACATCCGGCCTAGTACAAATTATGGCATACATGATGGACCCAATTGCCGAAGCATATGGAACATCATTCATTTTCTCACGCTCATCGTTTGTCTTAGGACATTGAGTCTTGCTTAGAGAAACTCCATGTAGCACGGGCAAGGTGCCTCTGTTAGAATTTTCCATACGGAATCTTCTAATGACCTTGTCAATGTATGTACTTTGGCTTAAACCAAGTAGCCTCCTTGATCTATCTCTATAGATCTTAATGCCAAGTATATATGCGGATTCGCCCATATCTTTCATTGCAAAACACTTTCCTAACCAAGTCTTCACAGACTGAAGTGTAGGAATGTCGTTTCCAATGAGCAATATGTCATCCACATATAAAACAAGGAATAGCACTATGCTCCCACTAATCTTCTTGTATACACAAGGCTCATCTTCGTTCTTGATGAAACCAAACTCTTTGACCGATTCATCAAAACGGAGATTCCAACTCCTAGAAGCTTGCTTCAATCCATAGATGGATCTCTGCAATTTGCATACTTTAGAATCTTGTTCAAAACCTTCTGGTTGTGTCATATACACATCCTCTTGGATTTTTCCATTTAGGAAAGCGGTTTTGACGTCCATCTGCCATATTTCATAGTCATGATATGTGGCAATGGCAAGCAAAATTCTTATAGACTTGATCATTGCTACGGGTGAAAAGGTCTCATCATAGTCAATACCATGAACTTGCCTATAACCCTTCGCTACAAGCCTAGCTTTGTAAGTATGCACCTTTTCATCCATGTCAGTCTTTTTCTTGAAGACCCATTTGCATCCTATGGTTTTTACACCTTCGGGCACATCAATCAAATTCCAAACTTGATTGTCTTGCATGGATTGCAATTCGGATTCCATGGCTCCAAGCCACTTGTCCGAATCAGGAGAAGACATCGCCTCTTGGTAGGTTGACGGTTCATCATTCTCAATGATTTCTACCTCATTACTATCCGTTATGAGAAATCCATATTTCTTGGGCTCGGATCGTAACCTACTAGATCTGCGAGTTGCTTGTGTATTTTGAACAGGTTCCACAACTCCTTGTGGTTCTTGTTCTTGTTCCACTATTGGTTCAATGTTATTTTCTGGGTCTCGAATTTCTTCAAGATTTATTTTACTCCCACTGATTTCTTTGGAGAGAAACTCTTTCTCTAGAAAGACACCAGTTCTGGCAACAAACACTTTGTTGTCCTCACGGTTGTAAAAGTAATATCCTCTAGTTTCCTTAGGATATCCCATGAAAATACATTTATCAGATTTGTGTGCAAGTTTGTCTGAGAGAAGTCTTTTGACAAAAGCTTCGCAACCCCAAATCTTCATGAAAGACAGACAAGGCTTCTTTCCGCTCCACATCTCATATGGAGTCTTTTGAACCGATTTAGTTGGAACACGATTTAGTGTGAAAGCAGCGGTTTCTAGGGCGTAACCCCAAAAGGATATTGGAAGATCAACTTGACTCATCATTGATCGAACCATGTCTAACAAAGTCCGATTCCTCCTCTCGGACACACCATTCCATTGTGGTGTTCCGGGTGGAGTCAATTGTGAAACTATTCCACAATTCTTTAGATGATTATCAAATTCTTGACTCAAGTATTCACCACCACGATCTGATCGAAGTGCCTTAATACTTTTGCCAAGTTGTTTTTCTACTTCATTTTGAAATATTCTAAATATCTCAAATGCTTCACTCTTATGTTTCATTAGGTAAACATACCCATATCTACTATAATCATCAGTGAAGGTTATGAAGTATTGAAATCCTCCCATAGCATTGCTACTTAATGGTCCGCATACATAGGAATGTATCAACCCCAATAAGTCGTTTGCCCTTTCACCCAACTTGGTAAAAGGTGTCTTAGTCATTTTTCCAAGAAGACACGACTCACAAGTGTCATATGACTCGAGGTCACATGAACCTAAAAGTCCGTCCCCATGGAGTTTTGAGATACGCTTCTCATTAATATGACCAAGACGGCAATGCCATAAATAGGTATGATTTACATCATTAGGTTTAGATTTCTTATTTACATGATAGACATTGTTATTATTTTCATTCTTGACATCCAAGATATAAAGGCCATTAAATGAATTAGCAATACCATAAAGCACATCATTTAAATAAATAGAAAATTTCTTATTCTCAATAAGAAACTTAAAACCTTCATTATCCAAACAAGAAATTGAAATAATATTTCTGCTTAAATCCGGAACATAATAACAATTGTTCAAAACAAGAATTAATCCGGAAGGTAAAGTGACTTCATAAGTCCCTACGGCTAATGCAGCAACTCTTGCTCCATTCCCCACGCGTAGATCTACTTCACCTTCTTTAAGCGGTCTCCTATTCTTTAGTCCCTGCACATTTAGACAAATGTGAGAACCACATCCGGTATCCAATACCCAAGAATCAGTGGTAGAAAGGAGAATATCTATCATATAGATACCTGAAGTCGACGCAGCCTTGCTGCTCTTCTTCTTCTTTTGCTCTTCCAAGAAAGCCTTGCAATTACGTTTCCAATGACCAATTTCTTGACAATGGAAACAGATTGCATCCTTTTGTGAATCAGGTTTTGCCTTAGAACCCTTGGCAACCTTTGCCTTGCTTATTTTGGGTTTGACAACTTTCTTACCCTTTCCTTTGGCACTAGCCTTCTTCCCATCATGAACCAAGAGCACGGGAGAACCTTTCTCCACAATTTTCATCTCTGCAGTTTTGAGCATCCCATGCAACTCAGAGAGATTCTTATCCATTCCATGCATGTTATAATTCATCACAAACTGATTATAACTTTTAGGCAATGAATTAAGAATGAGATCCGTGGCTAGCTTCAATAGGATTGGATAGCCAAGTTTCTCAAGGTGCTCTACATAACCTTTCATTTTAAGAAAGTGAGGACTCACTTGTTTCCCTTCATTCATTTTACAAGTAGTGAATGCAACAATGGTCTTGTACCTTTCTTGCCTAGCTTGCTCTTGAAACATGGTTCTCAACTCCACGCCTATCTCATAGGCTTCCAAATGTTCCAAACTTTGTTGGAGTTTTGAACACATAGCAGCAAGCATGAGACAACTTACATCTCTAGAATCATTACGATGTTTCTTGTAATTGTCTCTTTCTACCCTAGGGGCAGTAGGCGGTGGTTCAGCAGGGAGAGGCCCATCGAGAATGTACAACTTATCTTCTTGCCTAAGAACGATTCTTATGCTACGGATCCAATCCATAAAGTTAGTACCATTCTCTTCGAGCTTATCCTTCTCAAGGATTGATCGCAACGACATTGATTGAGTGTTATTAGTCATTATCTACAAATATGCAAAATTTTCAAAATTTAATAAGTACCAATTTTCATTAAAGAAATAATTAATGTATTTCCAAACAAAATACTCCCTCTAAATTATATAACCTTCATATACATCTAATGTATAAATATAATTTAGTTGGGCTAAGATCCATCTTTAATTTAACTTTTGAGTCCACGGAGGCGGACCGCTCAAAAACTAAATTAATTAGGTAGACAATCATGTCAATCATATCTCATATGATTCTTAGATCCTTTAATGAGATTCTTTGAGAAATCCAATTTCAAAAAGCATGTTTAATCTCATCTTTTGCCTAGGCCCAAAACTGTTTTGACGCCTAATTAAGTCCAACCATTTTAAACGCACAGGAACCATTCAATTTAATGCACCTTGCGGAGGCAAGCCCACATTAAATTAATGAACCTCATCTTGCTCATACATGAATAAGATTAATGCACCTCGCGGAGGCGAACCCACATCAAGATTACCCATGTATAAACAAGTGTCTTAATCATGGCATGGCAAATAAGGACTAAAAACTTTCTTTGAAGGTTCATCACATATAGCATATAACACATTTATGAGCACATAATATAAACATGTTACACATCAAGTTTAGCCACTAAATTAATCTCCATTAATTTAAGCATGATATTTATGTGTCATTAGTTTCTCTATAATTATGAGGATGAGACTATTTCAACTTTGGTTATTATCTCCAAATCAAGACAACAAGAAGTGCGGTCGAACTAAGCCATTAGGCAACCACAATCCCGCACTAATTCAAGAAACCAAGAAAGTAGTCCATGTGGCCAAAACTAAGCAATAGATGGTCTCGATGAACGTAGGCCAATTGCATTTACAATTCCTCATGGATCTCCAAACTTTGAATGAAGAACTTTGTTTCTCAATTTTAGCAATTATGAACTCTTCATAATTCTAACTTCGTTTTATCTTTGAAACTTTGATTGCGATCAATTTTGGGAAACACAATCTCGATGAACGCAGATTAGCCATCCAAAACTTGAACCAATCTAGGAATCACAAGACTAAAACAAATAGGAAAATCAAACCCCAAAATCCACACACAAACCAACTACCCAAAACCCATTCCAGATCAGCAAGTCTGGACTGGTTCTGTTACTGGTTTTGTCGAATTTATTGAAAAATTCCAGAATCAGATTTCAACAAGAATCAGAACATTCTGGCCTAGCGAGCGCGCGCCTGGTTTCCAGCGAGCGGGCGCCTGAAGCGCGCGCGCGCCTAGTCCAGCGCGGGCGGGCGCTTGATTGTCAGAATGGTATAGAATTTTCAAGTTCAAAATTTTTGTCTCAAAATTATTTTTCCCCGATTATTAAAACTTTGATCTAATCAAAAATCAATAATCGAAATAATTCAGAATCCACCATAATTTTTATTGCGATTGAATCGTGCGATTAAAGTTGCAAAACAATAAACCACATAAAATCACAAAATACATAAACATCACAGATTCCAATATTCATATCATGCAAGGCACATAAACAATTTATATACACATAACATGATCCAAGTATTGAATTAATCAACATGAACGGGGCTCTGATACCACTGTTGGGTTTTCAAGTAACATGCGCAGCGGAATATAGCAATTAAAATTTTAAGAAACCAAAGCCATTGATCCGTTCATATAATTAAATCAAATACAACATAATGAATAAAGGAAAGACTAACCCTTGATGGCTATCAAATTTTTCTTGGTCTTTGGTGGAGAATTGAAGACTTGATCACGATCACAAAGCTTGAACACGAACTTTGAAGATGATGATTTTCACCCTCTAGCGGTATCCACACTTCGAACGAATATCAAAGGAGCTTCTTTGATCTTGGTTGCTAGACCAAATATTATGAAACACACTTTCACAATTTAATAAAGAACTATATGGAATTTATTTGTGAATTATTTTGTTCCTCAATCAATGATATCTTAGAACAAAATAAAATCTCTCTCAAACTCTTTGAGACTCACAAAAGCACTAGTAAATATGGTCTGGCCGAATTGGTGTTTTTATACACAATTAAGACATATTCCAAATAGGTAACTTGTGTCAAAAACCATTCCTAATCGAATTAGGAAATTTCCAGCCGACAGCACCAGGCGCCCGCTTGAATGACCAGAAGGTCCTTGGCTTTTCTGGAATTAATTCAGGCGCCCGCCTGGTCTTGACCCAAGCGCCCGCTCGGCAGACCAAACAGCCCAGAATGTTTCCAGAAATTCCTCCAAGGTCCTTTGACTCTAAATTCCAATATAGTCCTCTTATTTAAGATTCGTTCTATTGTGTGTGACCCTCTAGGATTATACTAAGTTGGCAATGGGCTCAAACATGATCCCATAAGACATGATTAGGTTCTAGCAAACCGTCATACCTACCCAAATAGTATAACTAGATACAAGTTCGCATTCCTTTAGAATATGTCATAATCCCTTTGTCCACGATGTCATTGAACACAAGTCATGGTCAAACAGTCAACTTGTCTTGTTCAATACTTTCTCGATTCCGAATATGTTGATAATTCAAATGCTATTGATCCAATCAATCCATTTGAGTCCGGCCGAACATTTCATCAACATCATTCCTTCGAGGGGCCCAAGCTTGACATCTCTCCGTGGAGGGACAAATCCATTTAGCTTATTATTCTTCCCAACGGGAATCCGATTATGCCAATCATACCCTTTATAACTACCGTGTTAAGGTAGCGTTTGAATATGTCAAACACAATGTTCATCAAGTGGAAGACTATAATAACTTCATGTCTAAGGATTCAAATGACATAACTAATATGAGATATATATACGACATAGACCATGACATAAATCTCATACAGCAGTTCATGTCCAGTACCTTGTTCTAAACAAGTACCCATAAATCTAACATGATCATCCCATGATCATTTAGCCTTTATACTAGTGCTTAATAAGTACTAGGGACGGGGATTATTATAAGTAAACATGAACAACAATAATAATCAAAACATCTCTTTATTGATATGAAATAAATGATAACAATTACAACGTTTATTAAACGTGCCTAGGGCACCACTACCAACAATCTCCCACTTGCCCTAGGCCCAATCTCCCATGTATCTAATACCCATGGACCTAACATGACCATCATGTTTAGCTTGTGGAAGTCCCTTTGTTAGCGGGTCCGCAACATTGTCATCAGTAGGTACTCTGCATATATTTACGTCTCCCCTATCAACGATCTCTCGAATGATATGAAAACACCTAAGTATGTGTTTGGATTTCTGATGTGCTCTTGGTTCCTTTGCTTGAGCAATAGCACCATTATTATCGCAATAAAGGTCTATTGGATTAGCAATACTAGGAACCACTTCAAGTTCAGTTATGAACTTCTTAATCCAAACAGCTTCCTTTGCAGCATCCAATGCAGCAATATACTCAGATTCTGTTGTAGAATCAGCGGTTGTACTTTGGTTGGAAATCTTCCAGCTTACAGCTCCACCATTTAACATAAACACAAAACCCGATTGCAATCGGCTATCATCTTTGTCGGTTTGGAAGCTTGCATCCGTGTAAGTATTGACAACGAGATCATCTTCCATTCCTCCATAGACCAAAAACGAGTCTTTAGTTCTTCTCAAGTACTTAAGAATCGCTTTTACAGCTATCCAGTGATTTTCGCCAGGGTCGGATTGGTATCTACTTGTCATGCTCAAAGCATAAGATACATCCGGCCTAGTACAAATCATGGCATAGATGATAGACCCAATTGCCGAAGCATATGGAACATCATTCATTTTCTCACGCTCATCGTTTGTCTTAGGACATTGAGTCTTGCTTAGAGAAACTCCATGTAGCACGGGCAAGGTGCCTCTGTTAGAATTTTCCATACGGAATCTTCTAATGACCTTGTCAATGTATGTACTTTGGCTTAAACCAAGTAGCCTCCTTGATCTATCTCTATAGATCTTAATGCCAAGTATATATGCGGATTCGCCCATATCTTTCATTGCAAAACACTTTCCTAACCAAGTCTTCACAGACTGAAGTGTAGGAATGTCGTTTCCAATGAGCAATATGTCATCCACATATAAAACAAGGAATAGCACTATGCTCCCACTAATCTTCTTGTATACACAAGGCTCATCTTCGTTCTTGATGAAACCAAACTCTTTGACCGATTCATCAAAACGGAGATTCCAACTCCTAGAAGCTTGCTTCAATCCATAGATGGATCTCTGCAATTTGCATACTTTAGAATCTTGTTCAAAACCTTCTGGTTGTGTCATATACACATCCTCTTGGATTTTTCCATTTAGGAAAGCGGTTTTGACGTCCATCTGCCATATTTCATAGTCATGATATGTGGCAATGGCAAGCAAAATTCTTATAGACTTGATCATTGCTACGGGTGAAAAGGTCTCATCATAGTCAATACCATGAACTTGCCTATAACCCTTCGCTACAAGCCTAGCTTTGTAAGTATGCACCTTTTCATCCATGTCAGTCTTTTTCTTGAAGACCCATTTGCATCCTATGGTTTTTACACCTTCGGGCACATCAATCAAATTCCAAACTTGATTGTCTTGCATGGATTGCAATTCGGATTCCATGGCTCCAAGCCACTTGTCCGAATCAGGAGAAGACATCGCCTCTTGGTAGGTTGACGGTTCATCATTCTCAATGATTTCTACCTCATTACTATCCGTTATGAGAAATCCATATTTCTTGGGCTCGGATCGTAACCTACTAGATCTGCGAGTTGCTTGTGTATTTTGAACAGGTTCCACAACTCCTTGTGGTTCTTGTTCTTGTTCCACTATTGGTTCAATGTTATTTTCTGGGTCTCGAATTTCTTCAAGATTTATTTTACTCCCACTGATTTCTTTGGAGAGAAACTCTTTCTCTAGAAAGACACCAGTTCTGGCAACAAACACTTTGTTGTCCTCACGGTTGTAAAAGTAATATCCTCTAGTTTCCTTAGGATATCCCATGAAAATACATTTATCAGATTTGTGTGCAAGTTTGTCTGAGAGAAGTCTTTTGACAAAAGCTTCGCAACCCCAAATCTTCATGAAAGACAGACAAGGCTTCTTTCCGCTCCACATCTCATATGGAGTCTTTTGAACCGATTTAGTTGGAACACGATTTAGTGTGAAAGCAGCGGTTTCTAGGGCGTAACCCCAAAAGGATATTGGAAGATCAACTTGACTCATCATTGATCGAACCATGTCTAACAAATTCCGATTCCTCCTCTCGGACACACCATTCCATTGTGGTGTTCCGGGTTGAGTCAATTGTGAAACTATTCCACAATTCTTTAGATGATTATCAAATTCTTGACTCAAGTATTCACCACCACGATCTGATCGAAGTGCCTTAATACTTTTGCCAAGTTGTTTTTCTACTTCATTTTGAAATATTCTAAATATCTCAAATGCTTCACTCTTATGTTTCATTAGGTAAACATACCCATATCTACTATAATCATCAGTGAAGGTTATGAAGTATTGAAATCCTCCCATAGCATTGCTACTTAATGGTCCGCATACATAGGAATGTATCAACCCCAATAAGTCGTTTGCCCTTTCACCCAACTTGGTAAAAGGTGTCTTAGTCATTTTTCCAAGAAGACACGACTCACAAGTGTCATATGACTCGAGGTCACATGAACCTAAAAGTCCGTCCCCATGGAGTTTTGAGATACGCTTCTCATTAATATGACCAAGACGGCAATGCCATAAATAGGTATGATTTACATCATTAGGTTTAGATTTCTTATTTACATGATAGACATTGTTATTATTTTCATTCTTGACATCCAAGATATAAAGGCCATTAAATGAATTAGCAATACCATAAAGCACATCATTTAAATAAATAGAAAATTTCTTATTCTCAATAAGAAACTTAAAACCTTCATTATCCAAACAAGAAATTGAAATAATATTTCTGCTTAAATCCGGAACATAATAACAATTGTTCAAAACAAGAATTAATCCGGAAGGTAAAGTGACTTCATAAGTCCCTACGGCTAATGCAGCAACTCTTGCTCCATTCCCACGCGTAGATCTACTTCACCTTCTTTAAGCAGTCTCCTATTCTTTAGTCCCTGCACATTTAGACAAATGTGAGAACCACATCCGGTATCCAATACCCAAGAATCAGTGGTAGAAAGGAGAATATCTATCATATAGATACCTGAAGTCGACGCAGCCTTGCTGCTCTTCTTCTTCTTTTGCTCTTCCAAGAAAGCCTTGCAATTACGTTTCCAATGACCAATTTCTTGACAATGGAAACAGATTGCATCCTTTCGTGAATCAGGTTTCGCCTCAGAAGCCTTGGCAACCTTTGCCTTGCTTATTTTGGGTTTGACAACTTTCTTACCCTTTCCTTTGGCACTAGCCTTCTTCCCATCATGAACCAAGAGCACGGGAGAACCTTTCTCCACAATTTTCATCTCTACAGTTTTGAGTATCCCATGCAACTCAGAGAGATTCTTATCCATTCCATGCATGTTATAATTCATCACAAACTGATTATAACTTTTAGGCAATGAATTAAGAATGAGATCCGTGGCTAGCTTCAATGGGATTGGATAGCCAAGTTTCTCAAGGTGCTCTACATAACCTTTCATTTTAAGAAAGTGAGGACTCACTTGTTGCCCTTCATTCATTTTACAAGTAGTGAATGCAACAATGGTCTTGTACCACGGCCACAAAATTTTAAAAAGGTGTGGTGGCTTGAGGCGGCCCACCACGGCCACAAAATTTTAAAAAAAAGGTGTGGTGGCTTGAGGCGCCACTGTAGATACCCCGGGGAACCACGGCTTGGCTAGAGCGGTGAATTAACCTAGGATGTCTACTTGATTTTAAGAGTCGCCACTTATGTTTTAGAGGAACATAAGAAAAACCTAAAAAGAGCCAATTTTATATACAAAACCAGAGATTCGGGAAAAGAAGGGTTCGGGGGTTAGGTGACGGAGTGGGAAGTACTTAAACACCCACTCCGCCCCGCTTACGTGGGTCTTGCCACTTTTGGTGTTCTAATGCTAAATTTCCTTCAATTTAATAATAAGAGAAATGTGCTAACAATTATAATGAAAAGAAAGGGGAAATTTATAGAGGAAAAATAAAGGAGAATTGCTTATTTATTGATTTATACTAAAGATTACATGTCGAATTATTGCTAGATAATTACATTAAGAAATTAGAATGTAAATTAAAGTGGAACTAAAATGTTGGGATGTAACCTTGACCAAACTTCAATAGTGAAGTGGTCTTTTGGTTGTATCCCTTTTTATGGAGATTGCATACACATTAGAGATGAAGAAAGTAATTTAAAAGGTTTTTTGTTTAAGAAGTGATAAAGAGAGAATATGAGATAAAACAAGAATTTAGAAGAAGAAGATGGACATTGTACCTTGTGCTTGCAAGAGGAAGGACCAAACTTTGTGTATAATGACTACCTTTGAAAATGGACTTTTGTGTGTTTAGAGTGTTTTTGACTCAAGAATTCTTCTTCTTTTTGTTAAGAGAGTGAAAAGAAAAGTCCCCCCTCCAATGATGG
Source organism: Campanula takesimana (assembly GCA_026119855.1). Taxonomy (NCBI): domain Eukaryota; kingdom Viridiplantae; phylum Streptophyta; class Magnoliopsida; order Asterales; family Campanulaceae; genus Campanula; species Campanula takesimana. The sequence continues at coordinate 607,636 of JAOWBW010000725.1, forward strand.
ATTGGAGGGGGTTTTATAGGTGTTAGGTAAGGTCTTTGTGGTCACAAAGATGGCATTTCCCCGGATCAAGCCAAGGCATAATGGCCTTGGGGGTTACAAATCAGAAAAGGAGGGAAATTTGGCAAAATCTGGGATTCTGGAGGTGGGAAGCGCGCGCCTCCCGCCCCCCTATAGGAGGCGCGAGCATCCCATAAAGGAGGTCGGAGGCGCGCTCCTCCCATCTTCAGGAAATCCAAATTTCAACCCAAAAGTTAACCCTGTTATGCAGTTAAGTCCCATAACTAACGAGATCAGTCAGAAACTTAACGAGCACCACGAAAGTCAATGAAAAACAAGTGAAACAAAGACTCAAGGTTGACTTTGTCACTTAGTCAAATCCAAGACTAACGGAGTAAGTCGAGAACTTAACGGAAAGTAACGAAAGTTAACGAAAAGTAACAAAACTTAACAGAAAGGAGGAAGACAAAGAATGTGTATGCAATCGGGACATGAGAGGTCCAAGGCGGGGTGTCGTAGTGATAATGGAACGGAATTTACTTGTCTAGACAAATACTTTCTTGAGCAAGGCATTTTGCACCACACTACGTGCGTTCGTACCTCTCAACAAAACGGGTGGGTTGAACGTAAGCACAGACATATATTGAATGTGGCAAGCTAGCTTACCAATTAAGTTTTGGGATGAGTGTATTTTGGCTGCGGTGTATCTCATTAACCGCACTCCCTCTAAATTGTTGCATGGAAAAACTCCCTTTGAAATCCTTTTTGGAAAAACACCTTCCTACCAACACATTAAGGTGTTTGGTTCTCTATGTTATGCTCATTACTCTCGTCGTGACAACGACAAGTTTGCAAGTCGTAGCCAACGTTGCGTTTTTTTGGGGTATCCATTTGGAAAAAAAAGGGTGGTTGTTGTTTGATCTCGACGAACATAAATTTTTTATCTCTCGGGATGTTGTGTTTGTGGAGAAAAAATTTCCTTATGCTAGTGATAAATCAGCAATTAATGCTAATGTCAATGATTCTCTTTCTCCCCTTGACAATACTGCACTTGTGCCACCCACGGATGATTCTCCCCTCGAAGTCGGACAGTCCGAACATGGACAATCTGAATTTCTACCCAATATGGACTATTCTGGAAAACAACCAACTGTGAGTAGAACTGTGCTCACAGTTGTCAAGACAGTTGCCTTGTCAAGTATTAGAAAATATGCAGCGGAAATAAAGAAATGGAATTAAAAACACTTCAGCAAGAAATCTTGCTGGAAAACTTTCATATATTAAAAGCGATCTTGCAGAGTACAAGTCGAATGAAAGAAAGAAAAATATTAAAAGATCAAACTAATCTAGACTTCTAGATCTCACAAAAACACTCAAAACACTTAGAGTTCTTTTGAGAAGAACATCTAAGGACACAAGGACTCTCAAGGATTTTCTCTCTGTGATTTCGAATTCTCAGAATACGTAAAAAAATAATGACAAAGCCGACTGGATTTTATAAGCTTTTCGGCAAGTCCTTTCCATCCACGAGATCTTCAAGATCCAATCATATATTTCTTTGGAGAGTCCACCTAAAAATAAAACACCTAAAATACACAAACACTTACCAAAGATAACTATGAGTATGTTAGTTAAGTAAATCCTAATTAACTACAAAATAAATAAATAATTACAACTATATCTAAGATATTCACAAATCAGAATCACAAAGATACCAAAGGAAAAAGACGAGTATACACATACTCTTCAATATCCTCCTATCTTTGTGGTTCTGAACAAAACCTGCAAAACCAAGTTAATGCATAGCAATACTAACATAAACATAAACCCAAATAATACGACTACAACCCATGTACCAAAATATCAAAGTTATTACAAACCCAAATTAAAGAACACAAATTAAGCATTGTCTTTGTTCCCAACGTCATAGTACAAATCTGCACCCAGAATATCTTTCTCGGCTGCGGCGGCATCCAATTCCTTTTCAAATGAGAATTCTAACTCACTGTCATCACGAATGGCAAGAGTTCCCGCTGCAGCTTGCGAGCTAGCTCCCCCTGCAGCTGCTACATTTACTTCACCTACTCCCCCTACATTCACGCTCTCTCCCCCTTTTTGTGAAGAACGAACCTTCATTGCTTTATGAATTTCTGCCAGGTTAGTTTCCAAACCCAAAATGATAGCTTTGTAAGCAGCAATCTGGGCAGAGATGGAATCTGCTTGAGCCTGGAAAATGGCTTGAGAAGAATCTGATGAAGACCTGGCAACTGACGGGATAAATGATGGGGAAACAGTTGGCATGACAGCTGAACCAACAGATGGTTTAGCCCAATCATTGTGCCGATGAGCTTCAAACATGGTTTTGGGCTGACTAATCTTGAGAGGAAGAGGGATAATGAGTCATATTGTTCAGCCTCAATACCATGAGTACCCAGCATCGCAAAAATAAGACAGGGATGAGGAAGGCGATATGTGGAGTGAGGGGACTCGACATAACTCACAATTGTTTCAAAAATCACTTCTCCCAGATTAAACTTGTTCACACCAATGGAATATAACAAAAGAGCCTGCTCTCGGGTAACAACTGAGGTATTTGAGGAGGGCTTCCAATTGGTGAGCATGATATGGTGAAGAAACAAATAGAGCCGAGACAATGAGGTTGAACGAAGTTCAGCGGGCCAAAAGAAAATGGTATCACCAGTAATGGCCCTGACAACCACATCAATGTCTTGTGTGATATCAGAGAGAGGAGTGTTGGGAGTTTCCAGGAAGTCGTTTATGGATTTTGTAGAGAACTCAAGAACCCTATCCCTAACAAAAATGGAATCTCATTTCCAGGAATTCTATCAATCTTCTCTTTACCTTATCCTTAGTTATGAGATTCCAGTTTTCCCTTAATTGACGTAGGACTTGTTCCCGGGCATCCGTAAAATAAAAGGTTCTTATACTTATACACCCCAACCCCATCCCTTGGAAAGAAAAAGGTAGCACCGAAGAAAGGAAAGAGCGGCGAGTAGATTGTTTTTTTTGTTCCCGCGAAGCGAAGATGATTCGCTTGGCGAATGAAGTGAGTAAACGTCAACCTCTTTTTGTCTTCGGTCAAAGACTTTTTCTCGCTGGTCGCAAAAAAAGCGAAACGTATTCTCTTATCTAAGCGTCTTCCCTGTGCATTAACTCCCCCCATAGTAGATGGTTCAACCACGCCCGGTGCCACGAAATGATTTATAACTGCGAGGGGGTCGAAATGAATTTGGTTCTTTGTATTCAATAAGTATTGCATGACCGAATAATTCAAGGAAGGGGGCACTACCTTTACTGACGCGTGCCTAAGCAGAGCAGCCAGAGAAGGCAAAGACTGGCTCGAAAGACACATTCATAGAAATTCACATAGATTTAAGCTCTCCAACCTCGAAATGTCAGCGAATGAGCCGAACATTGAAAGGTTTGCGATCAAGCGGGCCCAATACAAAGACTCTCAAGCATATCTACTAGCATAGGCGAAGATATGAGAGGGGTTAACAAAGAAGTGGCCATGCACGAGCTCTGTCTTGATCCAAGCGTAAGGCCAATTAAGCAGAAACGGAGAGTTTTCTCAACGGATAAGCAGACGGCCATCAGGGAAGAGGTGAGCAAACTACTACGAGCAGGGATCATTAAGGAGGCCTATTACTCCTCATGGCTGGCCAATGTGGTGATGGTCAAGAAATCCAATGGCAAGTGGAGGATGTGCGTTGATTTTATCGACCTCAATAAAGCTTGCCCCAAGGACTGTTTCCCACTCCCGAGAATAGACAAGCTCGTCGATTCAATAGACGGTCACAAAACGCTCAGTTTCCTGGACGCCTATTCCGGTTACCACCAGATAAAAATGGCCGAGCCTGATATAGAGAACACTATTTTCCAAACAAGCGAAGGGACTTATTGCTTCAAAAAAATGCCATTCGGCCTCAAAAACGCAGGGGCGACCTATCAGAGAATGGTTAATCAGGTTTTCAAAAGTCAGCTCGGCCGAAATATGGAGGCGTATATCGACGACATGGTCATCAAAACAAGGAATGGGGATCATTGCGTAGATCTGTAAGAAACCTTTGACAATTTGAGAGCTAATGAGATGAAGCTCAATCCGAGCAAATGCGTCTTCGGCGTTACTGCAGGAAAGTTCCTTGGCTTCATGATGTCTCATAGAGGCATTAAGGCAAACCCCGAAAAGATATCTGCCCTGCTCGGTATGAGGGAGCCGATCTCAGTTAAGGAGGTCCAAAGGCTGAACGGACGAGTGGCAGCCTTAGGGCGTTTCATAGCCAAGTCGGAGGAAAAATCATTACCATTCTTCAAAGTGTTGTGAGGAGGGAAGGAGTTTTAATGGACCAAGGAGTGTTCCACAGCCTTTCGATAATTAAAATAGTACCTTAGCCGACCCCCGTTGCTCAGCAGTTCGATCCCGGGAGAAACTTTGTGTGTGTATCTTGCCGCTACAGATAGGGCGGTTGCAGCCGTGCTAACAAGAAATGACAATGGATTCAAACCTGTTTTCTATACGAGCGAGGCCCTCAACGATGTGGAGTCTCGATACTTCAACGCTGAAAAGCTAGCCTATGCTCTCGTGGTAGCTGCCCGGAAATTGAGGGCCTACTTCTCAGCTCATCCTATAGTGGTCTACGCCAATGCACCCCTTAGGAAAATTTTACACAAACCGGACAGCTCAGGAAGGCTTCTGAATTGGTCGATCGAGCTGACTGAGTTCGACATTTCTTATCAACCAAGAAAGACCCTCCAGGCATAGCCTTTGGCCGATTTTATGGTCAAAACGAAATTTTGTAACGAGCATGATTCTTCACTTATCCCGGATCGCCAGATTGAGGACCCAGAGAGCTGGCAGTTGTTCACCGACGGATCGGCCTCCAAGAGCCATAGTGGGGCCGGGGTATTGTTAATCGAGCCGGAAACGGTCTCACTGTTGAGAAGGCCTTGAGATTCAAATTTACAGCCTCTAATAATCAAGCTGAATATGAAGCACTCATAGCAGGGATTGACTTGGCCAAGCAAATGGGGATAAAAAGCCTGAAGGCTCACACAGACTCTCAACTCGTTGTTAATCAGTTGAAATGAGAGTACAGGGCTATCAATCCTGTGTTATCTAGATATAGAGACCTCGTTGGAAAGTTAGTAGAGGAATTCGAGTCCTGGTAGATTGCGCAGATCGGTAGGAAGGAAAACACCCGCGCCGACCTATTATCCAAGTTGGCAACAATGGAAATGGGAGAAGAGGATCAGTTAAAGTAGGTTGAGTTTTTGGAGCAGCCCGCCATTGACCGAGTTCAAATCATGGAATTGGGAGAAGTCCCCTCGGTTGAAGACCCTACCAACTGGATCGATGACATTAAGAACTATATCGAGAAAGAGGAGCTACCGCAGGATGCCGAGAAAGCAAAGGCGGTCAAAAAGAAGGCCCCTCGTTTCGTGATCTTGGAAGGAGAGTTGTACAGAAGGTCGTTCGTTAAGCCCCTCTTGAGGTACATACCCCCAGAACAAACCCAGAGCTTGTTGGAAGAAGTTCACGAGGGGATTTGTGGAGGCCATCCCGGTGCGAGGACATTGGCGGAAAAAGTCATCACCATGGGTTACTACTGGATGGCTTTGAGAAAGGAGGCAGTGGAATATGTCAAAATATGCGACAAGTGCCAAAGATATGCCGACATCCCTAGACTGCCAGCCACCGAACAGACCCCGATCATGGCATGTTGGCCATTTCACATGTGGGGGATCGACTTGATTGGGCCTTTCCCACTGGCCCGTGGTAAGCTCAAATATGCAGTAGTGGCTGTTGATTATTTTACCAAATGGATAGAGGCCAAAGCGCTGGCTGAGATAACCGAGGACAACGTGTTGAATTTTGTACACGACCAAATCTGGTGCCGGTTCGGGGTGCCCAAGCACATGGTCTCTAATCGAGGACTTCAATTCTTGGATGCCTTCACAGCAGAGTGTGCCCGGCTAGGAGTTGTGCACACCAGGTCGGCGGTTTCTCATCCTCAAGGTAACGGCCAAGCTGAGGCGGCCAACAAATTGGTGATGCACGCATTATATAGAAACCTAATGGGGAGATCAGGAAGATGGGTAGATGAGCTCCCGTTGGCTCTTTAGGCCGTCCGGACAACGACTAGTGGCCCCACAGGAGAATCCCCCTTTGCGCTGACTTATGGATCAGAGGCCATGGCTCTAGCCGAGCTAGCAATACCAATGGCTCGGGTAGCCTTCTTTGATGAAGCGAAAAATGAGGAGAGGAGAAGGATCGATCTGGATTTGATTGACAAAAAGCGACTGGAGGCCCACTTGAGATCCGTGAATTACAAGCAAAAAACGAAGAGGTACCACGATAGAAGGGTGAGAAAATGGCCTTTTCAGGTAGAGGACTGGGTCCTCAGAAAGATCGAGGACACGAGCCAGAAAGCCCATCAAAACAAGCTATCCCCAAACTAGGAAGGCCCCTTCATTGTGACCAGGGTTGTGCTGGACGGAACTTACATGCTAAGGACCCCTGAGGGGAAAGACCTCAAAAACCCATGGCATTCCAATAGCCTATGCAGATATTATCATTAAAGTTTCCTCGTTTTTATGTTATGATTTCCAAGGATAGCCCTTTTCGGGCACTTGATCCCTATTATGCTGGTGTAGCTCCCTGTAACAGCTCGATTGTATAATGAAATCGGTCAGGTCAGGAGTTCGTTTATATTAATGTAAATTTGCTAAAGCTTCATTACCTTGAACTCGTCTTGAACGAGCAAATCTTGCACTCGTCTTGAACGAGTTAAGCCTTGTCTTGAACAAGCAACCTTGCACTCGTCTTGAACGAGCTAATCCTTGTCTTGAACAAGAAATCTTGAACTCATCTTGAACGAGCTAAGCCTTGAACGAGCTAAGCCTTGTCTTGAACAAGAAATCTTGCACTCGTCTTGAACGAGCTAAGCCTTGTCTTTAACAAGCAAAACTTGCACTCGTCTTGAACGAGCTAAGCCTTGTCTTGAACAAGCAAAACTTGAACTCGTCTTGAACGAGCTAAGCCTTGTCTTGAACAAGTAACCTTGCACTCGTCTTGAACGAGCTAAGCCTTGTCTTGAATAATCAAAACTTGCACTCGTCTTAAACGAGCTAAGCCTTGTCTTGAACAGGCAAACCTTGCACTCGTCTTGAACGAGCTAAGAATTATCTTGAACGAGTTAATATAACCTATCAACGGTTGAATAAAAAATACACATTTCAAAATAGCTACGATTATAAAAGATCATATTGATTGCGAGGTGAAAAGCCGACCTCGAGGGGCGTACATAATAAAAAGAAAAAATTACAAGGGGGAGATTCATCTCGGGCTACATCACCCTCGTTCACAGTCCCTTCACTCCCTCCAGTTCCCTCCGCCACCTTATTAGCCTCAGCCCGTTCCCGTTTCACGCTACGACGAGCTAAGGCTGTGTCCACATTGACAGCCAAAAGCTTGGGCCTAGCCTAGACCTCCAACTTATCTTCCTCGTCCTCACCATCGAGCTGCCCCAATTCTTCTTCATTGAAAGGGATCATGGCATGGGCAGCCCGAGCCTGTGGATTGAATTGGGGAAGCTCGAGGAGATCGGCTATGATTTCAGGGTCCTTGGGAAGGTAGCCATGACCATAAGCATCCCTAATGCCGTGCCTATGACCGGTCTTAAAATAAGGCATGGCCTTTTCTAGCACTTTGGTAGCAAAAGCCTCGGTCTGCTCATACCGATCAATAATGGCCTGCTCGTCTTGAGAAGTCTGTTGGGCCACCTCGGCTTCAGCTCTGAGCCTCCCGTTCTCTTCTTCTGACAAATGGAGGTGCTCAAGGACCTCCGTATTGCACCCCGCCGCCGTCCTGACCTGATCCTCAAGGTCATTGATCCTAGAGCGACCTGTCACCACCTCCGTCTGAGCCGTCTCTATCTCTTAATCCTTGACGGACAGGATCCGCTCTAGCTCAGCAAGCCTCATTTTCAAAGAGACGACCTCTTCAACACGAGCAACAAGCTCCCTTTCCTTGGCCACAAGCGCCTCCGCCTTTTCCCTAGCTCAGGATTCAAGTTCCTCGCCATTTCGAGAGAGGTGGAGACCAAGAGTAGCCATTTGAAAAAAGTTTATTTTGATAAATTTGAATTAAAAACAACAAAACGAACCAAGTAAAAGTCCATACCTCACTGAGGAGCAAGCCGAGGCGACCACCACAGAGAGAAGATGATGATTTCTCTTTCATGAGATCCTCCAGATGATCATAATTGGCCGCTCGACGGAGCACGGCCCGACCAAATCTAACCTTGTACCCTTTACGGGCTTGAAGGTTCAAACCTCTGAACAAGATCACATTGCCGAGCCGATCAGCAAGCTCGTCAACCTCCCCACTACTCTTGACTCCCTCTATATCAGCACAGGTAATTTGAGCCCGAGGAGCCGACCTCTTCGAAAGAGGAACTTGTTCAGTGATGTCCTCAGAGCGCCCTCTCTTCTTCGGAGCATCAGAGATCGGCCGAGCTGGCTCCTCTTTCTCCATGGAAGGGGATGGCATTGTGGCGGAGGCACCAGATCTCTTCTCAGTTGGAGCTTTAGAATCCCCAACATTCCTCTCTTTCTCACCATCGGTGGAAATTAGAGGGATAGAGGAAGGAGCCTTCTTCGCGAGTTCGGACTGACGGATCCGAGTCTGCGCCTTGGCAACCGATGACAAAGTCGATTGGTTCAAACTCTTGAGTTGCCGAAAAGAAGGAAGCTTCTTCTTAGATGCAACGGCAGCTAGGTACTGCTCTCCGTGGGAACTCATCGCTGCGACAAAATCGAACACAATTAAGACACAAACAAGAGAAAGAACGATGAAATAAAAACGAAACAGATAATCACCCCCAAAATGCTCAAAGGAACGACAAGGCAATGCCGTGCTTGAGCAAGCAAGGCAATCTGATTCGAACGAGCAGTCCTCATGAACCACCCAATCTGGGAAACACCGGTCAGGATCTATTGTCACCAACGGCTCAACCCCTTCTGAAACAAAGCCATGAATGCCAGCACGAGTAAAGTAGCGCGGGCTCTTTTCCAACTTGTCCCAATTCACCACCCACTCCCTATCCTTTTTTGGAGCGACAAGCTTTTTCAATGCTTTCTCCAGGTCGTCCGACCACTCAGTTTCCCACTGACCAGATAATCGAGAAAGCTCACCTCGGGAGCAAGGGAACTCCCAACCCTTTCGGCTCTCTACGAGGACGATGTGGTTGACGAAAGTGTTTATTTTGCTGGGGAACGACCGAAGAAGGTGAGGAGCGTTGGGATTAGCACCTACACTGAGGGTATGATACGGGGGTTTACCAAACCTGTTCTTGGTATGGGATATCCTAAAGAATCTCTTGAATACATGTACAGTGGGCTCATAACCGAGATGACGACAAACGACCAAAAAAATGTTCACCGTCCTTACTGTATTGGCCACTTACTGAAGGGGAACGACACGAGTGTCTTCCAAAAATTGACTAACAAAAGGGTATAAGGGAAGGCAAAGGCCGAGCTCAAACTGGCCAATGTAGAAAGCCACCGTTTCCTTATTTTGCATCAGATCAGCTACTGAAATACTACCCTGAGGAACGTAAGAAATACGGTAATTGTCCCTGCTTATATTGTACTTATCATACATGTTATCTACAAGTTGTGCTTGAAGGAGTTGAAGGTGGGAGAACCAAGCCTTGACCCTCAAACGAGCTCTCAAATCCTAAGCTCTAAGCACTAACTGGCTCTGCAACGCGGAGCAATTCCCTCTCCAAGTACTGAAAATCATAAGTATCGTCATCTTCCCCAACGATCTCAGTTCCCTCACTTTCCCGAGAGTCTAGAGGAGCTTCAAGAATTTCTAGTCTAGAAGATGTTGCGTCTTCCTGGTACCGAACTGACAAAGGCTCCACGTCGTATACCAAGTCATCCCCGGACAAACGATCAATTCTTTCGTGTTGAACGTTGAGCTCCAAGTCGTCCCCAGACAAATGATCATTTTGGGAGTCCGAAGCCTAATCACTACGGGCCATATCTGCAAGAAGAGCATGGGGGCCAGACCCCAGGTTAGAAACCGAGCTAGAGCTCATTGGAAGTTCGGACCCGTCACCTATTTGAGCCTCGGACTCTATACAAGTAAGAGGAGGTTTTCTCCCAACGACGTAACAATTGATTATATGGTTGATGAACTCATTGTAGTACTCGAAGGGAGTGGCACTGGGATGCTCGGTGCGCATCCAATCCTCGCTACCGACGTAGGGCCATCTCAAACTACCATCAAGTCCGTAAGCATTCAAAATCTCCTTGATCTCTCCCAAGTTCAACTTTCTCCAACCACCAGCAATACTACGATATATCAAATCTGTGCGATCATGAACGCAAAACGAAGAGTTTCCAACCACTTTTAAGAACTCCGGTGTCATTTCTGGAGAAGGCATGATGAACACTCAAAGTATACCCACCGTTCGCCAGAAACTTCTAAGTTCTCGCCGGCAAATTCAAGTTCCACCGGAAAATTCAAAGTTTTCGACGGAAAATTCAAGTTCTCACCGGAAACTTCAAGTTCTTGCCGGAAAATTCAAAATTAACCGACGAAAAACCCAAATTTCCGACTAAAAAACATGAAATGTAGAAAACACACCAATAGAATGAAGATTAGAGACAAGAAGATACATGTACTCGAGGTCTTGAGCGGAAAACGAAAAAGAATCGAATTGTCGTCGGAGTTGGTTGCGTCGTCGGAGTTGGAAGAGAAGTTCACTGGAAGTTATTGGAGGCGAGAGAGATGAAAGGAGGAGAAATAAGGGTTTTATAACCCCTCTTAACTTCAAAAAGTTCACGGGTCAACCAGAACCGGCCCGCCATCCATCGCCTAAACCGGGTCGCATTAAATGCTCCGTACCTTCCCTAGGCGCGTGGCTGCACACCTAGGATATTTAGGGTGACGAGGCGTCTGACACCTGGGGAACTGGAACCGTCCCATCACTCCATCACCTCCCCGATGCGTTACAGCTGCGCCACACCTTCATCGCACCAGATGCCACGTGTCCCCTCAACCCCTTAACCCCTCATCTTTATCTGATATAGCAAGGATACTACTAAGAACACCTAAATCTTTGATCCCCACTTTCGCTACGCTCAACTCGGAATCATGGGGGCCATTGAAAGGAACAACGACTTGAAGATACGGGCTCTCACAAGCCTAACTTGGCCTGACCGGGCCGGGGGCCCATAATGAACACTCAGCTCGGTTCATCATACTGAGCAAGAAAGGAAGGGTCGCGAGGAACTTGATAATTACAAAGGATTCCACATTCTATCCCGTCCGCAACGGATCTCAGCTCAGTCTAACCGAGCTGAGTAGATGAAAACCACGATCGATCTGGAAGGCCCCCAGATTGTCACCCGAGGACTCTCACCGACTTCCAATTCGGAAGTAACCCCACGCTAGCTCGGCTATACCGAGCTAGCACTTGGAACAATTTCAGTCACGATCAGGGAAATTGCAGGTATTGGGTATGCTTATTTCTTAACCCTCCTACTTATGTTAGAATTGATTGATACCATCACCTATTAATATTTTATGGACTTTAGGACCCTATGTAAGAAGTTTTATAACTTCAATTTTTAGCTTAGTCCATTTTATAGTATAGGCTTAGAATATAGGACTTGGAGCGAAAATGAATGAAGATCTAAGAAAGACTGTGGTCATTGCGCAGGACACCACTGCGCAGGTCTCTCCTGCGCAGCTTTCTACCTTGCTCAGTTTTTGATACTTTCAGATCACCTAACTTGGAAAACGCTTTGAAGATGTACGCTGATTAAAGTGCTGAGGTGTGCAGAAACGACAAAGCAAGCACACTCAGCAGATCCAACGGTGGAGATGCACTCAAGAGAAATATTTCAAACAAAGACAGCTGTCAACCTTCTAGAAGAAGCTTTTGAATTTGGTCTTCATGCTCAGTCTCCAACGGCTCTATATCACCTGCGCACCAATCATATTGTGCCAGGTCATCAACCTTGATCAGAGCCCCAACGGCTATAAAGGACATCTGCTCATTAATCATATTGTGCTAGCTCATCGTCTTTGCTCAGAGCTCCAACGGCTAGTTTTAAACTCTCTTCTATAAATAGTCTGCTCATCTTCATTTCCAAGTTTCTAGAGTTTGTGCTTACTAATATCCTTGAAGTTCTGAAGATTGCTGCTTATATTCCCAGATTCAAGATCAACCTTCAAACCTTCATACCTTCAAACTCCTGCCCAGATCCTAAAGCCTTGTATCACCCAGAATTCTTTGTGCTCTTCATTTCATAGATTCTTAGAGCCCATAATTTCTGACACACATAGACCTCTTGAAGCTTTGATCATATCGATCTAAATTCTTGAGATACACCGGTTTAGTCTAGGATTTGTTCTTCATAGAATAGATTTTGATTTGAGTTTTGATTCATTGTAATCTTGTAAAAGCTCCTCACATCAATATAAATCTCTCCATTAGAAAATCCAAGACTAACCATCTTGGTAGAGGACGTATATCTTTCATCGATCGAACCTCTCCAAATAGCTTGTTCTTTATTCTCGCTATTTATTTCCTGCTTAATCATTTCTGAATTACTGTTTTGTTTGATCTTATCAGATTGCTATTATTGCTGCTGTGTTTGTTATTGCTTATTGCCTTAGAACCTTTTTATCCAACACTTTAAGCCAAAACTTAGCGCGTGCGTTTTTATCTCTGCGCAGCCTTTTCCTGCGCAGTAGCTGCTTAAATTTCTGCTGTGCATTTCACACTCTCTCTACGCGTTATACCTAGCTTATTTGATAACTGTACGCATACGCTATTGTTTTGCAAAAGGGTTTGAAAAGAATTTTTAAAACGCTATTCACCCCCCCCCCCTCTAGCGATTTTCATACCCTTGTTGCCCCTTTGGGACCAACAAGTGGTATCAGAGCAAACACCTTCATAAAACTTGTTTTGTTTTTCAAGCTTAACAGCTTGGGTGCCGATTCAAGATGGCTTCAAAATCTTGGGCAATGGCTAACTATTCACATGTTCCAGTGCTGAATGAAGATCACTTCGAAATCTGGAAGCACTGCATGCTCACTCATTTTTCTTCCATCAACAAGATCCTCCATGACATCGTTCTTGAAGGACCCTACATCCCAATGAAGGCTAATCCTGATGCTGCTACCGACAAGGACAATCCTACAATCAAGAAGGCCAAAGAGGAATGGACCGATGAAGAAAAGAAATGGGTTGGCTATGATGGAAGAGCAAGAAACATCATTTTTAGCACTCTAGATCTCTCCACGTACAATCAAATTGTGAGCGGTGGAACTGCAAAGGAACTATGGGATGCTATTAAAGGATATGTGAATGGAGACAAAGTAAGCAAGGAAAACAAAAGATTTGTGGTGCAAAGAAAATTCAACTGCTTCATGATAAAGGATGGTGAAACCTTGAGACAAACCTATGATCATTTCTGTGCTGTTGTAAACTATTGTAAATCTCTTGGAACCACATTCACTAATAAAGAAGTCAATTCTCTTAAAAGTGTATGAGCTAAAACTTGATCGAATTGAAGAAACTGAAGGCAAAGGAAAACTTGTTTCCTATGTTGCACAAAAGGAACCTGTGCCTGCTCAAACCTCAGACAAAGTCTCTACTTCCTCTATACTTGAAATGGATGATGATGATTTCTTTATGTTCGTAAAACGATTTCAAAAGTTCAGGAAATTCTCCAAGCCAGGATCCTTAAGTAAAGCTCCAGCTAAATTTTCTCGTGGCAGAGACTCAAAGAAAGATGATGACTTGGTCTGCTACAACTGCAGAAAGTCCGGTCATTTTGATTCAAAATGCCCTACTCCAAAATTTGAGTACATGAAGAGAAATACTGCGCAAAGATCACCAAAGCAGCGCGGAATGATTGCTGAAGAAGACTATGCAGAAAAGTAACTGAAGACTTGGATAGAGACCGACACTGAAGACAGTGATGATGACTCTGAGGATGGATTGCTCTGCTTGGTGGCTAATGCTGATGCTGATAGCGATTCAGACAATGATCTTGATACGGACACAAAGGTTGCGCCAAGTACAATTCAGAAGAAAGGTCCCACCATCACAGAACTGGTGGAAATGGGACATCTGACTCCAAGCAGACAGAATGGCAAGTACTTATTTGCCAGAGCAGACCTATCAAAGAAATTTGTAGCTGCACCTCCGCGCAAAGAATCTCTTGAAATTCCTGCTAAAATTGGAATAGAAAAGAATGACTCTGCTGCTGAGCGCGAGTCTATTTTTCAGCAAGCTGAAAAGGTAATCAAGAAATTCAATTCTATGAAAGAATCAGTGGACTTATCAATTGGAGAAATTTCACAGCTTAAGACAAAGAATGAAAAGAACCGTTTCTTGACAAATCAAAATGCGTTATTTAAAGTAAGAAACGAAGAGTTGGCTGCTCAAGTAGCTGATCTCACAAAGATCACTGATGAGTGGACCAAATCTCGTGTCACTATGGATCAAATTCTAGAATCCCAAAAAGCCAGTGGAGATAAGGAAGGCTTGGGGTTCTCAACTAGTGACAACTTTAAATGCGCCGTTTGCTCTGAAAGAGAAAAGGATTTTACACCCCAACAAACTGTTGAAATTCCTAAAGCAAAGCACTCTGCTTCAATGGGTAAAGGACATGAGAAAGTCTAGAGACAAAATTTCCATTATGTCTACCCAAAGAAGTAAACTGGGAAAGCCAAGGGTAAGGCTAAAGTTGAATCTGCGCATAATTTCTCATATTCTTACTATGGTTGCGCTTCAACTTCGAATGTCAAATCTGCGCAAAAGGGTCATGCGTATGAAAGTCATGCGCCCCAACGCCAGATGCGCATTCTTAGGAAAAGCGCACCCAAACCTCAGAAAATGATATTTGTTAAAGCTGGTTCAACTGCTCCAGTTCAGAATGCTAAGCCAAAGAAAAGTAAAGAGTTTGTAAAAACCCAATCTATAAGTGTCTTACATCATTGTGTTGTGTGTGATGGTTTAGGTCACAAGGATGCAGAATGTCTTTTGCGATTTACTCCTAATGCCAAGGGACGTAAAAATCCTAATGTCAGACAGGAGTGGGTTATCAAAAGTTGCTAACTCTAGGACCCAAGAATAAAGGGGACCTGCGTTTTTAATGTCTACTTTTCAGGTCTCCTGCTTCACTGCGCACTCTTCACAAGCTAAAGCGCATATATGGTACCTCGACAGTGGATGTTCTAGACACATGACTGGAGATGTCACCGCTCTTGAAGATGTGCATGAAGGAAGAGGTCCCTCTGTAACTTTTGGAGATAACAACAAAGGGCACATAGTTGGATATGGAAGAATCAGAAAAGATAAAGTGTGCATTGAGAAAGTTGCGATCGTAGAAGGACTCAAGCATAACCTGCTCTCCATATCACAATTCTGCGATAAAGGTTTGGAATGTCACTTCACTGCAACGCACTGCTATATCAAAGATGGCACATCCGGACTAACTTTGCTCATAGGGACTCGTAAGACTAATTTTTACATTATTGATCTTACCGCTATAAATTCTATCACTAATCTCTGTTTTGTAGCAAAGAATGTAAGTGAAAGCAGCTGGCTATGGCACAAGCGCTTAAGTCATTTGAACTTCAAGTATTTGGCTAAGCTAGGACGGGAAAATCTTGTCAAAGGACTTCCCAAAGTAACTGACCATCATGACAGAAAATGCGCAGCATGCCAGCTCGGTAAACAACCTAAGCAGTCTTTCTCCAGCAAGATTGACTCCTCAACTTCCAAATGTTTACAACTGCTTCACATGGATCTGTTTGGACCTGTCACCACCGCAAGCATTGGAGGAAACAAATATACTTTAGTTGTGGTGGATGACTACTTGTAGATACACGGGGGACCACGGCTTGTCTATAGCGGTGAATTATCCTAAGATGTCTACTTGATTTTAAGAGTCGCCACCTATGTTTTAGAGGAACATAAGAAAAACCTAAAAAGAGCCAATTTTATATACAAAACCAGAGATTCGGGAAAAGATGGGTTCGGGGGTTAGGTGACGGAGTGGGAAGTACTTAAACACCCACTCCGCCCCGCTTACGCGGGTCTTGCTACTTTTGGTGTTCTAATGCTAAATGTCCTTCAATTTAATGATAAGAGAAATGTGCTAACAATTATAATGAAAAGAAAGGGGAAATTTATAGAGGAAAAATAAAGGAGAATTGCTTATTTATTGATTTATACTAGAGATTACATGTCGAATTATTGATAGATAATTACATTAAGAAATGATAATGGTAAATTAAAGTAGAGATTAAAATGTAGGGAGATAACCTTAACCAACTTTAATGTAGTAAAGTGGTCATTTGGTCATGTCCCAATTGATGGGGATTGCATACATTACTAAGACATGTAAAATGAGAGAAAAAGAATAAAGTACCTTAAGAAAGAGGACTTCAAACTTGGACTTGAAAATGGTGTTGCTGTAGGGAAATTGTTGTAGAACAATTTGTGTAGAGTCTTGTTACGAAGAACTCTTGTTGGGAGAATTTGTGTAGAGAATTGTGTATAGTGTGTGTATAGAGAAAATTCAAGTCTAAAAAATGAGGTCCCTCTCCAAGGTAGGAGATGATGGTTTTTATAGGTAAAATTAGGAGGGAAAGGTTGGAGGGAAATTCATGTGAAATGGAATTGACCAATCAAGAAAAAGATAAATTAATGAATTAATGAAAGAAATAAAAGAAAATCAAATAATAATAAAATAAAATATTTTGTTTTTATGGAGAATGGCTAAGAATATGGGATTGGGAGGTTACAAATAAAAGCTAGTAAATGTTTGTGATCAAGAAAGATGTTTTTGACTAAGGAAGATGTTTGTAAATAAGAAAAGGGAGGGAAATAAGGTGCAATCCGTTACTGCCAAAATGGGAAGCGCGCGGGTCCGGCCTATCGGACCAAACGCGCGCGCGCCCCATGACCATTACGGGAGGTGACCGCGGGTGAAAATAACAGAATGACAGAATGACTCTAAAAGTTAACTTTGTTATGCAGTTTAGTCCAAAACTAACGGAATCAGTTAGGAACTTAACGGAAGTAACAGAAATTAACAAAAACAAGTTAAATAAAAATACTATGTATGCAATCGGGGTGAGAGGTCCAAAGCGGGGTGTCTACACTACTCAAGATACATATGGGTCGAAATGATGATATCCAAAGATGACTGCTATGATATCTTGACTGCTCTCTTTCGAAGGCTCCAAACTCAAAAAGAAGACGACATCGTAAGCGTTAGATCAGACAATGGAACTGAATTCAAGAATAACGGTGTTGCTCAATATTGTGATGATCATAGAATTGATCACAATTTCTCTGCTACTGGAGTTCCTCAACAAAATGGCGTTGTGTAAAGAAAGAATCGCACGTTGATTGAGGCTGGAAAAACAATGATAGCAGACTAAGCTTCCAAAGTATTTCTGGGGAGAAGCTGTCAACACTGCTTGCTTTACTCAGAATAGATCCCTCATCAAAAAAGCCTACAACAAGACTCCATATGAGCTATGGAGAGGAAGAGCGCCCAACATTTCTTTCTTCAAAATCTTTGGCTGCAAATGCTATATCCTTTACAACGGCAAAGATCATAGAGGTAAATTCGACGCCAAAGCAGATGAAGGTATTTTTGTTGGGTATGCCAAACATTCTAAAGCTTTTCGTGTTTTTAATAGAACTACTCTAGTAATTGTAGAATCTGTACATGTTACTTTTAATGAGCATTCTCTCCTTGAGCCACATTTGGCTCCAAATGATTCTGATAATTCCGTTGAGAATGATAAGACAGGTACGCAGCCTTAAACTGCACCTGCGCAAAATGATAATCAAGATAATCAAAGTCAGAATCAAGCAAGTCCATCTCATGTGCCAACTCCGGATGCTGCGCCAGAAGTGACGACTCCTGATGTGCAGACACCCCCTCCTGCGCATGATGCTTCTCCGCTTCAGCAAATCACCTTTGATGATCTTGATGCTGGAGCTAATGAAGTACCTATTGAAGATCTTCGTATTCCTACTACTCAACCCAACTTACCCCCTGAGGTTCGTGAAGTTAGAGATCATCCAACTTCAAACATCATTGGTGATCTCAATGTAGTGGTTCGTACTAGGAAAGCATCAAACTTTGATGATGAATATCACTCCTTTATCTCTCAAATCGAACCAAAGAAGATTGATGAAGCGCTCCAAGATTCAAGCTGGGTTACTTCTATGCAAGAAGAGCTTAACCAATTTGAGCGCTGCAAGGTTTGGACCTTAGTACCCAGACCTCATGACCAAGGAGTTATTGGTACAAAATGGGTATTCAGAAACAATATGGATGAGAATGGAAGCATCACAAGAAACAAAGCAAGGTTGGTTGTGCAAGGCTATAGGCAAGAGGAAGGAATCGAATACGATGAAACGTTTGCGCCTGTAGCAAGACTTGAAGCTATAAGAATTTTCTTAGCTTATGCCTCTCACAAAAAATTCAAGCTTTATCAAATGGATGTGAAGAGCGTATTTCTCAACGGTGAACTCCAAGAGACGGTCTACGTAGCTCAACCTCCTGTATTTGAAGATAGCAGATTTCCAAATCACGTCTTCAAGCTTCAGAAAGCTTTGTATGGACTTAAGAAAGCTCCAAGAGCATGGTACGACACTCTATCAAAATTCCTACTAGAGAAAGGCTTCAAGCGCGGTAAAATCGATACAACTCTTTTTATTGCTAAATATAATGATCATTCTTTACTTGTTCAAATTTATGTCGATGATATTATATTTGGTTCTAATAATGAGTTACTTTGTAAGCGCTTTGAAAAGCTCATGAAAAGCAAGTTTGAGATGAGCATGATGGGAGAACTCACATTCTTCCTCGGACTTCAAATCAAGCAATTGAATGATGGCATCTTCATAAATCAATCCAAATACACAAGAGACTTAATCAAGAAATTTGGACTTGAGAATGCTAAAGCATACGACACTCCAATGGCCACAGGCAATAATCTTGATAAAGACTTAAAAGGTAAGAAAGTTGATCAAATTTTATATCGAGGTATGATTGGCTCTCTTCTTTATCTTACTGCTAGTAGGCCAGATATTATGTTTAGTGTTTGTGTCTGTGCGCGCTATCAAGCAGACCCTAGAGAAGTGCACTTAACTGCTATTAAACGCATTATTCGTTATCTTTCTGGAACTGTTAACCTTGGACTTTGGTACACCAAAGATTCGAATTTCGATTTGCTAGGTTATTCAGATGCAGACTACGCATCATGCACAATTGACAGAAAGAGCACAAGTGGAACTTGTCATTTCCTTGGAAATCGACTTGTTGCGTGGGTAAGCAAGAAGCAAGCTGCTGTGTCCATCTCCACTACAGAAGCTGAATACATTGCTGCTGGAAGCTGTTGCTGCCAAATCCTATGGATGAAGCAACAATTGGTGGACTATAGAATTCATGAAGGAAATTGTCTAATTTTCTGCGACAATATGTCCACCATAGCAGTCTCCAACAATCCTGTCATGCATTCAAAGACAAAGCACATCGACATCAAATATCATTTTCTCAAGGATCACGTGGAAAAAGGAAACATTCATTTAGAGCACGTGGGCACAGATAATCAAATTAATGATATCCTTACAAAGGCTCTTGAAGCAAAGAGATTTGTATTCTTGAGAGGAGAAATGGGTATGCTTGAACTTAGCTAACTTGTCCATATGATCTGTTAATACTAATAATCTTGTGTTTACTTGATGGTGTTCATCATAGGTCAAGATCTATGCTTCTGCGCAACCTATGCGCAGTAATTCATTTGCGCATGACTCTAATGTTAAGTTTTTAATAGAATCTATTGCGCTACTTAAGCTCTGCGCATGATTTTAACATGCGCACACTTCGTGGATCGCAGGTAAGTCTTCTATTTATTAGAAATTGCACATAGGTCCCTGACTGAAAAGTCAACGCTTAGTTCACAAGGATACTTGTGCAATTAAATTTTTCTCTCGCCTTAATTTTTGAATTTTCTTGGGAAATTATGCTTTTGCCCCTGCGCATGTCCCATTATCATTAATGCATACGGCCATTGATGATAGCGCCTGTTAGAATTACTGAGCAACATTTATGAGGGAGTTGATATGACTGTGACTGCCTAGACCTGCTCACACACGTGCGCGTCAAGTCTGTACACGCGCGTTCCCTATTCGGCCACGTCGCTTTGCTATCGTGCGCCTCTGCTGTTTTTCACCAAATCGCCGTCTTTCACCAAACCAGCTGCTGACGTCATACGCCTTTTCCCCTTTTGGTATAAACCCCTTTTGACTCTTCTCTTTCTCTCTCTCCTGCTCACTCTCCTCTTTCACAAATTCATCATTTTCTCTCCTCTGCAACCTACTCTCCACCTCCCAATCATTTCCTTTTCTTTTCTCTTTGACTTTCCTTTCAAAATCTGCAAATCCCTTCTCTCTCTTCCTCATTTCAAAAACCCTAGTACCATTTAAATGGCTCCCCGAAAATCAAAAGATAAGGTAGTTGTTGAGATCCATGAACCGGTTGAAGAGGTTCTTCCCCCAGAAGCTAACAACGTCGACGACATGGTAACAATGTATGACCCTTGAACTCATTTTCTGTCAATCCGCTATTGTTGAGTCTCGAGTTCTTAAAACTCCCTTTTTCGATTTTTCTCTCATCTTTTAATCATTTTCAAAATCGTTTGTTGTTTTGGATTCTTCTCTCTCTGATCTACATATATATCTACTTTATTTCACGATCAATACTGTTTTCACACATTTTCTGCAAAAATTTTCGTTCGAAAATATCTTGAGCAGACGAACAGTTTTCTTCAGTTTCTGGGCTTAATCTGATGTTTTTGGAAATTTCGTTGTTATGGTTGTTTTCGTCCTTGCAATGCGGTCATTTCGACATGTTTTTTTTTTATCCATTTTGGTCAATCTTTGATTTTTGGTGTTCTTGGTGTTCTTCGTGTTCATGTTCTATTATTTCGTGTTCATCAAGTTCTTATTTCTCTCTTATGATTTGGGTCGCATAAGAATTTTTAAGTGTTTGCGTTTTTGCGCATGCATACTTACTTTTGCGCATTTTTACATGTTTGTGCGCATTACTTTCTTCTTCTTTTAGTATGGAGTTGCTGCGCATACGTATATCTGCGCTATCTGCGCATGCGCTTTGCTCCATGCGTGATTCTTGTCTAAACTATTCCTTGTTTTGCGCAGAATTCTTTCTATTTCCTACAAGGCTGGGAATTAGATCTTGCTGCGCTACACAAAGACGTTGTCGGACGTAGGATTGTTCATCTTATGGATTCCTCCGGAATCTTACCTCTCTTTACACTGGATCAGGACTTCTATGTCCCCTCTCTTGTAGACGAGTTCTTTGAAAACGCAGAGAGAATCACCATGACGCACAAGCAAACTCGAGCAAAGATTGATGTTATCCGCTCAGTTGTTCAGAATTATTCAGTGCGCATTGTTTATGCGTCACTTAATAAGCTTTGCGGGTTCAATGTTGATGATGCGCCAGAAGTCTATTCTGAAGCTAAACAAAACAAGCTTGCGCAGAAACTGGTTGGGGAACCCACTCTTGTAAAGAAGTGGAGCGTTCATGATCGCAAGGAATTTGGTGAGGTGATGTATCACATGTGCACCATTATTGGTGACTCAGTAAACTGCAAAAATGGAAATAAGGGCAAGTTCATTTCCAAGCAGTGGGCTTATTGCGCTGCGGTTTATAATGGCAATGCTCTAGACTGGTCCTCTGTTCTATTTGACGAGCTATGGGATGCGTCGGAGAGTTATGACAAGCGCATGGACAAGAAAGTAGCCAAGTACAGAACTCACTGTAGGCTACTATCTAAGTATCTAATGAATGTCTCTGAGCTGCGTACCTTCGTGCAGAAGCGTCCTGAACTTAAAGTTCCGTGCACCAAGACCTATTCCATCTCTCACCTCTACTCACTGCGCAATGAAATTGGTCGCGGTGATTATCACAAGATCTGGAACAAGGATACCAACCGAAACAAGGAAAATTGGGTTGATTGTCACGACCCGAAAACTAGGCTCTATTTTATTAGTAATAAATAATTATTATTTAGTTATTTGCTTATTTATTTATTTAAATTATTATTTATTTAAATATTTATGTGTGCATTCTATGTTTCATAATAATTATGCCTAGCATTTTATTTGAGTCATTTGGGTTAGTGTAAGTATTTGTGTCTAGCATTATTTGGTTGATATTGTGTTAATTGGGTAGAAGGTTGATAGGGGTTTTATTTGTGCTAGTTAAGTGAGGAGGGGGCCTAAGTGTAATTTTTCAAAATCATTTTTAACTACTCCCTCCCTACTCCTCCTCTTCTCCCTCACTCTTCCTCTCATCTCTCCCAGCAACTCTCTCTCTCTCTCATTAGTTTTGGGTAAGTTTTTCTCTCTTTCCTTCTCTCTTCAATCTAACCATATTCCTCTTGTTATTTCTCATTTCTTAAAACATGAAACTTGTTTAGATCGTCGTTAGGATCGTAGAGGGCTAAAAATATTCGAGTTCCGGCAACTTTGAGAAAATTCAAGTAAGTTGCTTTCCCCCCATTTTTATGCTAAAGTGTTCATTTCATGTTTATATAATGCTTTAGTTGTTGTATTTGATGTTTGGTTGAGTTTGGAATTTGTTTGGAATTTATTTGGGTTTTTGATAAAAATGGTGATTTTGATGAATGCTGGGTTTGATTCTTGGTTTGGGGTCATTTATGGTGTTATTTAGGTTCCCCTTTTGTTAGATGTTGTTTGGGTACTTTGGGGTTCAAGTTGGGAGTGTTGATGGTGAGAAAATTTGTTTTGGGTTCGAAAATGGTGGAAACCCAGCTCTATTTCCCGGCATGAAGTCAGACCAGGCGCCCGCCTACACCCCTTTTTCCAGCGGCCAGACCTTCTGTTGGAATGAGCGCCCGCCCGACCCCCTCCAGGCGCCCGCCCGCCCCCTGGTTCAGAATTCTCCCTTTTGCTTGGTTTAGGACTAAGGGCTTAACTAGTTTAGGTTTTATTCTTCTAATTTACCTAAGTTAACATCGTGGAACACTTTATTAATTGGACTTGAGTCTTTTGTGAATAAATATGTTATGGAATTTGATTAAGTATCATTTTGGGAATGTGGTCCATCCTTGATGTGTTGTTTGGATTGGGTTACCTTTGTGGTAATTTATTTGGATTGGTTCCCTACTTTGGAATCATTAGTTGTTTATCCTGCTAGTATTTTATTACTTAGCCTTTACTTGAAAGTCCAGCTGGTATTTTGTGTGTTTGGGCGATGCGAAACATTATGATGGCACAGCCAAGTCCATTGTGATGTTGACCATTGTTTTGCCCCATTATTTCCCTCCTCCAGATTGGCCTTGGATGTGAGATGAGCTAGCCCCTTTGTGAGCACTTTAGCTATTGGTTTTCGGGCTTGACTGTGTGTCACTGTCCCCTTGTTATTGGTTCCGGTACCGGGGAATTCTCTTCAGCTTTCATGCTATTATGAAGATGATGATTTGTTGATTGTTGAAGCTGCGCAGCGACCTTTATTTGGTTATATCAGTTGGAAAAACCTTGGCTAATATCCTTTGTTATGTGTTCATTTCCGCTGCTATCTGATATATGATAATTGTGATGTGTTATGTGATTTATTATTGATTATTGCATCATAGCATGTCATGTAGTTGCATTAGTAACTTATTGAGATTTATCTCACCCCCTTTTCTTTTGTCTTTGTTTTTCCTTAACCCCCCCCCCCCCAGGTGGAAAGGATTAGACTCGCTGATCACGAGACAGGACGTCGCGAGGGTTGAGCTTTTGGGGCAAGTGTATATTGGTGGGTTTACATTACATAAATGTGTAACTCTTTTGGGGATAGTTGTACCACACTTTGACGTCACTAAGATTTGTATATTTTATTATTTTGTAGTGTGAGCTTATGGGGCTTACACTAGTACATTGTTGTTGTTAAATTGTTTTCCAAAACCTTGTGTTATCATCTTTTGGTATAAAAGGAAAATTTTTATCTTCATTATTTTAGAGTTTGTTGTTTAAGTCGGCGTCCAGCTCGCGATCTCGGGCCCGCGGGGTTCGGGGTCGCGACATTGATAGTGATGATGATGATGATGATGATTATGAAGCCCCTCAACCCAAGGCAAAGAAAACTGCCGCGCAGCCTTCAAAGGCCGCTGCGCCTGCTGAACCTGAAACGGCGGCTGCGCAGGCAAAACGCAAATGCAAAGGTATTGCAAATCCTGTGCCAGAAAAGGTGAAGGAAATTCCTAATGTCAGGTTAACTGCTGGCATTAAAATAGGATCTGATTTACCACCTCCTGCTCCCAAGCCTTCAAAGAAGCGCAAAGATCCTCCTGCGCCTGCTCCCTCTCCTGTAAAATCCAAGAAAAAGTCTGCATTTACCAGACTTCCTCCTGCGGCGGCTATGGTTGAAGAAGACAGCGAGTCTCGAATGGATGAGACTGCTGCTGATGCTGATGCTGCGGATGATACCGCACAGGGGGAGCAAGATCTAAAGGCTGCTGAAGGACCTCCTACTCAGGGTAAAGGAGATAGTGATGACTGGATGGATGAAGCTTTTCCCGACTCCGGTACACCTGCCAAGGCCCCTGCTGCTGCACCTGCTAAGGATGTTCCTCTTCGAACTCCGCGCAAGAAACAAGTTGTGCGCAGCACTACGAAGGGACAGCCAAAAGCTGCGAATCCACCTTCTCCTGAACCATCAACTAGTGCCTTCCAACGCCTCAATATTACGGTTGGAAATACTCAACCTGGCACCTCTGTCCTCCATGATGGATTGGACTTGGAAGATGAGGATGAGGAAATTACCAAGACTGCGCAGGCCGATGATGTTGCGCAGCGAACTGCTGTTGATCCTCCTGAAGGTGAAAAGGAAGGGGATGTGCGCACAACTGATACAGATAGCAGCAGCACGCACTCATCTACGCATAGGTCTCCTGCTGCTGATCCTATTCATCTCTCTCCCAAACAACCTTCTCCAACGTACTCTCCTCCCAAAGTTTCTCCTCCATCAGCTCAAGCTACTCCTTCCGTCCTTCCTACAGTATCTACTTCCTCTCTTTCTTCCTCTGCTGATCTGCGCCAAATTCTCCAGGCTCTCAATACTATTCAAGTCAACCAGGTTGCTGCGCAGTCTCAAATGACTAAGCTCATTACTGCGCAGACTGCTATCCAAGAGCAACTTGATGTGCAGCGATTAGAGATTGTTGTCATTAAGGGGGAGAATGTATCAAAGGCAAGTACCTCCGCAGGTCCCTCAGGCCCCTCTGCGCAACGCGTCCCTGATGCTTTAGATCAAATGGTTTTGGACTCTCTGAAGTCAATAGCTGGGATGCTTGAAAATGTTTGCACCTATACCGCTATCAATGATGGGTTTATAGGACTGCTTAAGCGTCTGCGCAAGAGCTTGGCCGATGGGTTGCATGAAGGGTTTGCCGGGTTGGAAGCAATGATGTTGGAGAAATTAGAACAAGGTGGTCCTGCGCATGCCAATGCGCTTAATATGGAAAGTGTCAGGGAGTGCATAACTCAAGCGATGACTGATTTCGCTGATGGGTTCAACGCTAGGATGGATCAAGCTATGTTCGATATTCAAGCCAGCGTGAACACTCAGCGCCTCCACACTGACCAAAGACTCTAAGCAACGCAGGCCACCGTCATCAACACTATTGAAGCTGCGGAACAGTCATATTTCAACCAGATGACTGGACATCAAGTGCAGTACAGAGCCAACTTCCAAGAGCTGCGAGAGGACAACAAAGATATGCACAGAGGAATGTCTACCTATGTCGGTGAGGCTGTGGCGTTCAGAGAGAGGTTTCAAGAACTGAAGATTGAACTTATGAATAAGTTCAACAATCTGCAGAATCAGCTGCGCGAAGCCCTGCACCGGATCAACATAGACTAGGTTATATGTAATTTTTTGTTTTTGCGTCAGGTATTCCTTTTTGTGCGCATTTTGTTTTTCTTGTTCAAACTTGTAATCTGCAACTCTTTACATTTCAAGTTTTAATGAGAAAAATCGCATCATTAGTTTCCAAAACCTTGTTCAATTCAAACTCTTCGTTTGTGGAACAATGATTGCATTATTTCACCTCATGCTCATAATCTTAACTGCTCATATTTTCAACGCATGATGTTTAAACATTCAGTTTAAACGCATACTTAAACCAAAACTCATATTATTTGTATGCGCTGAATGATATTTCTGTCTTTCCCATATTGTAAGCTAATCTTTTGGATAGACTAGAAATCTATAGCATTGGCTAGTGTATGCATTGACTTGAAGCATGATTTACCATTTTCATTTTTATGGACATGTTATTATCAAGTACAATGAATTGCCTTTGTTATAGTAGGTAATGGCATCAATCATTTAGGGGGAGATTGTTGGGTATGCTTATTTCTTAACCCTCCTACTTATGTTCGAATTGATTGATACCATCACCTATTAATATTTTATGGACTTTAGGACCCTATGTAAGAAGTTTTATAACTTCAATTTTTAGCTTAGTCCATTTTATAGTATAGGCTTAGAATATAGGACTTGGAGCGAAAAGGAATGAAGATCTAAGCAAGACTGTGGTCATTGCGTAGGACTACTCTTCGCAGGACACCACTGCGCAGGTCTCTCCTGCGCAGCTTTCTACCTTGCTCAGTTTTTGATACTTTCAGATCACCTAACTTGGAAAACGCTTTGAAGATGTATGTTGATTAAAGTGCTGAGGTGTGCAGAAACGACAAAGCAAGCACACTCAGCAGATCCAACGGTGGAGATGCGCTCAAGAGAAATATTTCAAACAAAGACAGCTGTCAACCTTCTAGAAGAAGCTTTTGAATTTGGTCTTCATGCTCAGTCTCCAACGGCTCTATATCACCTGCGCACCAATCATATTGTGCCAGGTCATCAACCTTGATCAGAGCCCCAACGGCTATAAAGGACATCTGCTCATCAATCATATTGTGCCAGCTCATCGTCTTTGCTCAGAGCTCCAACGGCTAGTTTTAAACTCTCTGCTATAAATAGCATGCTCATCTTCATTTCCAAGTTGCTAGAGTTTGTGCTTACTAATATCCTTGAAGTTCTGAAGATTGCTGCTTATATTCCCAGATTCAAGATCAACCTTCAAACCTTCATACCTTCAAACTCCTGCCTAGATCCTAAAGCCTTGTATCACCCAGAATTCTTTGTGCTCTTAATCTCATAGATTATTAGAGCTCAGAATTTCTGACACACACACACCTCTTGAAGCTTTGATCATATCGATCTAACTTCTTGAGATACACCGGTTTAGTCTAAGATTTGTTCTTCATAGAATAGATTTTGATTTGAGTTTTGATTCATTGTAATCTTGTAAAAGCTCCTCACATCAATATAAATCTCTCTATTAGAAAATCCAATACTAACCATCTTGGTAGAGGACGTAGATCTTTCATCGATCGAACCTCTCCAAATAGCTTGTTCTTTATTCTCGCTATTTATTTCCTGCTTAATCATTTCTGAATTACTGCTTTGTTTGATCTTATCAGATTGCTATTATTGCTGCTGTGTTTGTTATTGTTTATTGCCTTAGAACCTTTTTATCCAACACTTTAAGCCAAAACTTAGCGCGTGCGTTTTTATCT
The DNA here is from genome assembly GCA_026119855.1 of Campanula takesimana. Classification (NCBI taxonomy): domain Eukaryota; kingdom Viridiplantae; phylum Streptophyta; class Magnoliopsida; order Asterales; family Campanulaceae; genus Campanula; species Campanula takesimana. The sequence goes on from JAOWBW010000725.1 coordinate 635,388, forward strand.
CTGCGCAGCCTTTTCCTGTGCAGTAGCTGCTTAAATTTCCGCTGTGCATTTCACACTCTCTCTGCGCGCTATACCTAGCTTATTTGAGAACTGTGCGCATACGCTATTGCTTTGCAAAAGGGTTTGAAAAGAATTTTTAAAACGCTATTCACCCCCCCCCTCTAGCGATTTTCATACCCTTGTTGCCCCTTTGGGACCAACAGCAGGCCTGGCCCAATCCACCTCCGAGGCCCACTGGCAACTTCTAGAAGTGTTGCCCTAGTACGGACATGGTGACTCATGCATATGGATAAACCCAAATCCCTATATTCTAGGGGCGAATCTAGGTGACAAGGCAGCTATTTTGAGGTATAAATAAGGACCTCAACCTCATTTGGAAGGTTAAGCTCTCTACCCCTACTCTCTTCTCTCTTCAGTCTTTATTCTCTCAAACAGACTAACTGATTCTCACGCCGGAGGGCCTTCGCCGGTGAAGCCCCGACTGAGTTAACGTTTGTTCCTCCATTTCAGGCTAACCAAGGCATTCAGATATCCATCCGTGGATCCGGCTACATTGATCACATTTTTTGTCCGATCAATAACTCTCTTTCTTGGTTCATTTTCTTGATCACCGAGTTAACTACCACACCATCAAATCATCAAATATTAATGTCAATCCTATTAAGCCTCTTTATTCACTCTCTTGAGTATTAAGATAGCGTATGAACATCGATAGATATTTCCTAGCTAACATGTCAACCGATATTTTGATACTCCCACCGTCTCGAAAAGATAATTTGGTTTTATTTTTGATGGAAACGCAAGTGAATTTTGCATGGTTAGAACGGCAAAGATTCGCTGCTCATATGCCGAGTTCTTAATGGTTTGTCGTATGGTTAGAACCACGATGATTTGTTGCACTGTCGATGCTATGCTTCATTCGACAGATCTTGCCTCTGATTTTCCAAAATCTTGACTCCAATTCTCTAAAATATTGACTCCTGTAGGGGGTGAGTTAGAGTGAAAGTGGAGGAGTGAGAAACGGCAGCAAGTTAGGGGGCAAGTGGTGACACTGCTTTCATCCCATGTCACAATTAGATTTTGTTTTCTTTTTGTTTCTTTTTTTTTTTCCCCCTTTTTCTTTGTTTATCTCTTCTTTTATTTTGCTTCCTTTAGTATGGGTTATATGATATTTTTGCTATTTATATTTTTTATTAATGATATTTTTATTCTTATGTAAATGTTTGTGTGGTAATTTTTTGCACATCAGATTTTGTTTGCTTTTATTTGTTTGTTAGTATTTCTTTCTAAAACGTAACAACTTGAAATTTTAATTTGTTTTTTCTATTGGCTATTAATTTTATACTTTTGATATAATAAAATTTATGTTACATATATATATATATATATTGTTTATTATATACACCTAGAGAGTTTTTTGCTTTTGTTAACAATGTCGTTTTTGTAAAATAATTTGTATTCCCTCTTTTAGTTTTATATACATATATATTTCGCTCTGGCAAAAGAAAAACCCTCCTAATTTAAAAAATTTAAATATTGATTGAACACAAAATCTTGGGAAAACTTGTTTTACACTAACTTAGTGTAAAACGTGTTTTTAAGGCGGTGGCAAACTTGTAAATATTAGCTTGCGCAAAAAGCGGAGAACGCTGTGAGTAGGCGCGGTGGCATTGATGTAAATAACTGGAACTTATGAAAACTCATCAGGCACTTTTCGAAATTGTAGGAAGTATTTTTCAATAGACAAATTCTCAGGAACGGCGGGTGTACGCCGTGAGACGGGGGTGACCCGCGGGTCAACCCGCCCGGGCCGACCCACCCGCCCAGGTCCATTAAAAAAAAAAAAAAAAAAAACCAAAAAAAATTAAAATGTCATATCTTGAGATTTATAATTCGAAAAAAAAAATTTTAAAATACGGTTGTGTTCGTTTCGACGAGACGAATAAAACTACATAGGTCATGATATGGTTTGATATTTAAAAAAAAAAATACATTTCTTACACACAAAACAAATTGATCTGATGTCAGCTGAAAATGTAACACTCTGTTCTGATAAAAGTAACACTTTCTACTGTTGTTAAAGGTAACATCAGTTTTTACAAAAAAAAAATAGGTTTGCATTTCAATTGTTACTTTCTCAATAAAAAATTGTTACATTTCATATATAATGTTACATTTAGGAATATAAACTTTTACAATTAAGAAAAAAAAAATGTTACATTCATTTTTTTTAAAATGTAACATTAGTTTTTAGTTGTCAATCCTATGTTAATTTTGGGAGAAAAAAAAAAGTGTTACATTTGAAAAAATGAGTGTTACATTCCTTTATAAAAAATGTTACATTAATTTAGTTGTGAATCTTTATGTTATCTTTAATCTATTGCATCAAAATTGTGGTACATTTGTTTTGAAAAAAAAGTGTTACATTTGAAGAAAAAAAAGTGTTACATTTCGGTATAAAAAGTGTTACTTTTGTTGGAGGAAAAAAAGTTGGGGTGGCGAAAAAAAAAAAAAAAAAAAAATTCGGCGCCGAGCCGAGCCGTCGCACGCCGTACACCGGGTGTACGGGAGACGATCTCTTTTCAATATTACAGCAGGCATATTTTAACACTAGAGCAGACACATGTTTGACATGCCTGCTGGTTTTTTTTTTTTTTTTTCAAGTGCCATCTCTAAGGTAAAAAAGTGTCTGCTTGAGTTTTAAAACATGACTGCTTGTTTTTTTTTTTTTCAAGTGCAAAAAAAGTGCCTTCTCCAAGGTAAAAAAGTGCCTGCTTGAGTTTTAAAACATGCCTGTCTTTTTTTTTTTTTTTTTGTAAGTGCCAAAAAAAATGCCAAAAAAGTGCCTGCTTGAGTTTTAAAAAACATGCCTGCTGGGTTTTTTTTTTTTTTTTTTTTTTTTTTTTGTTCAAGTTCCAAAAAAAGTGCCTTCTCTAAGGTAAAAAAGTGTCTGCTGTGAAAGTCCCAAAAAAAGTACCTGCTATGAAAGTCCCAAAAAAAATGTCTGCTGTAAAAATATTGAAAAGTGCCTCCTAGTATTGAAAAGTGCCTGCCCAAGAACCCTTCTATGTGGAAAACACGTTTTACACTAAGACTAGTGTAAAACGCGTTTTTCACAAGAACGACTCATGATATATTACTTATACTCCCTCCTTTGAAAAATTATTTCACTCCCTTTAACGATCATGAAGTAAAAAAAAAAAAAAAATCTTTGATGGCAGTCTCACTTTGGCAACAAATTCCCATTCACTAGGGCTAGGCAGAAAGGCCGGTCCAGCTAATATCATACAAAGAATGAGAAAGACCACCCAAACCACTCTAAAGATTAATTAAAAGTAGTTCTTTGTTCAAAGTAAAATTCAATATATTATTCCATTTACTAATTTTAGAGATGTAACTTTTATATATTTTATAGTATATTTGTTATATGTATTAGCCCATGAAAAGTAATTAATTTTACTACATGCCTTTGATTACGGATCCAACCAATTGTTAAAGGCAATGCTAGGGCATACAAAAAATCTAGAAAATAATATATACAAAATAAGATGACGATATTTTATTGGTTATCGATTGTGGACCCCCACACTTTAATTAAAAGCACCAATAAAATTTTGACACATCATTTTGTAAGAAAAGTTTTGTGAGTTGATGCACCAACAACACACCATGTTTCTTTTAAAAAAAAAATATGTTTACTTTTTAGCTTCAGTTAGGGTGAACGGAGATGGCAATGACAAAACTTATACCCCGTCCATCCCATATTTTCCATTTTAATTTGTCTCAAACTATAGTTTTTAGTTGCTTTATTACTAAAAATGAATAATGAGACCTACTTATTATACTCACAACAAAAACTCTACCCACTTTCTCTGTCCTACTTTGTCATGCTTACTTTACATACTTACAACATTTTTTTTAATATCCGTATAAATTCAAACTAATAATCTTAGTCCGGGACGAAAGGAGTAATATTATGGCAAAATTGACAAAAATAAATTTGTAGATGAACTCAAATAAAATGGCAAATTTTAAAGTTTACTACTCCCTCTATCCCTAAATGAGTGTCAATTTTCAAGAAATCTTGGTCCCTAAATGAGTGTCTTTTTTTAACATAACTTTCTCCCTAAACGTTTTTTTTCGAATTTTTTTTCACCGGTTTCTTTATATGTGCAAAACTAAAGGTTTGGAAAGGAGATTACAAGATTATATATGAATCGTTGTTACCAAATTGTTCAAAAAGTTGAGATTTTCAGTGTCCCTTAAAATAAAATTTGGACACTCATTTAGGGACAGAGGTAGTAAGAAATATGATGTTGGGTGGGAAGGAAAATCCCACGTCGAACAGCCAACAAATTATTCTTTTGAGTATGAAAGGAAATTGATACAATTAGCACTTTATTATTATTATTATTAGTGAATCATATAATAATTTACAAAATATTACAAAAATATGAGTACTATTTTATTTTGAAAGATATACAGAAATATGAAATTAATTTATTGCATGTACACTTACACCATTGACGGGGCTGCCCCCGAAAATTTTTTGAGCAATATCTTACAAATGTCATATATATGTTACTATAGGGGCCTACAGAGCACTGTCCATGATAGCAATCACCTACATTTACATACATGTCCATTTCAATAGGACCAAATTTTCATTAAAAATCATCAGATCCTTGCTTACTTTTCCATTCCGATTTTGCTGTTCTATTCAAGTGTCAGAAAGGTGGCTAGCACACACAACAATCAATTTATAGCATATTAAGGTTCCAACCTCAGGAAAAAAAAAACTATATGACTGTCGCGCCCCCGAACCCGCGGGTCCGGAACACGCGAGCTGGACGTCGACCTAAAACCAAAACTCTGAAATATAGAAGTTAAAAATTCCATTTTGAATCAAAAGATGATAACACAAGGTTTTACAAATCCAAGTTTAAATCAATAAAGTGCATCTAACATAAGCTCCACAGCTTATACCAAAAAGAATAAAATATACAATTCTTAATGACGTCGATAATGGTAAAACTATCCCCAAAAGGTTATACATTTAAATAATGTAAACCGATCCATAACAACCTGCCCCAAAATCTCAATCCTCTCGACGTCCTCCTCGATCCGCGAATCCTAATCCTTTTCCTCCTGGGGGGGGTTAAGGAAAAACAAAAATGGAAACAAACGGGGTGAGATAAAATCTCAGCAAGTTACTAATGCAACTACATGACATGCTATAATGCAATAAGCAATAAACAAGGATAAATGTCACATAGCGTGAAACAATTAACAGTCAACAGATAGCAGCGGAAAGTAAACACATAACAAAGGATATTAGCCAAGGTTTCCAAACTGGTACATCCAAATAAAGGATTGCTGCGCAGCTTCAATAATCAACCAATCATCATCTTCATAATAGCATGAAAGCTGAAGAGAAATCCCCGGTCAAAAGCGACCAATCAACCCATCAAACAAACAAACCATCTTCATAGTAGCATAAAAGCTGAAGAGAAACCCGGTACCGGAACCAATAACAATGATAAAGTGCCACAAAGGGCGGGAGCCATGCCACAAAGTCATGCTCCAAAACGATTAGCTAGAATACCCACGACGGAGCTAGCTCATCCCAACCAAGGCCAATCTGGATGAGGGCAGAAGGACCAATGGGCGATGCTATACTGGACTTGGCTCGTGCCATTATAGCATTATCCATTGCCTGACTCGATACACAAATAACCAGCTGGACTTTCAATAAATGCTAAGTAATAAATACTAGCTTATTTAAACAACTTAGGGTTCTGAAGTAGGGAACCATACCAATTAATCACCATAAAGATGCAACGGTTACTCATGAAGAGTTTAACAACAACGATAACAGAGTTTCTCATGAAGGGCACCACAACGATAAACGGAATTTCTCATAAAGAGCACAACAACAATGATTATTAGAATACAGTAATTTCATAAAGAGGAACCATCCCAGATACATTCCAAGGATGATACCCACAAGTTAATCTTAAAGAACACAACTCAAACGGTCGCTCACAAATAGTACGACGACTATAACCCAAAATTATCCTAAACGTTTACTCATAGAGATGTACTAGTACTATGAACTCAACCATCTCATCACACCTGGAATTCCAAAGTAGGAAATCAGAATGAATACACCTTAAGGTTAATCAAACCGTAGGTACCCAATTACCAATTCACGCTTTACCTCCGTTCGTAACGAACCAAATCTAAACATCCCAAACGAATCCAAAAGGTTACACTTATTAGAACATGATCACGACAGGACTAAACCCCACACCTTGGTGTTCAATAACAACCCCCTAGGTACTATAGGTCATCGCCTAAAACCTAGACCAAGTCTTACGCGAAATTCAATTCGGTTGGAACAAACACGAACACATCATAAGATGCCCAAACAATACTTGATCAAATTACATAACGCTATTGTTCACAAGGAACCAATTTTAATTACTAAAGTGCTCCACGGTGTTATCTTAAGTTAATTAGAAGAAGGTACCCTAAACTAGTTAAGCCATTTTGTTTAAACAAGCAAAAAGGACAAAATCCTGGAACAGAGAGCGGGCGGGCGCCTGGCATGAGGCGAGCGGGCGCCTGAATGACCAGAAGGTCTGGCCATCAGGAAAGGGTATGTAGGCGGGCGCTTGGGTCCAGGCGGGCGGGCGCCTGGTCTGGATTTCAGCCGGGAAAACAGAGCTGGGTTTATCATGTTCGAACCAAAATCACCCCACTCTCTAAAATACTCCAAACCAATCCTTCTAACAAGTTCCACAATGAACCAAAACCACATTTAAGCTAAGAGGGGACCTAAATCACCTCATCTAACAACTTCAATCCTAGATTAAATCCCAAAATCATAATATCACCATTTTTGCCCAAAAACTCAAATAAATTCCAAATAAATCTCAAACTCAATCAAACTTCATATATAACAACTAAGCATTATATGAGCATGAAAGGAACATTTTAGCATAAAAATGGGGGAAAAGTAACTTACTTGATAAATCTCAAAGTTGCCGGAATTCAATTCTTTTTTTGTTCTACGCGATCCTATCGACGATCTAAACAAGGTTCACGCTTTAAGAAATGAGAGATTATGAGAGGAAGATGGAGGAAATGAAGAGAGAAGGAAGAAGATGAGAAAACTTACCTTTTGTAGAGAGAGAGAGAGATTGAGCTGGGAATGGGATGGAGAGAGTGAGGGAGAAGGTGAGGGAGAAGGGAAATTATTTCCAAATGTTGCACTTAGGGCCCCTCCCTTACACTACTCAAAATAAACAACTTCCCACTAATAATTAAGACCCAACAATACTACACTAGCACAAATGACTCAATTCAAAATGCTAGACATAATTATTATGACACATAAAATGCACACATAATTATTTAAATAAATAATAATTTAAATAAATAAATAAGCAAATAATTAAATAATAATCATTTAATTACTAATAAAATAGAGCCTAGATTTCGGGTCGTGACAATGACCACACATCAGTGTAATGCAGCCAACCCTTGTTGTTCTATTCAGGTTTAAGAGAGGTGACTAGCATACTCGGCAGTCAATTGCAACCTTAAGCAGGACGGAGTTAGTAAAATACTTAGACAATATACTCCAAGTAAAATTCACAAATATAAATATAATAGGCTTCAATATATCAACATTATATTAAATAAACGCAATTTACATATGATTTTTCGTAGGATTCATCTTTTGAAAATAATCTAAAATCTCATCCTCTCCAATAGTCATGAATACATCTCTTTCTACAAAAGTTACCAATCGGTCATTTAACCATTCATCCCCCATCTTAGACCTCAAATCGCTCTTTACATGCTTCATAGCGGAAAAGACCCGCTCAACACTTGCGGTTGCTACCGGCAAAAGCAAAGCAAGCTTCACAAGCTTATAAACCACATGATAAGTCTCATTCTTCTTGGTTGCCACAAGTGTCGTTGAAAGATCAACAAGCCCTTTCAAATCTGAAAAACGAGAGTCTAAGCGCATATCCATAATATAATTAGCCAATTGATTGCGGATAGATGATTTACATTCCTCCAAAAAATCATTAGGATACAATTGTGTCATCCTCATCAATTTGTCTTCATCAAAAGAAGCAAACAACGAAGAAGGACTCAAGCATGCTACACATTGTAATAATTCGGTGCTTTCCACATTAAATCTTTCATCAAGTTCTTTCAATTGCACATCTATAATACTAAAAAAACAATCATTCTTGTAATGATGTAGATTAGTAACAAATGAACTTTGACGACAGGATTTCTTCAACAAGTAATAGGGTCCATCCATATCCGGCACATCAATGCCATGTCTCTTACAAATTTCATCAACACTATTAAAGAGTTCTTCCCATCCACTATCCCTCTTTTGTTGAAGTCGTCGTTTGGCAATTGTAACAAGATTCAAGGCATTCATGAGATCTTGCTCACGTCTTTGTAAAGCCAAATTCAAATCATGAGTAATCCCTAAAATATCAACCATCAAATATAACATGAAAATAAAACGAAAATCATGTAACCCATTTATCAAAGTGCTTGCTTGACCACGAACGTCACAAGAAGCATCTTCAACAATTGTTTCAAGGACTTTAATCACCGGACCATACAACCTCATTATACTCGTAAGAGTCTTGAAGTGGGACCCCCAACGAGTATCACCCGCCCTCGTAAGAGATGATTGTTGATTTAAACCTCTACCGGTTTCTACCAAACCCTCTTCAATTATTTCGGCCAAATGAGCAAATTGTTTGTCTCGAAACAACTCATGCCTTTTGTTAGAACAACCAATAATATTCACAACTTCATTAACCAATCCGAAAAAAGCACCCACATCAATATTACGCTTGACAGCCGCAACTAGTGCCAATTGAAGTTGATGAGCAAAACAATGAACATAAAATGCAGAAGGATTCTCCTTTTGAATTAAAGTTCTTAATCAATTTTCACGACCACTCATATTGCTTGCTCCATCATACCCTTGACCTCTAATCTTAGACATACTCAAATTATTCTTAGTCAAAAGGTCTTGAATTGCATTTTTAAGTGATATGGCATTTGTTTCTTTCACATGTGCTACCCCCAAAAATCTTTCCACAACACCGCCTTTGGAATCAACATAACGCACAACAAGCCCCAATTGTTCTTTCATAGAACAATCACCGGATTCATCCGCTAAAATAGTGAATACATCATCCCCAATCTCCCTACAAATTTTTGAAGTGGTTAAAAATGCACATGCCTTTGCAAGTTCTTTTTGAATGGTGGGGGCGGTCATCTTACGACTCTCATGTTGACCATGAACCTCTCTTAAGACATTTACATATTCAAGAAAATGACCTTGATAAGAAGAATCTTTTGCCTCGTTATGGCCCCGAAAAGCTTGCCTACCCCTCAGAAGTAATCTAGTAGCTCTAAGTGATGTCTTCAAGTTCATTACATAATCACTATCTTCTTGTTCACTTTGTCTATTCAAACATGTTCTAATGCTCTGCTTTGAGTTTGTGAGAACTGTGCATTTTGCTTTACTTGCTTGATATGATTCACTATTAGCATATAAGTCAAGCCCCTCCTTCATTTTATTCCAACGCCTAAAACCATTCTCTTTACCAACAAAAGATTCACCACCATACTTACTCACATCTTTAAACAAATAGCATTGCAAACAAAATAAGGCATCTTTCGATTCACTATATTCCAACCAATCTTTATATTGACTAAACCACGTATGATTAAATTTACGCTTTTTACCTGAGATTAGAGTGGTCGGATATTCTGGTAGATTTGGTTGTTCCGGTCCTTTATGGAGATACATTCTTCTAACTCTTTCAACATCATCCGGGTGAAAAACCAAAATTGAATCCCTTTTCCCGGGATCACTTTGTAGGGTCACATCTTCGCCTCTTAATCGTATTGTAGGTTGTGGACCTTGTGTTTCTTGAAGAACTACCTCCGGCTCCTCTTGAGCAATTGGAACACTAGCGCTTGCTTTATTTCTCGGAGTCATTGTAATGAATCGATCCAACAACCTATTACCAAAATGAATTATGATTTTCAAATTAGTATCCTGCTGAAGAAAATCAAAATAAGCACACTCAAAATCAAAAAAAAACAAACCCCCCAAAATTCCGCAAGAACCCAGTTCACAAAATTGAAAGAGAAGAAGTTTTCATCAGTTTGAATGAAAGAATCAAAATCAAGAAGAAAATCATGACATTGAAATTAATTTTAGGGGTTAGGGTTTACCTTTGATTGGATTTTTTCTTGATTTCTTGAGGGGGTTGTGGAGGGGGAATATCTCCATCCATTCCGGCGATGGTGGCGGACTACGATGGCTGTGTGGGGGCGGCCGACGGCGGCTGTGGCGAGCGGAGAGGCGAGCGACGTCGAGCGGCGAGTGGCGTCGACCTTCTGTTTCTACTTTCTTTTTTTTTTGGCGTGGGTTCTTTCTTATGCGTACAGTATAAGCTTATTAAGTTATTTATGAGGTTTTTTTTTTTTTTAATTCCAAAACGACGTCGTTTTGTAAAAAAAAAAAAAAAAAAAAAAAAAAAAAAATTACCGGTGCCTGGGCACCTGTAGGCACTTGCCCAGGTCCGCCCCTGACTGTGCATCGCACGGGTGCACTACTAGTTATAACTAAAATCAAAATACAATTTTTTTTAAATACTTATCCATTTGTAACGTTTTCGTAGGTTGTTTCAAACAGTATGAATGACATGAAAGAAGTACCTCAGAAGGTTTCGTTCAAGTCGATTATGTCATTTGGTTTGTTGGGTTCAAAGCATGCGGTAGGATGGTGTAACACCCCGAATTTTGGAGTAATATAATATAATATCCTTTAATAAAATCCGTCCCCAAACGCGGGAAAACAACGGTCTTAAACAATAATTCAAACATCAACGGCTAGTATCTCTAACCACTATTCAAAATAAATAACGGAAGCGAATTTAACTGTCTTTTAAAACTCCAACGGCTAGACATAACCAACATTCAAAATAAACATTCATAGCAATCCATTCTGACTACTACTAAAACTTCTTAAACTTCGTCATCAAGGGTCTTCATTATCACCTCAACTTTTCCTCTTTTGTCCTTCGAAACCTTCTCCTATTTATATACTGGAGAACAAATATTATGGAAGCGGTGAGCGAACAATGCTCAGTAAGTTCATACGGGATCTCTCCGGATTCTAAGGAGAGATGACCGGAAGAACGAACAACAATAATATTTTCAAAGATAAGCTTTCATTGAATATCAAGTTAACCGTTAAGATTCAAAAACAGTTAACAATAACTTTTTAAATACGAAATGTGGCATTTACTTTCAAGTCCGTCAATTCCAAGATAACGTCACCATTTCAGGTGCAATGCCTGATCAGGGCATTTAAGTAAGATTTATCATGATAATCAACTACTTCAATAAGCAGTATAAAAGTCTTGTCCTTTTCATTTCAGACCAGACTACCCTACTTAGCCCTTTTTCAATTCAGACTAAGCGAACGCCTATACCAAATTAAGATATGGCAAATCTATACCAAATTCAGATATAGTAAGGTTTCAACTTAGTGTTCAAGGTACGAGAACACCATACAATTTCAAAGATATTTTGGTACCCATTGCTTTAAAACATGTCAAAGGGTAAGAGTCATTCAAAGACGTTCACAACTTTTAAGAATACTAATGTAACCGCCACTAGGTAACTACTCATGAAAGAATATAAAGGAATCCTACATTAAAGGATTGAGACATTCAAGAACTAAGGAACGTAATCCCTTACCTTGACTTTGCGTTCTTCACTTAGCAAGATCACGTGCACAATCTACAAACATGCAAGTGAGGATTTCTTAGGAACATGAATCACTTTAATTCCCCGTCCCCATTATACTTTATTTTACTTTCTTAGCTTCACGAGTTCATCTTCTTAAACTCTTTGTTAGGGTTCGTTCTACCCATTATTGGTATTCCCAAAATACCCCTTTCGGATTACTAAAATATCCCTAGGGTTACATTAATTCCATTCCCAAATAATCGGTTTTAGGGTTTCATTAATCCCATTTAAACCACTATTCACAGCTTATAAAATCACTATTCACTGATTAAATCACTATTCACTGATTAAATCACTATTCACGATTAATCACTATTCACGTTACTGTTCACGCACTAATTTCACCTTGGAAAAACACATACAAAACCCTAATACACACACACACACACACACACACCAACACACACGGCACTAACAGATTCTGCACACACTCTCACACACACGCACACACCTTCTGCACCAAACACACACTCACTGTACACATATACACACACTCGACACACACTCTGCACACACATACACGCACACACTCACATATATACACATATACACCATTAAATATACATGTATAATCTTATAATTCCCCCTCTTTATCTTTTAAAACTTGAATTTCTTAACCCTAGTTCATTGATATAGTTTTCTTTTTAGGATTTGGGTTCTAGTTTACACTCCCCAAATACTAGATTAATATAACCTAAAGGATTAAACTTAAGGAGTGGGGTTTTACCTTAGTTTGGATCTCCCTCTTTTCTTCTCCTTCCTCTTCTTCTTCTTCTCACGCCTCTGCTCTCTCTCTTTCTTCAGCGCCTCTTGCCGCCGCTCTCACTCTCCCGTTCTCTATTTTTTTTTTCTTTTCTTTTTCTTTTGTGATTATTAAAGAGGGGAGGGTTTTAAATTAATATATATAGTAATAGGGTTTCCCATTCCTATTATAAAAAGGTTAACTAACCTTATTGGGTTTTTAATTAGTTTGGGCCAACTTTAAACCCAATCCATAATTTAATTAATAGTAGCCCAACACCTTAATAATTAAATAAAAGGGCCGGTTGTTACATTCTTACCTCCTTAAAAGGGTTTGGTCCTCCAAACCGAACTCGTCATTCTGAAAATAGGTCGGGATACGTTTCTCGCATCTCGCTCTCGAGCTCCCATGTAGCTTCTCTTTCAGTATGGTTGCTCCATTGCACTTTTACATAAGGAATCACTCTTTTCCTTAAAATCTGATCCTTGCGGTCGACAATCTTTACGGGCCTTTCATCATAGCTTAAATCAGCTCGAACTCCAAGCTGCTTATACTCGATCACATGGCTTGGGTCGGGAATGTACTTCCTTAACATCGACACATGGAACACATTATGTACTCCCGCTAGTACAGGCGGTAGGGCTAACTTATAAGCTACTGCCCCAACTCTTTCCAAAATTTCGAACGGTCCCACGTACCTCGGGCTTAACTTCCAGCGAATACCAAATCTCATAATTCCTTTTGTTGGCGAGATCTTCAAAAATACTCGATCCCCGATTTGAAATTCTAAATCACGTCTTCTACGATCAGCATAGGATTTTTGTCTGCTCTGCGCAGTCAAAAGCCAATTTCTTATCTGTTGTACCTTGTCTGCCGTCACTTGGACAATTTCTGGTCCAGTCAACTTCCTTTCACCCACTTCGTCCCAACAAGTCGGCGATCTACACTTTCGCCCATACAGTGCCTCGTACGGTGCCATTCCAATACTAGAATGGAAACTGTTATTATATGCGAACTCTACCAATGGCAAATGTTCATCCCAAGTCCCTTGCAAATCTAAAGATGTAGCTCGTAGCATATCCTCCAACGTTTGGATAGTTCTTTCTGACTGTCCATCGGTCTGCGGGTGAAAAGCTGTACTCATTGTCAACTCTTTCCCCAAAGCTTGTTGCAAACTTTTCCAAAATTTTGACGTGAATCGCGCATCTCTATCGGACACTATTGACACCGGTATTCCATGCAACCTTACAATCTCATCAATATACAACTTAGCCATCTTTTCTAGCGGATCTGTCACCTTGATTGCCAGAAAATGGGCCGATTTAGTGAGCCTATCTACTATCACCCAAATTGTGTTATACCCTTTAAACGTCTTCGGTAACCCAACCACTAGATCCATAGCTATATGTTCCCACTTCCATTCAGGGATAGGTAATGAATGTAATAGTCCTGCAGGCCTTTGATGCTCACTTTTTACTTGTTGACAAACTAAACATCTTGACACGAATTCTGCCACATCTCCCTTCATATGGTTCCACCAATAAGATTCCCTCAGATCTCTATACATTTTTGTGCTTCCCGGATGCACAGAAAACCTCGAACAATGGGCTTCATTTAAAATCTCTCTTTTGATGTCTTCGTTGCTTGGCACCCAAATCCTTGATTGGTACCTCACAATCCCGTCTTCTCCCATACGAAAGTCCTTCCATTTTCCTTCCACTAAGTTTGCACGTACTTTGCTCACTTCTTCATCAGTTACTTGCGCTATTTTGATTCTATCCAATAGCGTAGGCTGTACACTCAAATGTGCCATATAGCCTTGTACTCGTACATTCACACCTAACACCTCAACGCGACTCCATGCACTTACCTCCTTAGGCTTTAACGTCGCTAGGGTTCCATGATTCTTCCTACTTAACGCATCCGCCACCTTATTGGCTTTCCCAAGATGATATAAGATTTCACAATCATAATCTTTTAATAATTCCAACCATCGCCTTTGCCTCATGTTAATCTCTTTCTGAGTGAAGATGTACTTAAGGCTTTTATGGTCCGTATAAATCTGGCATGTCGTCCCATATAAATAGTGTCTCCAAATCTTCAATGCAAAGACCACCGCGGCTAACTCCAAATCATGAGTCGGATAGTTCTTTTCATGGACCTTCAATTGTCTCGACGCATAGGCTATAACCTTGTCATTCTGCATTAGCACGCATCCTAACCCTTTAATCGACGCATCGCTATATATCACAAACCCGTCTGATCCAGAAGGTAACGTAAGAACTGGTGCAGACACCAAACGTTGCTTCAATTCTAGGAAACTCTTCTCGCACTCTTCTGTCCAAACGAATTTTACTCCCTTTTGGGTCAGTCTTGTCAATGGCATAGATAATTTAGAGAAACCTTCAACGAATCTCCTATAGTAACCAGCCAATCCCAAAAAGCTCCTTATTTCACTAACAGTAGTAGGCCTCTCCCAGTTCACGATAGCCTCTATCTTTGTCAGGTCCACTTCAACCCCCTCCTTAGATATAACATGACCTAAGAACGCTACCTTTTCCAACCAGAATTCGCACTTCTTGAACTTAGCATACAATTGTTGTTCCCTTAAGATTTGTAATACTAACCTCAAATGCTTCTCGTGCTCCTCCTTAGTCCTTGAGTAGACTAGGATATCATCAATGAATACTATAACACATTTGTCCAGAAATTCTTGAAACACCCTATTCATCAATTCCATAAATGCAGCAGGCGCATTAGTCAACCCAAAAGGCATCACCAAAAACTCGTAGTGACCATACCTTGTCCTAAAGGCCGTCTTCGCAATATCTTCCTTTTTCACCCTCAACTGATGATAACCAGACCTCAAATCTATCTTCGAAAAGTAACATGCTCCCCGAAGTTGATCAAATAAGTCATCTATCCCTGGTAATGGGTATTGATTTCTCACCGTCACGCGGTTCAACTCTCTATAGTCGATACACATTCTCATTGACCCATCCTTCTTCTTCACGAATAACACTGGTGCACCCCATGGCGATACACTTGGTCTAATCAAACCCTTATCCAACAGTTCTTGTAGTTGCTCTTTTTGCTCTTTCAATTCTGCCGGGGCCATTCTGTAAGGTGCCTTTGATATTGGCGCGGTTTCTGGTGCCAAATCGATAGAGAACTCCACTTCCCTCTCTGGTGGTATACCAGGCAAATCCTCTGGAAACACATCTGCAAATTCTTTAACTACTGACAAAGATTCTATACTAATCTCCCCACTATCGGTTTTTCCAACGTAAGCCAAAAACCCCTCACATCCTTTCCTTAGCAACCTGCGAGCCCTCATCACAGAGATGAAGTCGAATCTGGTTCTAGGCTTCATGCCTTGAAAACGAAACTCTTCACCAGATGGCAACATAAAGTGAACCTCCTTCTTGAAACAGTCAACATGGGCATGGTATGCAGCTAACCAGTCCATCCCTAAAATCACATCAAACTCTCCCATCTCTAATTCGATCAAATCAACCTCTAGTTCCATTTCGCCTATGCTTAACGGGCACTTTCTATATATAGACACAATAGGAATCGATTCTCTAGTAGGTGTATCTATCACTAGAGGTATCTCTAATTCTTCAGATTTCAAATTCATTTGTTTCGCCACTCGTGTACTAATAACGGAGTGCGTAGCGCCCGTATCAATCAAACCATATACATTTCGAAGGCAGAGTCGAAGAGTACCTGCTACCAGATCGTTTGAAGCTCTTGCATCTCTAGCCGTCATAGTGAACACACGACCACGGCCTCCACCCTTGTCCTTGTCGCCATCCTTAGCTCCCTGTGCATTGTTGTTCTTCTTTGGTTCTGGGCATTTCCAATGCGGGTGTCCCATCTTGTCGCAGTTGTAGCATTTCTTTTCCTTGAACCAGCAGTCTTCGGTCTTGTGCCTTCCCTGGCAGGACTGACACTTCTCGCCCGTCCCCTTATCACGAGCATCATTTTTGTCTCCATCTCGGCGGTTATTGTAGCCCTTATTCTGATACTTATTCCCAGCACCTTCTTTCCCACGATTATCATCACTGGCTTTTCGCTTGTTACCCCCATCTCGGTTCCATCCTCCGGAACTTCCTTTCCATCCAGTCGATTCCTTTTCAATGGCTTTCTTCTTTTCCTCTTTCTTACTGCGGTAATTATCAGATTCTTTCTCTACCAACCTTGCCCGGTCTACAATGTCACTGTATGTTGGCAGCATTAAAGGTGTAATCCTGAACCTTATGCGGTCACTCAATCCCGCTTCAAAATTACGGGCTTTCTGCCCCTCGTTATCAAAGAAAGTCGGAGCGAATTCAAGTAACTCCGTGAACTTAGCGCAGTAATCATCTACGGTCATGCTACCCTGAGTCAGCATCAGGAACTCCGCTACTTTCTCATTCCGGACACTTGCGGGGTAATACTTCTCATAAAACACCGTCTTGAACCTGTTCCACGTGAAGGCCTCACCTCCACGCGCAGCTGAGGCTCTCTTTTCGGCTTCCCACCATTTAAGAGCCTTTCCTTTAAACATAAACGTTGCGAATACCACCTGTTGTTCTGTTGTGCAAGTCAACGTCTCAAAAATCTTCTCCATATCTTTGATCCAATCCTCTGGCTTATCTTTTGGCTCTCCAAAGAATGACTCTGGATTTCTTTTCTGAAACGACTCAAGAGGATCTCTCTGTGTCACTGGTTGAGGTTGTGGTTGCTGCTGCTGAGCTGCCAATCCTTGCACTACTTGGCCGATTCCAGCCATTGTCTGAGCTAAGGTCTGTAGTAAATTGGTCATGTTGGGATCTTGTCCACCATCGTTTCCGGCATTGCTCCTTCTGTTGTTCCTCGACATCTGAGGATAACAGGATATCTATTAATACTGCGAATACAAAACGTTTTACACGCTCTCGCGTACTTTATACTTTTACTTTCACAACATACACTGAGGTCGCCTTACTAGGCTTGTTATCTAAATAAAGGTCATTCACTTAGACCTATGGCCGTTTACTAAGCCAACACTTTCTCATTATGGTAAATTTTACTACATTTCTTAGGTCTCATTATACCCTTATCTTTATTATTTCTTTCTATAAATCGTGATTTACTTTCATAGGTCATTTCACTAGACCATACTTTCGGTTATATTTGGCCGTCTTCCCCGACCAATCATACATTCATTCAAAAGATTTCTTTGGTTCTTCTTTGCCTTGGCCATTTCATTAGGCCGCTTATGCTTGTTTCAATCATTCTACTCTGACCGAAACTAACTTTCACTTGGCTGTTTCACTAAGCCAATTTCATTCATGATCTTTTCATTTGACCACTATTTCTTGTTTTAATTAGTTCGTTTGCCACAATTTTAAAACAAAACAATTGACAAGACTATATGCTAAAATAACTTCAATAATTTTATTAAAAGAATTTTGGAATCCAAACAAAACGAGAGTTCTACTAAAAGAATCCAACTGACTAAGCTAGCTATTAATACTAAGAATAAAATAACTCTAAATTTCGTTCCTCAATCACGGCCTACATTCTTCCTAGGCCTTCCTCTAGGCCTTCCACTAGGGACCCTTGGTGCACTCTTTGAGCCTCTTGGCCTTCCTCTCGGCCTACGAACCGGTGCTTCCTCCAGTTCTTCCTCATCTTCGATCACAATTGGGGCGGCCTCGTTGCCCTCCACTATGACCTCTATCTCTACAGCTTCTTCCTCTTCTAGTTCCTCAATCTCCTCATTGGCTCCCATTTCCCCCACATTGGGTGCTTCCTCAAGTTCTGGGACTTTGTAGTAATTTCTGTAATAATCTTCCCTTATCGAGGCTTCATACACGTCCTGCTTATTCACAACCTCTTTTAGCTTCTCCACTTCATCTACCGCTTTATGCCACCTTTCCCTAGTATACATCCATCGCTCAAATGTAGAGTCTGTTTTCTTCTTTTCATGTTTAAGCTGCTTCTTGAGCTTTCTGACAGTCCATGCATGCCTCAGAGCTGCCCTTTCCTTTGGTGTCTTATGCCTCAAATTCTTCATCATTTTGTCCTTAAGCCCGTCCATTTCCTATAATTTGGACACAATCAACGTTAGAATCACATACTTAAAGTCAAATAACCGTCATCTTAAGCATATAAAAGAAAGACATAAAAAGACGTTTCCTATCTTAGGTTCTTTCCCAAAATAGTAAGTTTCCTTATTTGGAAAGTTCCTCAACTTAGAAAGTTTCCTAATTTAGAAAGTTTCCTCAAAAGTACTATCTTTCTTATCAGAGTTCTAAAGCCCAATCTATGTTAAGTACTATTTATCCTCATAGTCTTAACTTCTTTCTATAGTCTTCCATGTAAACCTAAACCGGAGCTCTGATTACCAACTGTAACACCCCGAATTTCGGAGTAATATAATATAATATCCTTTAATAAAATCCGTCCCCAAACGCGGGAAAACAACGGCCTTAAACAATAATTCAAACATCAACGGCTAGTATCTCTAACCACTATTCAAAATAAATAACGGAAGCGAATTTAACTGTCTTTTAAAACTCCAACGGCTAGACATAACCAACATTCAAAATAAACATTCATAACAATCCATTCTGACTACTACTAAAACTTCTTAAACTTCGTCATCAAGGGTCTTCATTATCACCTCAACTTTTCCTCTTTTGTCCTTCGAAACCTTCTCCTATTTATATCCTGGAGAACAAATATTATAGAAGGGGTGAGCGAACAATGCTCAGTAAGTTCATACGGGATCTCTCCGGGTTCTAAGGAGAGATGACCGGAAGAACGAACAACAATAATATTTTCAAAGATAAGCTTTCATTGAATATCAAGTTAACCGTTAAGATTCAAAAACAGTTAACAATAACTTTTTAAATACGAAATGTGGCATTTACTTTCAAGTCCGTCAATTCCAAGATAACGTCACCATTTCAGGTGCAATGCCTGATCAGGGCATTTAAGTAAGATTTATCATGATAATCAACTACTTCAATAAGCAGTATAAAAGTCTTGTCCTTTTTCATTTCAGACCAGACTACCCTACTTAGCCCTTTTTCAATCCAGACTAAGCGAACGCCTATACCAAATTAAGATATGGCAAATCTATACCAAATTCAGATATAGTAAGGTTTCAACTTAGTGTTCAAGGTACGAGAACACCATACAATTTCAAAGATATTTTGGTACCCATTGCTTTAAAACATGTCAAAGGGTAAGAGTCATTCAAAGACGTTCACAACTTTTAAGAATACTAATGTTACCGCCACTAGGTAACTACTCATGAAAGAATATAAAGGAATCCTACATTAAAGGATTGAGACATTCAAGAACTAAGGAACGTAATCCCTTACCTTGACTTTGCGTTCTTCACTTAGCAAGATCACGTGCACAATCTACAAACATGCAAGTGAGGATTTCTTAGGAACATGAATCACTTTAATTCCCCGTCCCCATTATACTTTATTTTACTTTCTTAGCTTCACGAGTTCATCTTCTTAAACTCTTTGTTAGGGTTCGTTCTACCCATTATTGGTATTCCCAAAATACCCCTTTCGGATTACTAAAATATCCCTAGGGTTACATTAATTCCATTCCCAAATAATCGGTTTTAGGGTTTCATTAATCCCATTTAAACCACAATTCACAGCTTATAAAATCACTATTCACTGATTAAATCACTATTCACTGATTAAATCACTATTCACGGATTAATCACTATTCACGTTACTGTTCACGCACTAATTTCACCTTGGAAAAACACATACAAAACCCTAATACACACACACACACACACACACACACCAACACACACGGCACTAACAGATTCTGCACACACTCTCACACACACGCACACACCTTCTGCACCAAACA
The DNA here is from genome assembly GCA_026119855.1 of Campanula takesimana. Classification (NCBI taxonomy): domain Eukaryota; kingdom Viridiplantae; phylum Streptophyta; class Magnoliopsida; order Asterales; family Campanulaceae; genus Campanula; species Campanula takesimana. Next base: position 655,891 of record JAOWBW010000725.1, read on the forward strand.
CACACTCACTGTACACATATACACACACTCGACACACACTCTGCACACACATACACGCACACACTCACATATATACACATATACACCATTAAATATACATGTATAATCTTATAATTCCCCACTCTTTATCTTTTAAAACTTGAATTTCTTAACCCTAGTTCATTGATATAGTTTTCTTTTTAGGATTTGGGTTCTAGTTTACACTCCCCAAATACTAGATTAATATAACCTAAAGGATTAAACTTAAGGAGTGGGGTTTTACCTTAGTTTGGATCTCCCTCTTCTTCTTCTCCTTCCTCTTCTTCTTCTTCTCACGCCTCTGGTCTCTCTCTTTCTTCAGCGCCTCTTGCCGCCGCTCTCACTCTCCCGTTCTCTATTTTTTTTTCTTTTCTTTCTTTTCTTTTGTGATTAGTAAAGAGGGGAGGGTTTTAAATTAATATATATAGTAATAGGGTTTCCATTCCTATTATAAAAAGGTTAACTAACCTTATTGGGTTTTTAATTAGTTTGGGCCAACTTTAAACCCAATCCGTAATTTAATTAATAGTAGCCCAACACCTTAATAATTAAATAAAAGGGCCGGTTGTTACAGATGGAATTTTCCAGTACATAAGGGGCAACTATGAACTTTGAAATATTTGGTGAAGAGAATCACGAATAATGGACAATTATAATGTACAATTTTTCTAGTGGATCCAATTGTTATGTGTTATGTTGGCATGTGCTCAATGTGTTTTTCCCTAAATTTTTTCGTTTTCCTGGTATGATGTTACATGTCTATGTTTTATTTACAACAAGTTTCTCTCTATTTTGTAAGATAAGGTTATACGGTAATTTATTATTGTGTTCTTCCAATCTATCTATTCCATAACTATTTATATAATTTTTTATAAACCAAATACTTAAAAAAAAAATTGTTGTACAATGAACGAGTGTACTGCTAGTGGTTCTACAATTAGTTCTAAATATTCTACTTTTTTAAAAAAGAAAAACTTAAGCCCTATTTCGTTTTTTCACATTTATTATTCACTATCATTTTTTATTTATTTTTAATATTTATTGTAGGATTTGTTTGGAGAAAAATATGAGGTAAACACACAAAAAAAAAAGACATTTATCATTGGAAATTTGGAATCTATTGTTCAGCATATTTTGGGTATGATTCAAGTAGTTTGTTCTTTTGGTTACAACAGGAGTGTAGGTTTTGGTTTGAGTTGTTACCTATTGTAGTCGAATATTTTACTTTTCAATCATTCAGTTTTACATTTATCAAATTATTATATACGAGTTAGTATTTATTTTTATTATAATTACATAATATATATGTTTAAATTCATTTTTTTTGTAGATAATTATGTTTTCAAAAAACTAGCCAATTGCCTTTACAACCCATTACTTAATCTTATCCCCCACCCTTAATTTTTATTTAATGGTCATTTTCAACTCGATATATGAGTAGTATACATTTTATTACTATCTTATAAAAATGTAGTATGAATAAAGCCACCGTTTAAAATAAAACTAGGACCAATAAGTAAAATCTCGTAATGGTACAATCTCTACTTTTTGTTCCTTGCCATATTGTCAATTTTGCTCACAATGTGGCAAGAAACAATGCAATAGTACAAAAAATTGAGTGAAAACCAGGTTCATATAATTATGTGGTTAACATTCCATATAAACAATTTCTCCATTTTTCAATGGCAAAAAGTAATACTTAGTCTGATTCCTTATGTCAAAACTACAAGTAGTTCTACCCAGATGGTACACCCAATTTCACACCTCTTCACTCACTCTTCTTACAATTTTCATAATCGAAATGTCACAACCCCGTTAGAATTCAGTTAAAAGTATAACATGAAGTACGTGACTAACCTTCATTGAACTTTGTTCTATTTCGCTAACAGTAGCACCACTAATACCACCAAGGTCACCTCCGTGACGGACATTAAGGACCAAATTTCAAAACCAACAATAAAAATAACATTTTCTAAATCATAATTATATCGCCTTCCCATCCACCACGAACTTTCTGTTTTGTATGCATATCTTGAAAAACCAATTATTTCAAATTTGATCAACAACTGTTCATTTAAGAAAGGTGATATATACTCTAATTATCCGTTTACCAAGGAAAAAGTACTTGTGGAGCAATTTCCATCTTGCAAAAAAGATGCTATAAAAGTTTGTGCGTTTTATATTTCAAATTTGGTTGTTTTGTCAAAATATACTCCCTCCGTCCCAAACCTATTTTCTATTTTGGTCATACAAAAAGTTGGTGGCATTCTAAAATTTTCGTTTCAAAATCACTAAATTTTAAAAACTTTAGATGAAACATTAAAATATTTGAAATATAAAAGTAGACTATCAATTTGGGACGGAGAAGTACTATCAACATAAAAAAAAAAGAGGTGGTCTCCCATGAGAACAAGGAGATCCGTCTCATGCATGAGACGGGTCGCCCCATGACCCATGGGCCGAACCCGCCACGTGGCAACCCACCATTGGCCGGAAAATTATTTATTTATTTATTTATTTTTTTTTTTCGGCTTTTCAGTGGTTTAGCAAAAAATAATAGTTACCATCTCTTAAAGTAACATTGTTCATAAGTAAACGTAATACTTGTTTTAAAAAAACAAAAGCTCGTTTTTACCCATTTGAAAAGTAATAACTTATGTATATGAATGTAATAGTAAGTTTATACAAGTAAATGTAACACTTTGATTGACGAAATTGTAACAGATTTCTATAGATAATGTAATACTTTTACATGTATCATGATAAATTTGACCCCATTGTAACTTATTGTTTGAAAACAAATAGATATCTATACATATGTATTACAATTATTTACAAATACTATTACATATAAATAACACGTTTGTTACATTTTAGTTATAATAAGTATTACTTTTGGCAAACGAAGAAAACATAGGAATATACACTATTACTTTAAGAGATGGTAACTATTACTTTAAGGGATGGTAACTATTGCTTTTCACAAACCGAAAAAAACCAAAAATAAAAATATAAAAAAAAAAAAAAAAAAAAAAAAAAAAATTGGGGCCAATGAGGGGCTGCCACGTGGCAGGGTCCCCCCATGGGTCCTGGAGCAGGGTTGTGGGTCGGGTAATGGGTCAAAAAAATGACCCGTCTCACCCATGAGACGGGTTGGAGTGTTCTCACACAAGTTTTTGTCAAAAAAAAAATCAAAAAATATACCTATTCAAGTAATTTACCAATGAACTACTAAGTCAATGATCTAACGGATAGTATAGATTTGAAAAAAGTGAACACTTGAAACTAAATCTCAACATAAAAAAAATCTACCTATTCGGGTAATTTACAAATGCTCTACTGAGTTAAAGACCTAATTAAAGCTTCATAAAGGCACACATGACATGTGTATCTTTATAATAAACTCTATAAACCTTGACAAAAGTACATCAAACAAAAACAACAAACCAACACAATATAATTCCACAAACTCAGATCCAAATAGCAACTAAAGTAGCAACTATTTTTCATAGTATACTCTATTCAAACACAGATATTCCAGCAAGATTTAAATTCATATTAAATATCAAATACATGTTACTATTATGATTTGCAGATTCAGTATCATTAGATGAACTCTGTTTCAACTATCTTCTCAACTGCACCAACTTCAGCATCAAGAGCACCATCATCAGCAACAATATTACCGCCAGAACTCGGTTCTGATTTCAGAAGATACAACAAATTAATCTAATAGATAGTTTAAAATCAACTAAACCAAACATCAATTAGAACTGATAATTAGTTTTCATACATTCTAAACAAACTTATAAGTTACAACTAGATTTAAATTCAAGTTAATTATTAAACAACAAGTAATAATTCTAATTACCAGAGTAAGGATGTGATGAAGTCTTCAAATCTTCTTCAGCCTTCTTCTCAATCTCAGATATGGGAACATCATTGGCCACATTACCAACCCTTGAATCTGCGCCAATTTCGGATAAGATTTCCAAGCCTTCTTAAGAAAAAGAGCCTTAAGAACCACAATCAGCGTTAATTTCTTCATAGAATGAGCTTTATAAAGATATCCCCAAACATTGGTGCTGTCATCAATATAATTAACAAAGGTCTTGTACCTGTTTGTACACTAGAGCAACTATATCAAAAACAGAGTTGTTAAACTTCTCCCATTCAAGTTCTTCTAGGATAGACGGACCGTGTACAATGAAAATACACACGTAAGTAAACATAATCAACAATATCGACTTAAGAACATTAATTATAAGCGATGGAGGATTAGAATTTGGAGTTTCAGATTTAGGAACAATTAAATTAGGGATGAGATCCTTTGATGTTAGCTTGGGCTTAGTCGATTGAGACTGAGGTTCAGTTGATTGAGGGTTAAGGAAAACAACCAAACGAGAACAGAAATGAACAGAGGTGGGGAAAGTCAAGAATGAACTTTACAAGTATTTGGACACGCTGTCCCTAGCAATTTGTGGGCCCGGGTCGGTGTCAAACTAAGGGGCCTTAATATTATTTATTTTGTAAAACTTAATTTTTGAAAAAATAACATAAAGTCACTTTCTTAAAAAGTTTGATATCCATAAAGTCATAAAATAATTTATTCTACATAAATTCCCCAAAATTGAATTTTCAATACCAAAAAGTCCACAATTTAACGATATAATTAATGTAATTGAATTTGTGACTTTACATAAATGAAAAATGAATTTTAAAAATTGTGACGTGCTGCGAATTGTTCATATATTATCACTGTCTTCATTATTTTTAGAGTTATTAATGAAATTATAACTTTTAATAGTTTTACAAATGTATTATTAAGCATATATCCAAAGTTTATTATTATTGTTGTTATTCATGCATATCACGTGCATCGCACGATTTCAAAGATATTATAACTATAATCGATTTTACATTATTAATTAATACGCCTTAGCTTATTTCTTTGCAAGTTTTGTGCTAGAAATGATTTGGTAAGGAGGTATCTTTTTTTTATGTATACTAATATTACATACTCGTCACAAAATGAATTTCAAAAGAATGTCAAATTTACTCTCAATTGAGAGCAAAGTTTGAAATTCTTTAGGTAATTCATCTCGTGAGAATCACAACAGCACATATAAGCATACTATAAGTACCAATTCTCCTCCTCTTTCAAATCAAGACTTTTAATGGCATTTTCCAGTTCTTTTGTTCCTACTTCCCCTAGTTCATCTTCAATGGCGATTTCCCTCCGGAAATCAATTTTCCGTCCATCAAAAATCTCATTCATCTCTGTGTTTCTGTAAGTACCCCAATCTGAACTGAAACCAACATAGAGCAACTCTTGGTATTATTCAAGGATAAACTTGATAGACTAGGACCTCACTAGGACAAACCAAAAACTTTAGGACTGTTCTGGACTAAAAATTGAAAAAATCCAGAAGCTTGCCAGAGAGAACCGTACGGATGGTTTGGCCACGAAGAGCCCCAACCGTTCGGATGGTTTGGGTGCCATCAGTCCCTATAAATTAAGGCCTTTGCTGATCATTTTAGGGGGGAGAAAAATAGTTTTACACACTGAAACTCTGCTGGAATCACAACAGAAACACAAACACTTGAGTGAAAGAGAGGAAGATAGGCTAGAAACCCAAAATTGGTGAGGTCTCCTTCTCCCCATCTCCTCTTCATCTCTTCTAGTTATCTTGTTTATACCATTATCTACTTGCATTATTAATTATTTCATTCCAAATCTTTACATTCATGTAATATTATCAATTGGAACCAAGTCATAAGATGGTTCCATGGTGCCCTCATGCTTTATGTGTGATTAAGGGTTACAAACTAAAGGATGATCATGGCTTGTTATGTTTATGCCATTTACTTTATATCATTTACATTTATGTCTTTACTTTTATATCTTTATTTTTGGCTTGGTGATCCATTGCACATATGGAGAGATCCCTTATACATTTATATTATGTTTGTTCATTTATTGCCAAAATGATCATGTTTGGTGGTAAAGTCTCAATCTTTATCATCCAAACTTTGATTTAACTTTAATAATGTCACCTTTGGATGATAAATACTCAATCTTTGTCCATTCAAAGGTCGATTATGGTTGTCCCAAAGGCTTATTTTGGATGAATCATCCATTTGGATGTTAAAGTCTCCATCTTTAACCATCCAAATGGTTGTCTTGGCTCAAATCCATGTTCATCAACTTTTGTCTTTCTTTCCCTAATAATTGCCTTGATCATACCCAAATCACTTGTTTTGGTTTCTAATCCAATGATCAAAGGCATAGGGGTGTTGTTATGCATGTTTGTATACAATACAAAAAAACTGGAAAAGTCACATTCTGTCCAGTTTCAACAGAATTCTCTATTTCTGCCTGAAACTGGACTGTTTCTGATAAATCTGTAAATTCCCAGGATAGCTATGACCATCCATACGGATGGTTTAGCCGAAGGGAAGTTTTTTCTGTTTAAACCCCATTATGTCAAAATCTTTGTAAATAAACCCTTCTCTGTTAATTTTCTAACTGTTTTCTGTTAAAAGTCAGTTTCTCCCATTTTAAAACACACACACACACACTTGCACATTTTGGTCAACAAACTTAGGGAGACTCGGTTTTCCGAGGCGGATTGGGTGAACCGTGAAAAGTTCTTCCCAAGACGTAACCTGACCTCCGAACTCATTTTCTCTAACCATTTTCGTTAAATTGGGTTTAAAATTAATTTAACGTGGCGACTCCGCTTTCTTTGAAAATAAAGTTCTGTGTTTGATTCCCGTGGGGACTTTTTCGTTTTCCCGCGGGTATCTTACAGTTTCCTGATTCTTCAATCTCTGTTCGTCCTAATCAGAGCCTTACCGTCTGCAGGCCTTCCAAGTCTTCCGAGGTGACAAGTATACCATTGGAGTGACAATCTAAAATCATTCCCATTATGTTGCTTATTATCATGCTTATTAGGCATTATAATCCCAATTATCCGTTTGGATTTATTGTTTCTTTTGCTGAAGATCTGCTCAAAGCCCATAGCCAATACTCCGTCTTTTTAGTCTGTTCACTTTTGGTCAATGGGAGTAAACTTTGACCAAACATTTAATGTCAATCTAATCATCCTAATGAAATTCTAACAATTGTAATTGATAAATAATCATTTAATATATCAATAATAATTTTAAAAATTTCATTAGGATTATTAGATTGACATTAAATGCTTTGTCAACGTTTACTCCCGTTGACCAAAAGTGAACAGACTAAAAAGACAGAGGGAGTATATGTTTTCAACTACATGAATGACTTTACTAGTGTGTTGAAACATTTGGATTCACTTCGTAAGTGTTAGTACCCGACCCTAAAAAATACGCCAGATTTCAGTCGTGTGAGCGCAGACATGGAAATCATCATAACTTTTGACTCCGGATGAACAACAGAACGCACCGCATATCAAATCGAATATGTGAACGAGACAAACAAGACTAAAATTCTTAAGAACCACATTAATTTTTGATGTGGCCGTGCGGCCACATCTTCCAATGTGGGTCACGCGGCCATTCTCATCCGTTAACGCGCGTTTCCTGATTCAAAACTTGCCTTCCACGCCAAGTTACCACACTGTCCGCGCGGCCACTCTTTCCGTCTTTAGAAAAACTATAAATACGGGTCCTCCCCTCCCCAATTCGATCACACAATTCATTCTGCGAGTTTCAGAGTCAAAATTGACGAGAAAACTCCAAGTTTAAGCCTTTTCGGCACCCTCGAAGCTCTTTTGAATCATCAAGAAGCTTCAATCATAGTTATTGCCGATCAAGGTGAGTCTTCTTAATTTTCTTATTACGTTCTTGTTATGTTCTTATGCTAGATCTGTTTTATCCATGTTTTCATTATGTTTATTCATTCATATTCATATGTTCTTCATGCGTTCTTCATGTTCTTAGTCTAAATTCATATTATATGCTATATTTAGGGTATCGATCTCCATGTTTTACATGTTAATTCATATGTTCTCATGATGTTTTTATTATTATGCTACATCTAAGACTTACTCTACGTAACATATTAGATCTAGGGTTTTAATCATTATTTATGTGCACATAACATAGTCGATGATGATTCTAGGGTTTCATCAAACCCTAATACGATCTAGGAATTACTTCTAACCCTAATCTTCCCCTTCCTTATGCATGATCCCGCTTCATCTCTCTATTCTAAATTATCAATGAACTACGCTGACCTGAGCTTCTCACGTTGAGAATAACATAGGTAATCCTCAGATCTGGACTCAAACACTAAAACACACACACATACACATTGATTATGATAGAAAGACTGATTCGTCGGGCAATGAGAGTGATCACATTGATATTCTTCTCTTATTGTAATTTGACCCCCGAACCCAATAATTCTCATAATTAGTTTTTCCAATGTTTTAACTACAAATAAAATGGCATGGTGACTACCAATTTTAATCACGCATATTCACAGTAAGGCAGAGAGAATTGATTATGTTGCGATTCTAGAAGCTCTTGCTCCTGAAAGCAAAAAAGTCTGCACAGTTTAACTCTAAAATTCTAACTCAGATTCAGGAGCTAAAGATGATAGTTAATTCAAAGGATTCTGAGGCAGCTTCCAGAAATTTTGCTGTACATAGATGACAGGTAATTTTAATTCGTTTGTTTTTATCAATCTCTTATGATGTTGTTTATTTGTTTTTTTTTTTTGGCTTGAAACTGTTCTTTTAAATCAAGGTAGGATGATTAAACTTCTGGAACTTATTGTACGTAGGTATAAGCATAGACAGCTTTTTTGTGAATTCATAATTGTAGTACTTATTTACTGAAATTGTTCTTATTCTTCATTGTAGAGATCGAATGAGTCCTTTTTCAACGGGGATCAATCTCTTTGATCCATATGATTCCGAGGCTCACTTGTTTGTCCGACTCTCTTGTCACACTCATCTTGCTCGGGCTCAGGATGTTGTTCATGATGTCCTTTGCACTTTTCCTGTAAGTAGTGATTCTCTCTCAATAGGTTTATTTGAACGAATGCATTCATGATAGTACTGAGTTGAACCACATGTGCTTTTTCTAGATCTTATTTTTTTGAATTCTCTTAATAATGTGCATGAACAATTTCACTGTGACTGTTAATGTTGCCGATTTGAACTTTTATAATTCAACAGATTACAGTTCAAAATGAAACTGTCATTTTTGCTTGGAATTGAACATTTTCACTTTAACTTGTTAGTTTGTCACGTAGAATTGCTTAATTTGAACAGATACATTCACGATATTCTGGAATGTGAATGTGGAACCACATGTGCACTGTTCTAGATCTTAATTCTAAATTCTGTTATTTGTATTTACAATCTTAATCTGTTAATTCATGGTAATACTGAATGTGTAAGTTGAACTACATGTGCTTTTTCTGGATCTGATTATTTCATTCTGCTAATGTTCATTAACAATTTTACTCCGTGTTAATGCTGTCAATTTGAACTTTCGTACTCCATTACAGTTTGGCTTTTATGTGATTTCTTTCATTCATCAGATTGCATTTGAAAATGAAACTGTCATTTTTTGCTTGGAATTGCACATCATCACTGTTTGGGGAAAAAAATCTGCACTGTTCCAACATCTTGGAGACTTCAACTTGCCTAATCATTCTGCATCCTGAACCTTCAAGTTGACTTACAGGTATACTTATTCAAGGATAAACTTGATAGACTAGGACCTCACTAGGACAAACCAAAAACTTTAGGACTGTTCTGGACTAAAAATTGAAAAAATCCAGAAGCTCGCCAGAGAGAACCGTACGGATGGTTTGGCCACGAAGAGCCCCAACCGTTCGGATGGTTTGGGTGCCATCAGTCCCTATAAATTAAGGCCTTTGCTGATCATTTTAGGGGGGAGAAAAATAGTTTTACACACTGAAACTCTGCTGGAATCACAACAGAAACACAAACACTTGAGTGAAAGAGAGGAAGATAGGCTAGAAACCCAAAATTGGTGAGGTCTCCTTCTCCCCATCTCCTCTTCATCTCTTCTAGTTATCTTGTTTATACCATTATCTACTTGCATTATTAATTATTTCATTCCAAATCTTTACATTCATGTAATATTATCAATTGGAACCAAGTCATAAGATGGTTCCATGGTGCCCTCATGCTTTATGTGTGATTAAGGGTTACAAACTAAAGGATGATCATGGCTTGTTATGTTTATGCCATTTTCTTTATGTCATTTACATTTATGTCTTTACTTTTATATCTTTACTTTTGGCTTGGTGATCCATTGCACATATGGAGAGAGCCCTTATACATTTATATTATGTTTGTTCATTTATTGCCAAAATGATCATGTTTGGGTGGTAAAGTCTCAATCTTTATCATCCAAACTTTGATTTAACCTTAATAATGTCACCTTTGGATGATAAATACTCAATCTTTGTCCATTCAAAGGTCGATTTTGGTTGTCCCAAAGGCTTATTTTGGATGAATCATCGAAAGGAAATCACCAAAAGAAAATGGCCAAAGAAAACTCCCAACTCATGAGTAGAAGAATCCAGAAATTACAACACCAAGCCAAGTGGAGACCTCGCGACATCTTTCCCGATGACATGGAACCCGAGTTCCCCGTGGAAGACATGGAATATGCCGCCGACAACCCCTCCAACAATTGAGGAAGAAAATGGACCATCGCACTTCATAGGAACCCATCCCTTAATATATATATATATATATATATATATATATATATATATATATATATATATATATATATATATATACAGAGAGAGAGAGAGAGAGAGAGAGAGAGAGGGAGAGATTCCAGCCTCGTAGGATCTAGACATTCACCAAAGTCCGTCCTAGACTGTGTCTTTTTATTTTTACAAAGGTCCACACTTGGACATGCATGTATAAAGTTATCTAAATAAAAGAGTCATTTTCATTCTCTTCTCTCTAGACTTGAGACATTATTTTCAATGTACATTTACTCTTGAAATTGCCTTGCTTGTTATTACCAATTGATTGCTACGTCCCTAAAATGATGAATTGACTTCTAAGCATACTAGTCAATGATGACTAATTAAGGACAAATGGACCTAACACAGATGAAGAATGCTAAATGCAAACAATTAATCTTGATGTGAATAAATGTTGTGATCAATTGGCGTAAAGAAACCATTAATGGCAAGTCTTCCTTCATACATATTCCCGATACACATTTCCCGATACACAACCCGATACACCTTTTCTATACAAATTCTTGATGCACATCAAAGGCATCCCAAGACAATGAAAAGGCAAGGATATTGTTGCTCAACCACCAAGATTCAACCGTGATCGCACGTGCGCAACCAAGCAAAGGACTTCCCGGATCTTCAAAGTCAAAGCTAGAAATAACAGACATTCCACCAAAGGGCTATAAATGAGCCAATGTCCAAGATAGCAAGTTGGGACTAATGTTTCCCCTCTCCCTCAAAAAAAAAAAAAGGGAAAGTAAATGAATATATGGAAAGAGGGAAAGGAAATGAATATATGCGAACAGGAAGTTTGCCTCAAAATCTCACCATGTTCACCGCAAAAGTCCACCTCAAAGAACATCCAAAGGAAGCAAGGCGATCTACATCAACAAAGTAACAACATCCTTCAAAAGGACACCAGCTTTAACAAAAGGCAATTCATAGACGAACTACAGCGACCTGAGCTCCTCAAACTGAGGGGAGCGTAGGCAACCTTCGGGTCCGGTCATAACAAGAAACAAAACCTTCAAAGCTTGGTCCTCTCAAAATGACCAAGTTCTCTTCCCTCGGTCCCATCAATGATCGGTTTTCCAGACCACCTCCTTTGGTCACATCAAGGACCAATTCCCCCCTAAATACATTCTCCTCCTGATCTTTCCATAGATTGAATCTTAATCTCAATTGATCACAACATTGATACATGTTAAGGCTATTTGCTTGTTATAATCTTGACTTAATAATAAACATGGTCCATTCAAGCAATCATTTTGATGATCTTAACTAAGGCAAATTTCAAATGTCTCGACAAGTCTTCTTTTCTTCATCTTAATTAGGAAAGAGCTAAACACTTATGATCTGTCAAGCAAGGGCTTCCTCCCACTTCATGATACATTTCTCAAAGAGCTCACCAACATAAAGGGACTCTTTCACGCCTAAATAAAATGCCCTTGCATGTTTCCTCCAAGAAAATACTTTAAATACCCGTTCCATCGAGTCAGTTGGATCACTCATAAAAAAAAAAATTGCCCGCTAGGTTAAAAACCCGCAAGGGCGGCCTAGGCAAAAAATAGGGTGTGCCATAAAAAGATGCAAAAAGAGATGTCCGCTAGGTTGAAAACCCGCAAGGGAAACCTAGGCAAAAGGAAGGGCGCATCATGAAAAAAAAGGATGGGTTCCTAACCTCACATCAAAGGTCGAAGGACGACATTGGGGCTACTTCAACATCGACGACAACAAAGACATGGGGCTACCTCAACATCAACGACGAAGATGACATTGGGGCTACACCTTGTAAGGATCCCGCCCCAAAAAACACGAGCACGTTTCAAGGGCGAAATACCAAACGCGGGAACCGGACCAATTTAACGGAGTCGCCACATTTTGTTAATTTTAAACCCAACAAAATGACAAAGGGTTTGAGTTCAAAGGTTCGGAGATCAGGTTACAACTTGGGAAGAGTTTTTACGTCCTCCCAAGTTGCCTCGGACAAAGCCGAGTCTCCCTTGTTAGTTAACAAAAGTGCATGTGTGTGTGTGTGTGTTTTAACGTAAAATCTTTGTTTTAACTTTTTATTTATTTTTTCAACTGAAAAAGGGTTTGTTTAACAAGAAAACAGAAGACAGAAGGGCAAAATGGTCAATCTCCCCATACGTCCAAAGTACCCGTACGGATGGGGAGACCACTCCTGGGATTTTACAGTTTGTTCAAGCAATAGTCCAGTTCCAGGCAGAAACAGAGCATTCTGCTTGAACTGGACCAAACTGTTCTGATTCCAGTTTGTTATTCCAACACAAAACAACATTAACAACTCATTCCTATGCCATTTGATCATCAAAGAACCTCCCAAAACAAGAGTTTGGGCATGATCAAAGGCAATCATGGGAGAAAAATGAAAAAGGTGGCCAATATGCCCTTTTGAGCCATAGTGACCATTTGATGAGTAAAGATTGAAACTTTACCATCAAAATGGCTCTTCTAGGCAAGATTAATCCTTTAGGGACAAGAACAAACCATAAAGATTGGATCTTTATTACCCAAACTTGGGAATTTTGGGCTAGATCAAGGTGATGAGGATAAAGATTGAGACTTTATCCTCAACATGATCATCATAGCTTAAAATGAGCAAAATGAACAACAAGAGCATCATCCATGACAAGAATGTAAATGAACAATCAACAATCCATGATCAAACTAGGTTTGAACCTCTTCCACACAAAGTATGGAGGGCACCTTTGATCATCTCATGGCTTGGACTAGGAAATATAAATAGTAATAGATATATATTGCTTGAATGGACAAGACTTGCAAGAATGTAAAGATCAACAATAAATGACAAGATCAAAGATAAATAGAGTTCTTAGATGAAGAGAAGGGAGGGGGAGAAGGTGGCTTTACCTATCTTGGTTTAGGCCAATCTTCCTTTCTCTCTTTCACTCTTTGTTCACTCTTACTCACACTATTCTGAGGTGAATTCGACAGAGTAACCTTAGTTCTAATGTTTCTCCCCCCCCTGAAATGATCAGCAAGGGGTTCTATTTATAGGGACTAAGGGTGCCCAAACCATCCGTACGGATAGGCCCCTCTAGTACCCAAAGCATCCGTACGGCTCAGCCTGGCGAGCTTCTGAATTTTTCCAATTTTATACCAGAGTAGTCCTGGAATTTATAGCTTATCCTAGGGAGGTCCTGCCCTATTAGCTTATCCCTGAAACGGTGCTAAGGCTACCTCTAAGATAGGTCGGTTTCAGATTGGGGTACTTACAGAGCCCCTCAGCAACGTCGCTTCGAAGGAGCGGGGTTGTCGATAGAAATAAGCATCCCAATCTGATGGGACACGGCTTTAACCAATTTTGGTTGCATGGCTGGACCTAGTGGTATAGGATTCCTACGTTTCCCGTTCGCGGGGAATCAAGCCTAACGTAGTTCGGAGGTACGCGGGGTTACTTAGATCCGTAAGGAGGCATGACTCTAGGGGTCAGAGGCGAGACATGGTCAACTTGGCTCTATGGGAGAGGGTTGACTTGCTGGGGATACGGTCAATTTGACTCTATAGGAGAGGGTTGACTTACACGGGACAGATTTTTACTGGGCTTACGTCGGGGACGGCCTATGGTGACTATTTTTAGTCCAAGCTTGACCGGGGTCAAGTCCATCTTCGAGGAGATTGACGGGAAAACTGGTCTTACGTCCCTCTAAAAACTGCCGGGGACAAAGGCTCTAGCCTATAACGACTATTCTAAGTCATAGCTTGACCGGGGTCAACTCCGTCTTTGGGGAGATTGACGAGAAAACTGGTCTTACGTCCCTCTGAGGACTGTCGGGACAAAGGCTCTAGCCTATAACGACTATTCTAAGTCATAGCTTGACCGGGGTCAACTCCGTCTTTAGGGAGATTGACGGGAAAACTGGTCTTACGTCCCTCTAAGGACTGCCGGGACAAAGGCTCTAGCCTATAACGACTATTCTAAGTCATAGATTTTAATCTAAAGGGTCACTCGGGGGATGAAGGTTTTAATCTAAATGGGTCACTCTGGGGACGAAGGTTTTTTAACCTAAAGGGTCACTCGGGGGACAAAGATTTGGTCAAGCCTACACTGCGGGATGGTTGACACATTTTCTTGATACCGGGAAAGAGCCTAGGGGTGACCTTCAAGACTCATTGTGGACAAAAAGGGTCCAAGACTTTGGAAAAATCATTTTGAGGGGAGATCAAAAGCATTTTGCTTGAAACATTGTCTTTGATAAATGATGCCAAATGGCCAAATTTGAAAATGCTTACTTTTGAAGGCAAATCTTTTAACGAAACATGTTTAGTCAAATTTTGGTTTTAACTTAACCGCGAGGTTTATATGCATAAAGTCCTTTTGAGCTTTGTCCATTTCTTAGGAGCGGTCGGGAGTAGAGAAACCTCTTGTTGTCGATGTCGGGGTAGCCCCATGTCCTTGTTCCTATTGATGGCGACGTAGCCCCAGTGTCATTGAATGTGTCGGGGTAGCCCCATGTCCTTTTTGCTGTTGATCGTGGCATAGCCCCCATGTCATTGAATGTCTCGGAGTAGCCCCATGTCCTTGTGGAGATAGCCCCAATGTCGTCCTCCGACTTTTGATGTTGGCGTGGACCCGTTGTCGTCTCGCGGCCTTTGATGACGTTAGGAACCCATCCATTTTTTCATGACGCACTCTTTCTTTTACCTAGGCCGCCCTTTCGGGTTTTCAACCTAGCGGGCATCTCTTTTGCGTCTTTTATGGCACACCCTGTTTTTTGCCTAGGCCGCCCTTACGGGTTTTCAACCTAGCGGGCTACTTTTTTGGTGCCTTTCTTTTTTTTTTTTTGTTTTTTTCATATAAGTGATCCAGCCGACTTGATAGAACGAGGACTTAATATATCTTTTGGAGGAGACATGCAAGGGCCTTTATTTAGGCGGGAGAGAGTCCCTTTATTTTGGTGAACAATGTATTATCATGGAACGGAGGAAGCACTTGCTCGACAGAATACAAGTGTTTAGCTCTTTCCTAAGATGTAGAGAGAAGAAGACTTGTTGAGACATTTGGAACTTGCCCTAGTTAATATCATCAAATGATTGCTGGAATGGACCATGTTTATTATTAAGTCAAGATTATAACAAGCAATTAGCCTTAACATGTATAAATGTTGTGATCAATTAAGATTAAGATTCGATCAATGGCAAGATCAAAAAGGTGTTTATGGGGAGATTGGTCATTATCTGGGAAATTGGTCATTGATGGGACCAAGGGAAGAGAACCGGGTCATTTTGGGAGGATCGAGGTTTGATGGATTCATTTCATGCTGTGACCGGACCCGAAGGTTGCCTACGTTCCCCTCAGTTTGAGGAGCTCAGGTCGTCGTAGTTCGGCCGTGGGGCCTTCTTTTGCTGGGGTTGGTGTCCTTTCGAAGGATGTTGTTGCTTTGCTGATGTAGATCGCATTTCTTTGCGGTGAACTCCTCGGGATGTTCTTTGAGGTGGACTTTTGAAGTGAACTTGGTGAGCTTTTGAGGTAAACTTCCTCTTTGCCAATATTCATTTGCTTTCCTTTTTTCCATTATCCATTTCTTTCTCTCTTATCATTTTTTTAGAGAGAGGGGAAACATTAGCCCCAACTTGCTATCTTGGACATTGGCTCATTTGTAGCCCCTTGGTGGAATTCTGCCACTTCTTATTTTGACTTTTGAAGATCTGGGAAGTCCTTTGCTTGGTTGCGCATTCGCGATCGTGGTTGAATCTTGGTGGTTGAGCAACAACATCCTCGCCTTTTCATTGTCTCGGGATGCCTTTGATGCGCACCAAGGATTTGATAGGAAAGGTGTATCGGGTTGTGTATCGAGGTAATGTATGAGGGAAGATTTGCCATTGATGGTTTCTTCATGCCAATTGATCACAACATTTATTCATATCAAGATTAATTGTTTGCATTTGGCACTTTTCATTTGTGTTAGGTCCATTCATCCTTAATGAGTCGTCATTGACTAGTATGCTTAGAAGTCAATTCATCATTTTGGGGACGTAGCAATCAATTGATAATAACAAGCAACGCAATTTCAAGAGTAAACATATATTGCAAATAATGTCTCAAGTCTAGAGAGAAGAGAAGGAAAATGACTCTTTTATTTAGATAACTTTGTACATACATGTCCAAGTGCGGAACTCTGTAATAAAGAGACACGGTCCAGAATGGACTCCTTTTTTTTCTTTCTAGAACCTACGAGGCTGGAAGACTCACACATTGTTTTTTTAAGGATGGATTCCCATGAAGCACGATGATCCATTTTCTTCCACAGTTGTTGGAGGGGTTTTCGGCGGCATATTCCATGTCTTCCACGGGGAACTCGGGTTCCATGTCGTCGGGAAAGATGTCGCGAGGCCTCCACTTGGCTTGGCGTTGCAATTTCCGGGGTCGTCTACTCATGAGGGCGAGTTGGGAGCTTGCCTGTTGGCCAAGCCTTTTGGTGATTCCCTTTCAAGGTGCGTAATCTCCGTGCATTGCATTCGGCGAGAGTATGGATTTCCCTGTGATGTAACCGCCTTTGGCCTTCCGAAGCTTGGGCTTCTTCTTGTAGACGGTGTCCCAATTGTTTGATCTCATTGCTCATGTGGACGGTTATTTAGAACGCCAATTCGGATGTGGGCTCCTTGGTCAATGCTTCCAGTGGACAGAACCGCGAAGGACTTTTAGCATATTAAACCTCAAGGTGAAATTATAACCATGATTTGAGAAAAATGCTTCATTATCAGATTAGCTTTTTAGGAAAAACTTGATCTTTTATTTTAAGAAAACTTGATCTCCATTTTTTTTATTTTTTATTTTTTTTAAATTTATTTTTTTATTTTTTATTTTTTGGAAGACACACCTTTGTTTTGAGTGAAAGACTCACACACATTTTTTTTTTTTTTTGTAAGCTTTTGACAAGGCAAAAATGGCAATAATAATCTTATTAAGAGAACTGACAATGGACCCAAAATGGTCACCACATGGCATCAACCGGGGAGTCAAGACTTTAACCAAACCTAACAGACATCTTAACCGACTTTTCCTAAATACTTATCATACGCCCTAAAAGCAACTGGCTCTTCCTAAGGATGAAAACAGACTCCTTCTAAGGGGAGGTTGATAGGAGAGGTTTCGGAACTCCGTCGTTTGCTTTGGCAACCGCAACACCATTCATTTCCCAACCCGGGGCATTCGGCCCTTCAGACATTTTCTGTGCCACTGATCTTTTCCAAACGCCTTCCGTCGTTTCGGCTTTGCTGATTTTAGGAACCACCATTTGGGACACTGATTTTGTCAATTTTTCCAAAACAGGCTCTCCCACTATGGGATTGACAACTCTGTCAACCATGGGATCTTTTTCCTTGGGGCGGACACCACTCCATTTATCGATCATCGAGGAAGTCACAGATTTGAGCATGTTGACGCTCGGGTCATTGGCTGTGTCGGGGGTGTGGGGGAGTCCAAGCTTCCCCTTCTCAATTAGTTTCGAGATGATGCGTCTTATGGCGGTGCAATCATTGGTATCATGGCCGTGGTACTTGTGAAAGGCACACCTTTGGGTCTTGTCTCGACGTTTATCAAGATTCTTTGGCCGAAAATCTTCGAGGGGCCACATGAGGCCTTGTTTGACCAATCCTTCAAATACTTTGCTTATGGGCATTCCGAAATCCTCAAACTTTGTGAAATGGAGCTTAGCTCGGCCCTTGGATTTTCTTACATTGTTGACCGGAGTGTGGTGGGGATGAGAATCACCGCTACTCAATGCAAAGGGGTGCCCATCGAGTGTCCTTTCAAACTTAGCTTCCATTTGCCTTCTTTTTCCCAACAACGTACCCGACTGAGGTCCAACATGAGGATTCTGTGGAAGTGCATGGGTGTAGGAATACCCATAACCTTGGTTGCTTGCAGGAATATACATTTGAGGCATACAATGAGCTTGTGGTCCAAAAGGTCTTGGATTATAGAAATGATACGGGCCACCCCGGAATCTCATCGGAAAATCTGGTGGAGGCAAGTTAGTGATGCCTGGTCGGGTATCCATATATGGTTTAAACAGTGACTGATCTCTGGTGACTTGGTTGATGGCATTGAATCGAGAAGGGACACGATTGGGAAGGTGTTGTGAGCATGATGCTTGAGGCGTAACTGGTGTGAACAGTGGTTTGCGGGCCTTTTGAGTGGGTTGTGTTTGGGGTTTTATAGGAGGTGTCTTATGGGAGATGTTGGATTTGGGATGAGGCGGAGTGAGGAAGATTTGAGTGAGAGGCTCATTGTGGACGACAGCGTGTTGGGGCGAAGAAATGGAGGTCTCGGTATTTTGATGAGATGGAGGGGGAAATCTTTGGTTACAATCCGGGGGTTGGGTAGCTTCCACCCTTTCATTATGGTTGGTCACCTTGGTGAATGGCCCATCAATTTGAAACAGAGCTGTAACACCTCTTTGCCTCGTCGACTCATCAGACGGAGTTTGCGTTTCTCTGTGGCTATCTGTGATGACTTCTTTCTCAGCCCCGGGGGTTTCTGAAGCTTGGAACAACTCTTCGTTCGTTAGGCCACCTGAATTATCCGCGGCGTCATTTCTCAAGCTACTGTCCACTGAAGTGATCTTTCTGAGGTACCGGATCGGAGAGGTTGTAGTGACCGGGGAACTTTCTGACTCCACACGCACCAGTCGGCGACATGATGCTCTCTTCCACTTCATCTAAGCCACGGAAAAAAAGGTAGTTTAGGCTCGGGTAAACATTGGGTGAACACTTGGGTTAAAGACACACGTGTCTCTATTTGGGATATTTGACCGGGCCGAAGTTGCCTACGTTCCCCTCACCACGAGGGAGGGGGTCCCACGTGATGAGAGGCTCAGGTCACCGTAGTTCGAACGGGTTTAGAATCTTAAGAGGGAAGGACGAACACGACTAATGTCTTAACGAGAATCCATCCAAGGACTTGACTGGCTTCCTAGGGGACTATTCTTAGAATTTAACGGGGACCTAGGGGACTTTGCCTAGGGTCTCAACGGGGATCTTAACGAGGGTCTTGAAGGATAACATGGATCCTTCCAAATACTTAACGGGACTTGACGGAGGTCTTGAAGGATAACATGGATCCTTCCAAAGACTAAACGGGACTAATCAAAAGTCTTGGAGGATAACATAGATCCGTCCAAAGGCTAAACGGGACTATTCAAAAGTCTTGGAGGATAACATGGATCCGTCCAAAGATTAAACGGGACTAATCAAAAGTCTTGGAGGATAACATATATCCGTCCAAAGGCTAAACGGGACTATTCAAAAGTCTTGGAGGATAACATGGATCCGTCCAAAGATTAAACGGGACTAATCAAAAGTCTTGGAGGATAACATGGATCCATCCAAAGACTAAATGGGACTAATCAAAAGTCTTGGAGGATAACATGGATCCGTCCAAAGACTAAACGGGACTAATCAAAAGTCTTGGAGGATAACATGGATCCATCCAAAGACTAAACGGGACTAATCAAAAGTCTTGGAGGATAACATGGATCCGTCCAAAGACTAAACGGGACTAATCAAAAGTCTTGGAGGATAACATGGATCCGTCCAAAGACTAAACGGGACTAATCAAAAGTCTTGGAGGATAACATGGATCCATCCAAAGGCTTAACGGGACTTGACGGAGGTCTTGAAGGATAATATGGATCCTTCCAAAGACTTAACGGGGGTGACACTGGTTAGCGAAACAATGCAATGTATCAAAGACAAGAAGCAAAAACGAAGCAAGCTCATGCAACGCGCAATTAATAAATCATTCAAGTTTACTTAAAACACATTTTTATTCTTAAATGGTTGGAAAAGATTTCTCTTCTTTTTCGCAACTAATCTAAACCCTGGATCAGTGGAGGCCATCACTACGCCTATAAACCCCTCATTTTTCACCTGTCTTGCACGCTCCCATAGACGGACTATCCCGAGCGAGGGTCCTATAGGGCAAGCGGCTTCCACCGACCAAAAGAAACGAACCTAGGGTCTAGTGCGTCGCAAGGTTCCCAATGCGCGGGTCATCCTAATCATGATTAAGCCCCAGTCGGAATCGAGACTTTTTCCGAAGGCTACACCG
The DNA here is from genome assembly GCA_026119855.1 of Campanula takesimana. Taxonomy (NCBI): domain Eukaryota; kingdom Viridiplantae; phylum Streptophyta; class Magnoliopsida; order Asterales; family Campanulaceae; genus Campanula; species Campanula takesimana. The sequence continues at coordinate 676,743 of JAOWBW010000725.1, forward strand.
AAGGCTGCACCGATATTCCGACATGACCTCATTTTGAATGAGGCGTCTCAGTCCTTGACCATGGCCTTAAGGATGATTAAAATAACTCGTACATTAGGGCTTAACGACACGGTGTCACCCTATCCTTAGCACATGACCTTCACTAATTACGGTCATCATTAACGCACGAGTTAAAGGCTGGTTAGGGCACGCTTGCATTTCATCAATGAGTCACAACTCGGGCGTTAACTTGGCCACAATTAACTTTGGACACGCTTTATGGATGTGGCAACGTGAGCTAGACCAAAAACCAACCAAGGTCACGGTATTTGTATGTCACGGACAAGTGTGGTTGACTCGGCTCGGAAGGGAAGGCGGAATGGACCCGTACGCGCATCAAAGGGAACAAGAGCGCCCAAAGAGATGCATCGTGGCATCCATCCCGGGTTAAAAGGGCATTTGGAACGTGCAAGGTCAAGTGCACGTAGTGTGAAGCCATTCTATGTTCCCTTTTGAGTCAAGATAGAGATTTTCAATCCGTTTTTCGATATGATGAGCATGGCATAAGCAAGATATGAAAAGGTATGAACAAGCATGGATTAAAGAATTTATACACACAACAAATCAAGGAATATGAACAAACAAAGACCAAAACTTGTACATGTACCAAGTTGTGCACAACAAAGAATTTTGAATCAAACATTTTGCAAAAGAACAATTTTTACATTGAAACCATTTGTACCAAGTAAGTTGTGTACAACAAGAAGACTCAAGAAATATTTACAAAAGGGTTATGCACAATGAGGCTTTGGAAACCATTTTTATTGACAAAAGATTATGCATAACCAAGTTTTTTTTTTAAATCAAGTTTTGGCCAAAAGAATGAAGGTAATGTGCACAAGTAAGACTGTAAATTTGGAACCTAGACAAGTAGAAGCAGAGGGGCACCCAGAATGTTGCAGCCCTGCACCAAACTGTTAATTGGCAACATTCTGGCCCCTACCCAAAGTAGCCATACGACTAAAGCAAGAGGGTGAAGATTTTTCTCAGTTTCTCCAACTTCTGATCATCAAGCCCCAGTTTATTGTATTTCCAGAACGTATGTACTCAAAACAGTTCAAACAAAAACATCAAACACACACAAATATGCAAGAAGTCAACTAACGGGAACGGGAGTTTGACCCACACAAGAATGCCCCCGAACCTTCTAGAAAGAAGTCCGAAAGCACTCTAATCCCCAGCGGAGTCGCCACTGTAAGGATCCCGCCCCAAAAAACACGAGCACGTTTCAAGGGCGAAATACCAAACGCGGGAACCGGACCAATTTAACGGAGTCGCCACATTTTGTTAATTTTAAACCCAACAAAATGACAAAGGGTTTGAGTTCAAAGGTTCGGAGATCAGGTTACAACTTGGGAAGAGTTTTTACGTCCTCCCAAGTTGCCTCGGACAAAGCCGAGTCTCCCTTATTAGTTAACAAAAGTGCATGTGTGTGTGTGTGTTTTAACGGAAAATCTTTGTTTTAACTTTTTATTTATCTTTTCAACTGAAAAAGGGTTTGTTTGACTAGAAAACAGAAGACAGAAGGGCAAAATGGTCAATCTCCCCATACGGCCAAAGTAGCCGTATGGATGGGGAGACCACTCCTGGGATTTTACAGTTTGTTCAAGCAACAGTCCAGTTCCAGGCAGAAACAGAGCATTCTGCTTGAACTGGACCAAACTGTTCTGATTCCAGTTTGTTATTCCAACACAAAACAACATTAACAACTCATTCATATGCCATTTGATCATCAAAGAACCTCCCAAAACAAGAGTTTGGGCATGATCAAAGACAATAATGGGAGAAAAATGAAAAAGGTGGCCAATATGCCCTTTTGAGCCATAGTGACCATTTGATGAGTAAAGATTGAAACTTTACCATCAAAATGGCTCTTCTAGGCAAAATTAATCCATTAGGGACAAGAAAAAACCATAAAGATTGGATCTTTATTACCCAAACTTGGGAATTTTGGGCTAGATCAAGGTGATGAGGATAAAGATTGAGACTTTATCCTCAACATGATCATCATAGCTTAAAATGAGCAAAATGAACAACAAGAGCATCATCCATGACAAGAATGTAAATGAACAATCAACAAGCCATGATCAAACTAGGTTTGAACCTCTTCCACACAAAGTATGGAGGGCACCTTTCATCATCTCATGGCTTAGACTAGGAAATATAAATAGTAATATATATAATATATATATATATATATATATATATATATATATATATATATTACTTGAATGGACAAGACTTGCAAGAATGTAAAGATCAACAATAAATGACAAGATCAAAGATAAATAGAGTTCTTAGATGAAGAGAAGGGAGGGGGAGAAGGTGGCTTTACCTATCTTGGTTTAGGCCAATCTTCCTTTCTCTCTTTCACTCTTTGTTCACTCTTACTCACACTATTCTGAGGTGAATTCGACAGAGTAACCTTAGTTCTAATGTTTCTCCCCTCCTGAAATGATCAGCAAGGGGTTCTATTTATAGGGACTGAGGGTGCCCAAACCAGCCGTACGGCTAGTCCCCTCTAGTACCCAAAGCATCCGTACGGCTCAGCCTGGCGAGCTTCTGGATTTTTCCAATTTTATACCAGAGTAGTCCTGGAATTTATAGATTATCCTAGGGAGGTCCTGGTCTATTAGCTTATCCCTGAAACGGTGCTAAGGCTACCTCTAAGATAGGTCGGTTTCAGATTGGGGTACTTACACACCTACAACAGCGACAAACAAAATTCCTACCATCAGTTACTTCTCAACGAATGGACAAAATCCAAAGGACTTTATGCATAACAAACCTCACGGTTAAGTTAAAATCAAAAATTTTACTAACATGCTTCGTTAAAGATTTGCCTTTAGAAATAAGCATTTCCAAATTTGCCCATTTGGCATCGTTTGTCAAAAACAATGTTTCAAGCAAAATGCTTTTGATTTCCCCTCAAAATAATTTTTCCAAAGTCTTGGACTTTTTCGTCCACAATGTGTCTTAAAAGTCGCCCCTAGGCTCTCCCTCGGTGTCAAGAAAATGTGTCAACCATCCCGTAGGGTATAGTTGACCAAGTCAATCCTTGACCCAAAGTGGTCATTTTAGGTTGAAGCCTTTGTCTCCGGCGGTCCTTAGTCGGACGTAAGACCAATCTCCTCGTCAACTTCCCAAAGATAGAGTTGACCAAGTCAAGCGTTGACCCAAAGTGGTCATTTTAGGTTGAAGCCTTTGTCCCCGGCGGTCCCAATGTGACGTAAGCCCGTTGCTTAATCGTCCCGGCGGTCCTTAGTCGGACGTAAGACCAATCTCCTCGTCAACTCCCCAAATATGGAGTTGGCCTAAGTCAAGCCTTGACCTAAAGTGGTCATTTTAGGTTGAAGCTTTTGTCCCCGGCGGTCCCAATTAGGGATGGCAACGGGTCGGGTTCGGATCGTATCATGGCCGACCCGAACCCGATCTGAAATTTCAAGAAACTGTGACCGACCCGAATCTTATTAAAAGTCTATTTTTAGTTCAAAATTAATTAATTAAAATATATTTTTAAGCACAATGTTGAATGGAAAATAGTCTAAAATCATCCATATCTCACTTACAAACACAAATTAGAAAAAATAAAATTTAAGATAATATTAAAAATATTTAAAATTCACCTTTTATTAAGGTTTCGGGTCGGATCAGATCGGATTCAGATCAGATCATTATGGTTCGGATCGGATCGGGTCGGGTTCAGATCGGATCATCAGCATGATCCAAATCTGATCCAAACCCGCTCGGGTTTTAAAAATTGCAAACCAAACCCTATTTTTCAGATCGGATCGCCTTCGGTACGGTTCGGATTCGGTCAAATTGCCATCCCTAGTCCCAATGTGACGGAAGCCCGTTGCTTTTAGTTGAAATCGTCCCGGCGGTCCCATTGTGACGTAAGCCCGTTGCTTTTAGTTGAAAGATTCCCGGCAGTCCAAATGTGACGTAAGCCCATTCCTTTTAAGTTAAATTCCCCGACGGTCCTAATGTGACGTAAGCCTGTTGCTTTTAGTTGAAAGATTCCCGGTGGTCCAAATGCGACGTAAGCCCATTCCCGGCAGTCCAAATGTGACGTAAGCCCATTCCTTTTAAGTTAAATTCCCGGCAGTCCCAATGTGACGTAAGCCTGTTGCTTTTAGTTGAAAGATTCCCGGCGGTCCAAATATGACGTAAGCCCAGTGCCGGCAGTCCAAATGTGACGTAAGCCCATTCCTTTTAAGTTAAATTCCCCAGTGGTCCCGATGTGACGTTGTAGATACCCCGGGAGAGCTCACTGCTTGGCTAGAGCGGTGGAAGGATCCTAGGATGTTTATTTGATTTTAATTGTAGAGTCGCCACCTATGTTATTAAGGGAACATAAGAAAAAACTAAAGAAATAGCCTATTTTAATATTACGAAACCAGAGATTCGGGAAGAGAAGGGTTCGGGGGTTAGGTGATGGAGTGGGAAGTACTTAAACACCCACTCTTCCCCGCTTACGCGGGTAGTGCTACTAAAGGTGTTCTAATGTAAAAAAGTCCTTCAAATAATATGAGAAAAGTGCTAACAATTACAATGGAAAGAGAAGGGGAAAATTCTTTATATATTGATTTGTGCTTAAAGATTACATGTCAGACAATTACATTAAGAGATGAAAGGTAATTTGAAGTAAAGATTGAAATGTAGGGAGATAACCTTAACCAACTTTAATCTAGTAAAGTGGTCATTTAGTCATGTCCCAATTGATGGGGATTGCATACATTTCTAAGACAAATAAAATAGAAGAAGAAGAATAAAGTACCTTTAGAAAAAGAAGAACTTCAAACTTTAACTTGGAGATGGAATTGTTGTAGAGAAATTGTTGTATAGAAATTTGTGTAGAGTTTTGTTGCTAAAACTCTTGTTAGGAGAATTTGTGTATAGTAAAAGTGTAGAGATAGTTTGAGGTCATTTTCTAAGGTACAAAAAAGGGGTTTAAATAGGTAGAAAAGAGAGGAAAATATGGTCTTTCAACCAATAAGAAAATAAAGGGAAATAAAATAATAAGAAGAAAATCAAATAATAATGAAAAGAAATATTTTGTTTTAAAGAAATGGATAGAATAATGGGATTGGGAGTTATAAAATAAAATGGGTTTAATGCTAGAATAAAACATGTGGTGAAAAGGTTGTTTTTGACTCTAGAAATGAAGGGAAACTTGGTGCAATCCGTAACTGCCAAAATGGGAAGCGCGCGAGTCCCGCTTTAGGAGCGAGACGCGCGCAGGCCGTTGACACTTCTGGAGGCGCTTGAGTTTAAAAATGACATAATGACCCTCAAAATTAACTCTGTTATGCAGTTTAGTCCAAAACTAACGGAATCAGTTAGGAACTTAACTGAGGTAACAGAAATTAACGAAAGTAAGTTAAATAACAATACTATGTATGCAATCGGGGTGAGAGGTCCAAGGCAGGGTGTCTACAGAGCCCCTCGGCGACGTGGATTGCAAAGCAAAACGCATCGACGAAAGAAAGACAACCGCCGTGGACATCGACAAGAGAAAATAAAGTCTCGATAAATATAAAAGACTCAATAAAGCAGACATAAATAAGGAGAAAACGCCCCCTGTATAGGCGATTTTTTATGTAGTTACGGTGGTCCTCCATGGGTGAGCCCATGCAAAGAGGTGGTCCCTAGACCGATGTAGATGTAGTTGCGGTGGTCCGCCATGGGTGAGCCCATGCAAGGAGGTGGTCCGTAGACCGATGCTGATGTAGTTGCGGTGATCCGCCATGGGTGAGCCCATGTAAGGAGGTGGTCCGTAGATTGATGTAGATGTAGTTGCGGTGGTCCGCCATAGGTGAGCCCATACAAGGAGGTGGTCCGTAGACCGATGCTGAAGATGTAGTTGCGGTGATCCGCCATGGGTGAGCCCATGCAAGGAGGTGGTCCGTAGACCGATACTGATGTAGTTGCGGTGATCCGCCATGGGTGAGCCCATGCAAGGAGGTGGTCCGTAGACCGATGCTGATGTAGTTGCGGTGATCTGCCATGGGTGAGCCCATACAAGGAGGTGGTCCGTAGACCGATGCTGGTGTAGTTGCGGTGATCCGCCATGGGTGAGCCCATGCAAGGAGGTGGTTCATAGACCGATGCTGATGAAGTTGCGGTGATCCACCATGGGAAAGCCCATGTAAGGAGGTGGTCCGTAGACCGATGCTGATGTAGTTGCGGTGATCCACCTTGGGAAAGCCCATGCAAGGAGGTGGTCCGTAGACCGATACTGATGCAGTTGCGGTGGTATCGGATGCCAAGAGACTCACTCCTTTACCAGTTATGTGTGTGTTTTGCAGATATATGTGTTTGTGTGTGAAGAGAAATTGTGCTTGTGGTGTGATGTGATTTGAAAAGCAGAGATTTGCGTGAGAGAGACTTTGTGAGAAAGCTTTGATGAATGATGTTCATACCTCCACTTACCATGGCCGCTTGAATTGGGATGGATTTCTGATGTTGTGGCTTTGATGAAGAATGTCCATGCTTTGGATGTTGATGAGTTGCTTTCACTTCTTGTCGATTTTTTTTTTTTTAAGATTAGGAGGAAAAGAACATGTACACATGTGAGAAAAAGATTTTTTTTTTAGTTCGTGGGTGAACCATTTTAACCATTGTGTGTTTGTAAAGTCAACCCAAGATCAAATCATGTTCAGTTGAAGTCTGGATCGCCTCGCTTGAATTCTGTTGTTGCTGTTGTGCCCAACGAAGATGGATGTCTAGCCCCAAGATATTTGTCGATTATGGGGCTTCAAGAGACTTTCGATGCCGAGATAAGGAGTTGCTGATCATAAATCCCCTAGATTGCCTTTGATACCAAATTTGCGTGACTTGCATAGCCTCAAGATAAGTCTTCTCTTGGCCCCTTCAAATAAATCGTCTTTTGTTGTTTACGTGAGCAAGTCCTAAGAGAAGATTATTGATACCAAGCTTCGAGAGATTGCTAAGCCCCAAATGTCATGTACTTGTTGTTTTCGAGCTTCAAGATGGTGGAATGTGAAGAACTTTCGATGTAAAGCCCCAAAAATGTCTTGGAATCTTCTTGGCATTGAGAGCGGATGCACCGTCGGGTAGGATTCTTGATAGAGATCTCCTTGTTACTCTTACTGGGGAGATGAATAGCCTCATTGTGGTCGGTACCCAAATGGCGGAAAACTTATGTCAAAAGATGCAGTAATGTCTTGTGGTGTCGTCGAGGTCGCGGATGATAAGGTCTTGGTATGATAAGGTCTCGAATGAATATACTTGCTTGAGTCTTCTTGTGTTGAACTAATAACGGATCTTCGGATGTAACTCGTGCGGATGCAACTTGTGCTTTTGATCTCAGAGAAGGGGGTGCTGAATTGTAGAAACATTGGGATTGGCCATGGCATTTCCCTCTATAACCCTGTTTTGTTAGAGTTTAGCATATTGAATCTTTTTCCTTTTCTATAAGACTTTGTTCATAATCTTGTCGTAAATCACAACATAAGAATCATCAAATTCATTCATAACATCAGAGCCCTCCTTTTAAACCAGAAGACCTTTGACGTGAAGTGCTAAGAGACCCTTGAAGCTTGATCGCTTTCATAAAGCCATAAGACTACTCCCAAATTGCATTGCTCGGGTATCATCCCCCAAAAAGATTGTCAATTGCGAAGCCCCAATATTTCCCTTTGCTTGGATTACTGTAATGCCGTAGCCAAAAAGATTGTAGATTGCGAAGCCCCTTGAGACCTTTGGTGCCAAAATAATTGAGGATGCCTCTAATATTTCATATGGCTTTGCTAGGGCCATTGTTGGGAGGTGACGTGAATTTCTTCTCGCTGAAGGAGCCTTTTAAACTTGACTGTAACCCCTAGGGTGCCACTATTGATTATAAGTGGAGTAAGAAAGGCCTATCCTTGATTAAGGGAACAAGTACAGGCACACATGACAAGGAGGCTTTTCGACATTCCTTTTGAGAGACTTTTAGGATAGTCTCACAGATCTTTCTTGAGCGTAACCTCTAGGGCTCATTAACTGTCAAATGAAGCAAAAGAAGCTTTCGTTCTCGAGTCACATAGCCCCATAGGGAATCATCATTTGCAGAGCAAAGCAAGAGACTCATCCTCGTGTGGGGGAACAAACATAAGAGGACATGGTAAGAGCTACTACATTCTCGGGAAGCCTTTTGACATACTTTAGGGCACATGCTTGAAGAAGCTTGAAAACTGAATTACATGTTGTTGCTACTCGCTGCCCAAACCAATTGACTCACTAGGGACTATTTGTGTAGCCTCGTACCCCATATCAACCATGAGCTCATTCTCGGACGGGCCTTCTTTCACATGAGCCCAAAAATGCACATTGCAAGAACAATCTCTCTTATGCCAACAACCCAAAATGACCTTTGATTGTGCCGTATCTTGTCGAGTCTTTTGCAATTCCAAAGTTGACTCGGTGGTGAATTGACTTGCTAAGGAGATTCAATGTAGAACTTGTGTAGTTGTCTTCTTTAAAGGCCAGGGATCTCCATTTCTCTTTCCCTTCTCTCTCTCACTCTCTCATTTTTTTATGGCGCACCCTGTTTTTGCCTAGACCGCCCTTTTGGGTTTTGAATCTAGCGGGCATCTCTTTTGCGTCTTCATTTTTTTTTACTGAATTAATGAGGGAGTGTGCATTGACTCTAGCTGAAGATGAGAGACATGTGATTTTGCGGTGGAGACCTTTTGTCACTAATGATGAGTGACATTGACTTGACTTGGGAAGTGGTCCCTAGTATTGACTTCGTGTATTATATATACATTTTGAATGACTCACGAAGGAAAGTAAGTCATTAAGAGAGAAGAGAAGGAAAGCCCCAATTTGATTGCAATAAACTGGGAGCGTCGCTGAAAGATAAGAAGCCCCTAGACTCGATAAGGAACATGAAATGATTTCAAATCTAAGAAAGTTGTTCAATCTTGAGGCGATTAATTCATTGGCAAATGACTCGTACAAAGATGTCTTGAGAAGTTTGAGATGAAGGCCGATCACCATAACGCACTAGGGCTAAACATATCTTCTTTCTTGCATGAGACCGGACCCGCAGGTTGCCTACATTCCTCCAGTGTAGAGGCTCAGGTCACCGTAGTTCTTGTGGATGCTCCTTTCGTTATGAGGATTTTTTAATGTTTTTGTGAACTTCTTTGAATGGGGAGGGGGATTTTTTTTATTTTTTTTTTGTGTTGTAACTTTTGCCTAGGTTGTTTTGAAGAGTTCAACCTAGCGAGCCCTTTTTTTTGTTCCCCCTTTGAAAACTTTGCTTGATGTTGTTCCACCTTGTTTTGCTTTTTGGCTTCGTCGTTGATGTTGTTGCCTTCGTTGCGATGTTTAGCCCCTAGGCGTTCAAGTGATGGCCTTCGTTCCAAAACTTGCTTAGACATCTTTTCATCATTTTGCCAAGAATTAAATTGAACAACTTGGAATAGTGTATGAGAACAAGAACGACTTTTATTAAGACCGACTCAAACTTTAATATTGTCGAGAAGGAAGAAAACTTAATGCACACATAAGAGGACCTTTGACTCTTTTTTTTATTCCTATTACTGGGTAGAGAAAGAGAAACGGAGATTGTTGTCGTCGTCCTTGTCGTTGTGGTTCTCCTTGTGGCATGGTCTCTTGTTGAAGCCCCATTTCAAAACCAAGCCTCTTCTTTGATGAGTTCTTGCATGTTGTCACTCTCTAACAGTTGCTCTTTACCCACAGTAAATTCACCATTGTCGATCAAATCTTGGATGATGTTTCGGAGAGTGAAGCATCCCTCGGTAGTATGGCCTCTATGCTTGTGGTAGTTGCACCATTCACCAAATGCATGATTCTTCGGTATCATCTTTGGCTTGTACCCTTCCAAAGGCTTGACCTTTCCACTTGCCACCGAAGTTTCGAATGCTTCGGCTCGGGTCATTCCTAAGAGAGGAGTGAAAACTCGGTTGTTAGCGGTACTTTTGTGGCTTTTGAGGGACGGGCCACTTGAGCATGCTTTACCATTGAACTTTGCTTTGTTGGCGGTGAGCTCTTGCAAACGGGCCTTGAGTTCGGAAACCTCTTCTTTGTGAATCTTCCTCTCAAGATCATAACGGGCTTGCGACAAATCGTCTTTATGACGGGCATCCTCGGCAAGTCTATTCATATGTTCCCCCATGGCTCTCATTATGTCAAATAGCTTTTCGTTGGACACGGAAAAATACCTACCATTGTTGTTGTTCCCGTTGGAAGCCATTGGATCTATTGGAAGAACACGGTTGATCTTAGGTTGGCCTCACAAATACCTTTTGAGTAAAATAATTTAACCCACAAACAAGAAAAGACTCAACCACATAAGGAAAAATGGTTTTTTTTATTATTTACAAAAGTCGAAAGGACGTATCCCTTTTTGGGGTTTCTAAAGAAAATAGTCGAATTGTCACACAAGTATATAGATATTCTCGCGGCCTCATATACTCATCGGATTCCACCACGCTTGTGATACCTACATGTGACGGGATTAAACTAAATTAATGTAGTAAAGCATACATGCGGGGACGGATTTTTATTTTCGTCCATAATAACCACTTGGGGATGGAGTTTTATTTCGTCCATGATAACCACTTGTTTCTCTTGAAAACGGCATGTATGATTTGAAGACATTAGTTTAGGGAAATCTCGGCACATAAAAACTGACTTGGTCACGGAGTGTTAGACCCTAACTAGAATTGTGTTGACTTGTGCTCGGCTAAAGAGAAGCTAAAGGTCACCCCCGGCATGTAGTCATGAACTACACCACGGGCTGAGGTTTACCGCTTCGAGAGAGTCAAGGTCGGGTGGAGCTTGAAACTCTCTAAGACTGGCCTCGACGGGTTTGGGGTTATGAAGTTGTGCGACTCGACAGTGAGCAATTGATAAGAATTAGTGCATGTAGTGTGAGGTCCAACAAGTGACAAAAAAAAAATTTACTTAAAAAAAACAAAAGAAAAGGCAAATAATCACATATTTACATCTTTCGAATCACCCGTGTGACCGATAAAATAAACAGAAAGTAATATCATTCATGTGTAGGCCCGGTGCCCACACACTGTCAAAACTGCTTTGTTTCTGTGCACTGTTCTGTTTCTAGAAAATGCCCAGAAGCGCGTGCATTGGGCTGTGTAGACACCCCGCCTTGGACCACTCACTCCGATTGCACGGTTGATCTTGTGTTCCTCCCTATTTTAAGTATTTCTCGTTAGTTTATGTTACTTTCGTTATGTTCCTGACTGACTCCGCTAAGTCCAGGGACTAAATTGAATAACAGGGCTGACTTTCTAGTCCATTCTGTCAAAAAGGCCATCTCTGAGTCGCGCGCCAAGCCGTGCTCTCCCGGGGTATCTACAGTGGCGACTCCGCTGGGGAAGTTTGAGGGTTAAACTTGCATCTCTGTTCAAAGTCTACATTTTTTTCTGGGCATTCTGGTCTTTGATGGGGGAAGCGTACGCCTTCGGCCTTCTTGGCCTAAGGCGCGCGCGTCCCACATCAAGAACCAGAATTGCCCGCCTCCCATATGTTCTTCCTATTCTTCTTCATTTTTCTACACTAATCATTTCTACAGGTGTTACAATGTATATTCAGGACCAGGGCAATCCCCTGAGTCCAAAGTCTGACAATCTGACAGGTTTTCCCAGAAGCGGGCGCCTCCCATAGACTCTGCGCCAAGCACGCACATCCCACAACACAGGGACAGTTTTAGAACAGAGCAGAGTGTTGGGGTGTGGGCACAGTTGCCTGCATCAGGACTGATTTGGACTCTTGGACTGTTTTACTTTTGTGTTTTTGTTTTATCGGTCACACGGGTGATTCGAAAGTTGTAAATATGTGATTATTTGTTTTTCTTTCTTCGAAAAAAAAATGTTTTGTCACATGTTGGACCTCACACTACGTGCACAAATTCCTATAAATTGCTCACTATCAAGTCGCACAAGTTCATAACCCCAAACCCGTCGAGGCCCTTCCTAGAGAGTTTCAAGCTCTACCCGATCTTTACTCTCTCGAAGCGGTAAACCTCAGCCCGTGGCGTAGTTCATGACTACATGCCGGGGGTGACCTTAAGCCTCTCATTAGCCGAGCACAAGCCAACACAATTCTAGTTAGGGTCTAACACTCCGTGACCAAGTCGGTTTTCATGTGCCGAGATTTCCCTAAGCTAATGTCTTCAAAACATACATGGCAAGTGGTTATTATGGACGAAAATAAAAAATACGTCCCCGCATGTATGCTTTACTACATTAATTTAGTTTAATCCCGACACATGTAGGATTCACAAGCGTGATGGAATCCGATGAGTATATGGGACCGCGAGAAGGTCTATATACTAGTGTGACGATTCCATTATTTTCTTAGAAAACTCAAAAGGGATCCCGTCCCTCCGACTTATAAAAAAAAGAGTCTTTTCTTTATGTGGTTTGAGTCGTGTGCCCAATGTGTGTTCTAAACCTCTTCATGGACCGAAAGTGTTACTCAAGAGTGACAAGGGCCTCTTATGCAATATAGGTTCAATTGGTACTTACCGTGTCTACCGGGATTCAGCTAATCCGTTAGTTTGTGAAGAAATTACTCCAACAGCTCCAACAGCAACCATGACCGGCAGCAGCAACACCATGTCTCTCGAACAACTTTCAGCTATGGTCCAAGTGCTCCAAGATCAAGTCTCCACTCTTAATAAGGAGGCCCAAAATAAGGATGATCTTTGGCAATCCCACCTCGACAATCAAAGGGAGGTCCACGAGGCCGAGATGGAACAAATGAAAGAAAAGCTCACCAAGCTTGCCAAGGGTAAAAACAAAAGTGACGGTGATGATTCCGAGTGGACCAAGGGTTTGTTCGAGAGCCCTTATGTTAGTGCCCGTACCAAGAAAATGGGGGAACCGAGCACTGAAAATAGTGAGTATAAAATGGTTGATTCAATTATGGCCTACATCGACCAACGTTTCAATGGTCTCAACTTGGGGAAAGGCTCCGACAAAAGCCTTTATCAGTCATCCATTCTCATGAACACGATGGCTTCTCTTCCCGACAAGTTCAAAATGCCCGACATAAGAAAATTTAAGGGCAACTCTTGCCCCATGGCACACATCGAGACCTACATATGGGCTATGGTTCCAAAGAAGGTCTCTCCTAAAGTTATGGCACAATGCTTCTCTCTTACTCTTGAGGGGCCGGAAAAGGATTGGTATGCAACCGCTCACAGTCCGTCTTGATTGTGACGCCGCTATTCTCACCTTCGAAAGTCAATACCAAGGAAACACCACTCACCGCCCGACCAAGAAAGAGCTTGAGAACACTACTCAAAGGGACAATGAGTCCTTTATTGACTTCACGAGAAGGTAGAATGACAAGCTTGCCGAAATTGTCGAGAGGCCTAATACCAAGGAACAAATGGACATCTTTCTCAAGTGTCTAAAGATCGATCTCCGCACCCACCTAAGTGGGGCTTGCTATGCGGATTTCTCTCAAATGTATGAGGCAGGAATCCGAATGGATGAGTTGCTCAAGGAGATCAAGAAAAGTGATCCTAGCTTCCGTTACAAGGCCGCCTCTAACTCCACAAAAGAGGCTTCGGTCAATGCCGTCACTACTGACAAGGGGAATTACAAAAGGGTTCCTCCACCTCAAGGCAAGAGATCTCAAAATGACCGTGTCTACACTCCTCTCCAAGGCATGACTCAAACCGAGGCCTTCGAAGTTCTCAAAGCAAAAGGGAAAATCACACCTATAAAAGGGTACCAACCCAAGTCGATCAATGCCAATCATGCTCATCACAAATATTGTGGCTACCACTAACATAGTGGCCACACCACCGAGGAATGCTTTGTCCTCCGCAATATCATCCAAGATCTCATAGACAAGAAAGAGTTCATAGTGCCTAGTGGTGATGATGTCAATGTAATAGAGCTAGGAGAGTTTGAGAAGACCACTCACTTAATTCCAATTGTAAATGAGGGATCCAATGTAATGAATAAGATTGATAATTCTTGCTACGTTGTGACTTACGATGAGGTAATGAGGGAAGTACTAGAGAATAGGAAAAAGAGGCAAGATGGGAACGTCAACATTCTAACTCGATTCGGACGAGTCATATCAAACAACCCCACTACTTCTGCACCAAGCACCTCTTCTCAAAGATCGTAAGCTCGCGACACTCCCAAAGATCCTCTATTAACACAACTCAAGAAAACTCAAGCCAACATCTCCATTTAGGACCTCATTGCATCCTCAAAGAAGCACCGAGATCTTGTCATCAGCAATCTTGATGACACATCAGTCTCTCCCGATACTACTCCCGAGGACCTCACTGCAATGATAGGCCATATTCATTTTGGCAATGTCATCACTTTTTCCGACATGGACCTTCCACCATTTGGGTCCGATCACAATGAAGCCATATACCTCAAAGTAAGAGCAAGGGGGAGACCTATCTCAAGAGTCTTGGTTGACGGTGGTTCCGCACTCAACCTAATGCCCGGTCGAATCATGGGCATACTGGGGCTTAAGAATTCAGATTTAAAGCCTTCTACTCAAGTGATCCGAGGTTACGACAGCACTGCCCGCACAGTCATGGGTATGGTGGAAATAGACATTGAATTTTGGAGCATGATTATGACCGTCCCGTTTCAAGTGCTCAATGTCCCCTCCTCATTCAATTTGCTCTTGGGCCGACCGTGGATACACAGTTTTAATGCCGTTCCTTTGACTCTCCATCAGTGCGTCAAGTTCCAAAATGGGGATGAAATAGTGACCGTCATGGCAGAAAACATCACTATCCACAGAAAAGGGGAACCCGTTCACCAAGTTCAGCATGGTTTAGAAGACTCCACTCTCTCCGGCGTCTCAATCAAAGCTATTGACAAAGAAGGGGAAAACGGATCATGGACCCTCGGAAATCGCAAAGTCCTCCGCTGATGAGGAATATGAATTACTTCCCTGGTTTAGGCTTAGGGAAATATCAACAAGGAAGGATGCAACCTATTGAGGTCCCTTTTGTTAAGAACAAGTTCGGTTTGGGATATGATGTTGGTAGTGGTGTCCTAGGCACGTTTGATAAACGTTGTAATTGTTATCATTTATTTCATATTAATAAAGAAATGTTTTGATTATTATTGTTGTTCATATTTACTTATAATAATCTCCGTCCCTAGTACTTGATAAGCACTAGTATAAAGACTAAATGATCATGGGATGATCATGTTAGATTTATGGGTACTTGTTTGGAACAAGGTACCGGACATGACCCGCCGTATGAGATTTATGTCATGGTCTATGTCGTACATATATCTCATATTATTTATGTCATTCGAATACTTAGACATGAAGTTATTATAGTCTTCCACTTGATGAACATTATGTTTGACATATTCAAACGCTACCTTTAACCGGGTAGTTATAAATAGTATGATTGGCATAATCGGATTCACGTAGGAAAGAGTAATAAGCTAAATGGATTTGTCCCTCTTCGGAGAGATGTCAAGCTTGGGCCCCTCGTAGGAATGATGTTGATGAAATGTTCGGCCGGACTCAAATGGAATGATTGGATCAATAGCATTTGAATTATCAAAATATTCGTAATCGAGAAAGTATTGAACGAAAACAAGTTGACTCATTGACCATGACTTGTGTTCAATGACATCGTGGACAAAGGGATTGTGACATGTTCTAAAAGGAATGCGAACTTGTATCTAGTTACACTATTTGAGTAGGTATGACGGTTTGCTAGAACCTAATCATATCTTATGGGATCATGTTTAGACCCATTGCCAACTTAGTGTAATCCTAGAGGGTTACACACGAATAGAACGAATCCTAAAGGACTAAATTGGAATTATAGAAAAATCCTGTTTTCTGGTCTGGCACGACCATGCTATTTAAAGGGCACGACCGTGCTGAATTGTTCAGCACGATCGTGCCGCTCATAACGCACGACCGTGCCAATAGTCGGGAAAGGGTGATTGGCTCGAACCAATCAGCACGACCGTGCTGGTTATTGAGCACGACCGTGCTAATTACTGAGCACGACCATGCCAATATTTGAGGAAAGGTTGGCAGGTTCGATCCCATTGGTACGACCGTGCCAAATAAAGGGACACGACCGTGCCAGACTTCCTGTGACAGAAAGGAATTGCCTTAATTAAGGTGATGGGATTTAGGAACCTAGGTCATTAAGGGTTAATGACTAGGACTTATAAAAGGATTTTTTTCACCAGCCATTAAGCAATTAATTCCTAGTTCATTGAGAGAGGAATATTCTTGATTAGAGTAAGAAATTTATAATTCCATATAGTCAAAATAATTGTGAAAGTGTGTTTCATAATTTTGGTCTAGCAACCAAGATCAAGAAGTTCCTTGATATTCGTTCGTGGTGTGGATACCGCTAGAGGGTGAAGCTTATCATCTTCAAAGTTCGTGTTCTTGCTTTCGTGATCAAGCTTCAAGTCTCAACAAGATCAAAGGCTAAAATTCGAAGTCATGAAGGGTTAGTATTCTAGTATTCATATTGCAAGTATTTGATATAATCATATGAATAGATCTATGGGCTTTGGGTTTCATTAAAAATTTAAATGCTTAATTCCGCTGCGCATGTTACTACGAAACCCAACAGTGGTATCAGAGCCCCGTTCATGTTGATTATTTCAATACTAAGATCATGTTGTGTATATATAAATTGTTTATGTGCCAAGCATGATATGAATATTGGGATTATGATGTTTATGTGTTTTATGATTTTATGTGGTTTATTGTTTTAGAAACTTTAATCTCACTATTCAATCGCAATAAAAATTATGGTGGATCTAAAATTGTTTGGATCATCAATTTTTGATTGGATCAAAATTTTGATATTCCAAGGATTCAAGAATGAATTGTTCATTCAAGTTTTTGATGATCATGGTGATTGGATCACCAAGAACACCAAATCCTAATTAAATCGGGAAAAACAATTTTGAGATAAATTTTAGAACTTTAAAAATTTTGAATTTTCGCAAGGGGTCCGACCGGACCCATGCCTTGACCCGGCCGGACCTAGGGTTTAGCGCGGGGGTGGGGTTTGGGTTTTGGGTGTGGATCTTGGGTTTAATTTTCCTATTTGTTTTAGTCTTGTGATTCCAAGATTGGTTCAAGGTTTGGATGGCTAATCTACGTTCATCGAGATTGTGTTTCCCAAACTTGATCGCAATCAAAGTTTCAAAGATAAAACGAAATTAGAATTATGAAGAGTTCATAATTGCTAAAATTGAGAAACAAAGTTCTAAATTCAAAGATTGGAGATCCATGTGGAATTGTGGATGCAATTGGCCTACGTTCATCGAGACCATCTATTGCTTAGTTTCGGCCACATGGACTACTTTCTTGGTTTCTTGAATTAGTGCGGAATTGTGGTTGCCATATGGCTTAGTTCGGCCGCACTTCTTGTTGTCTTGATTTGGAGATGAAAACCAAAGTTCAAAGAGTCTCATCCTCATAATTATAGAGAAACTAATGACACATAAATATTATGCTTAAATTAATGGAGATTAATTTATTGGCTAAACTTTATGCGTAACATGTTTATATTATGTGCTCATAAATGTGTTGTATGCTATATGTGATGAACCTTCAAAGAAAGTTTTAAGTCCTTAATTGCCATGCCATGATTAAAACACTTGTTAGTATATGAGTGATTTTAATGTAGATTCGCCCTAGCGAGATGCATTGACTTTATTTATGTATGAGCAAGATAGATAATGTGGGCACGCCCTAGCGAGACACATTAACTATACGTTTAAAATGGTTGGACTTAATTAGGCGTCAAAACAGTTTTGGGCCTAGGCAAAGATGAGATTTAACATGCCTTTTGAAATTGGATTTCTTAAAGAATCTCATAAAAGGAACTAAGAGTCATATGAGATATGGTTGACAAGAGTTGTCTACCTAATTCATTTGATTTTGTGTAATCCGCCTTAGCGGACTTGAAATTAAATTAAAGTTGGATCTTAACCCATTAAAATTATATTATACATTGGATGTATAAGAAGGTTATATAATTTAGTGGGAGTATTTTTGGAAAAATACATTGTTTATTTCTTTAATGAAACTGGTGCTTATTAAATTTTGGAAATTTTGCATAATTGTAGATAATGACTAACAATACTCAATCAATTTTGCTGCGATCAATCCTTGAGAAGGATAAGATCTAAGAGAATGGTACGAACTTTATGGATTGGATCCGTAGCCTAAGAATTGTTTTTAGGCAAGAAGATAAGTTGTACATTCTCGATGGGCCTCTTCCTGTTGAACCAGAACCCACTGCCCCTAGGGAAGAAAGAGACAGTTATAAGAAACATCGTAATGATTCTAGAGATGTAAGTTGTCTGATTCTTGCTACTATGTGCTCAAAACTCCACCAAAGTTTGGAACATTTGGAAGCCTATGAGATAGGCGTGGAGTTAAGAGCCATGTTTCAAGAGCAAGCTAGGCAAGAGAGGTACAAGACCATTGTTGCATTCACTTCTTGCAAAATGAGTGAAGGGCAACAAGTGAGTCCTCATATGCTTAAAATGAAAGGCTATGTAGAGAACCTTGAGAAACTTGGCTATCCAATCCCATTGGAGCTAGCCACGGATCTCATTCTTAATTAATTGCCTAAATGTTATAATCAGTTTGTGATGAATTATAACATGCATGGAATGGATAAGAATCTCTCCGAGTTGCATGGTATGCTTAAAACTGCGGAGATGAAGATTGTAGAAAAAGGTTCTCCTGTGCTCTTGGTTCAAGATGGGAAGAAGGCTAGTGCCAAAGGAAAGGGTAAGAAAGTTGTCAAACCTAAGATAAGCAAGGCAAAAGTTGCCAAGGCTTCTGAGGCAAAACCCGATTCATAAAAGGATGCAATCTGTTTCCATTGTCAAGAAATTGGTCATTGGAAACGTAATTGCAAGGCTTTCTTGGAAGAGAAAAAGAAGAAGAAGGGCAGAAAGGCTGCGTCGACTTCAGGTATCTATATGATAGATATTCTCCTTTCTACAACTGATTCTTGGGTATTGGATACCGGATGTGGTTCTCACATTTGTTTAAATGTGCAGGGACTAAAGAATAGGAGACTGCGTAAAGAGGGTGAAGTAGTTCGTTGCGTGGGGAATGGAGCAAGAGTTGTTGCATTAGCCGTAGGGACTTATGAAGTTACTTTACCTTCCGGTTTAATACTTATTTTGAACAATTGCTATTATGTACCGGATTTAAGTAGAAATATTATTTCAATTTCTTGTTTGGATAATGAATGTTTTAAGTTTCTTATTGAGAATAAGAGATTTTCTATTTATTTAAATGATGTGCTTTATGGTATTGCAAATTCATTTAATGGCCTTTATGTCTTGGATGTCAAAAATGATGAAAATGTCTATCATATAAATAAGAAATCTAAACCTAATGATGTAAATCATACTTATTTGTGGCATTGCCGTCTTGGTCATATTAATGAGAAGCGTATCTCAAAACTCTATGGGGACGGTCTTTTGGGTTCATATGACCTTGAGTCATATGATACTTGCGAGTCGTGTCTTCTTGAAAAAATGACTAAGACACCTTTTACCAAGATAGGTGAAAGGGCAAGCGACTTATTGGGGTTGATACATTACGATGTATGCGGACCATTAAGTAGCAATGCTAGGGGGGATTTCAATACTTCATAACCTTCACTGATGATTATAGTAGATTTGGGTATGTTTACCTAATGAAACATAAAAGTGAAGCATTTGAGATATTTAGAATATTTCAAAATGAAGTAGAAAAACAACTTGGCAAAAGTATTAAGGCACTTCGATCGGATCGAGGTGGAGAATACTTGAGTCATGAATTCGATGATCATCTAAAAAATTGTGGAATAGTTTCACAATTGACTCCACCCGGAACACCACAATGGAATGGTGTGTCTGAGAGGAGGAATCGGACCTTGTTGGACATGGTTCGATCAATGATGTGTCGAGTTGATCTTCCTTTATCCTTTTGGTGTTACGCTCTAAAAACCGCTGCTCTAACACTAAATCAAGTTCCAACTAAATCGGTTCCAAAGAATCCATATGAGATGTGGAGCGGAAATAAACCTAGTTTGTATTTCATGAGGATTTGGGGTTGCGAAGCTTTTGTCAAAAGACTTGTCTCCGACAAACTAGCACACAAATCTGATAAATGTATTTTCGTGGGATATCCTAAGGAAACTAAAGGATATTACTTTTACAACCGAGAGGACAACAAAGTGTTTGTTGCCTGAACTGGTGTCTTTCTAGAGAAACAATTTCTCTCCAAAGAAATCAGTGGGAGTAAAATAAATCTTGAAGAAATTCGAGACCCACAAAATGACATTGAACCGATAGTGGAACGGGAACAAGAACCACAAGGAATTGTGGAACCTGTTCAAAATACACAAGTAACTCGCAGATCTGGTAGGTTACGATCCGAGCCCGCGAGATATGGATTTCTCATAACGGATAGTAATGAGGTGGAAATCATTGATAATGATGAACCGACCACCTACCAAGAGGCGATGTCTTCTACTGATTCGGATAAGTGGCTTGGAGCCATGGAATCCGAATTACAATCCATGCAAGATAATCAAGTTTGGAATTTGATTGATGCACCCGAAGGTGTTAAAACCATAGGATGCAAATGGGTCTTCAAGAAGAAGACTGACATGGATGGGAAGGTGCATACTTACAAAGCTAGACTTGTAGCGAAAGGTTATAGGCAAGTTCATGGTATTGACTATGATGAAACCTTTTCACCCGTAGCAATGATCAAGTCTATAAGAATTTTGCTTGCCATTGCCGCATATCATGACTATGAAATATGGAAAATGGATGTCAAAACCGCTTTCCTAAATGGAAAACTATAAGAGGATGTATATATGACACAACCAGAAGGTTTTGAACAAGATTCTAAGGTATGAAAATTGCAAAGATCTATCTATGGATTGAAGCAAGCTTCTAGGAGTTGGAATCTCCGTTTTGATGAATCGGTCAAAGAGTTTGGATTCATCAAGAACGAAGATGAACCTTGTGTATACAAGAAGATTAGTGGGAGCATAGTTCTATTCCTTATTTTATATGTGGATGACATATCACTCATTGGAAACGATATTCCTACACTTCAGTCTGTAAAGGCTTGGTTAGGAAAGTGCTTCGCAATGAAAGATATGGGTGAAGCCGCATACATACTTGGCATTAAGATCTACAGAGATAGATCAAGGAAGCTAATTGGTTTAAGCCAAAGTACATACATTGACAAGGTCATTAGAAGATTTCGCATGGAAAATTCTAAGAGAAGAACCTTGCCAGTGTTACATGGAGTTTCTCTAAGCAAGACTCAATGTCCTAAGACAATAGATGAGCGTGAGAAAATGAATGATGTTCCATATGCTTCGGTAATTGGGTCCTGTAGATACCCCGGGGGACCACGGCTTGGCTAGAGCGGTGAATTATCCTAGGATGTCTACTTGATTTTAAGAGTCGCCACCCACGTTTTAGAGGAACGCGAGAAAACCTAAGAAAAGCCAATTTTTAAGTACAAAAACCAGAGATTCGGGAAGAGAAGGGTTCGGGGGTTAGGTGACGGAGTGGGAAGTACTTAAACACCCACTCCGCCCCGCTTACGCGGGTCTTGCTACTTTTGGTGTTCTAATGTTAAATGTCCTTCAATTTAATAATAAGAGAAATGTGCTAACAATTATAATGAAAATAAAGGGGAAATTTATAGAGGAAAAATAAAGGAGAATTGTGTTATTTATTGATTTATGCTAAAGATTACATGTCGAATTATCACTAGGTAATTACATTAAGAAATGAGAATGTAAATTAAAGTGGAATTAAAATGTTGGGATGTAACCTTGACCAAACTTCAATAGTGAAGTGGCCTTTTGGTTGTATCCTTTTTTATGGAGATTGCATACATTGACTAGACATGAATAAAATAAGAAGAAGAAAAAGGGAAGTTGTACCTTAAGAAGAAGGACTTTAAACCTTGACTTGAAGATGGTGTTGTTGTAGAGAAAATGTTGTGAAACACTTTGTGTAGTGTTTTGTAGAGAAATCTTGTTGAGAGGATTTGTGTATAGTGTATGTGTAGAGAAAATTCAAGTCCAAAAAAGAAGGTCCAAGAGAGGTAAGAGAGATAAAAAAGAGATGAAAAGAGAGCCCCTTCCAATGGTGGATTTGAGGGGTTTTTATAGTTGAAAGGGGATGTTTTTGGTGCCAGGACGGAGTCACAAAGATCAGTTTCCCGGGCAAAATCATATAAAATGAGCAAGGGAGAGATTCTTGGACAGAATCTGTAACTGACATGCCTAGACACGCGCGCATCCCATATAGTCGGCAGGAGGCGTGCGCTTCTAGCCCCAAAGGGCGGAGGCGCGCGACTTCGAAATGGAGATTTTGACAGAATGGACTAGAAAGTTAACTCTGTTGTGCAGTTTAGTCCAAAACTGACGGAATCAGTTAAGAACTTAACCGAACTAACAGAAATTAACAAAAACAAGTAAAGTAAAAATACTATGTATGCAATCGGGGTGAGAGGTCCAAAGCGGGGTGTCTACAGAGCCCCTCGGCGACGTGGATTGCAAAGCAAAACGCGTCGACGAAAGAAAGACAACCGCCGAGGACATCGACAAGAGAAAACAAAGACTCGATAAAACATGAATTTGAGATTTGCGAAGGATAGGGATGCGCTCCCTGTGTGAGCGGCTTTATTGATATAGAAAGGATATGGCGGGATCCGTTTGCTGAAGTGGGATCCGTTTACTGAAGCGGGATCCGTTTGCTGATGCGGGATCCGTTTGCTGAAGCGGGATCCGTTTGCTGAGGCGGGATCCGTTTGCTGAATGCGGGATCCGTTTGCTGAATGCGGGATCCATTTGCTGAAGCGGGATCCGTTTGCTGAACGCGGGATCCGTTTGCCGATGCGGGATTCATTTGCTGAATGCGGGATCCGTTTGCTGATACGGGATCCGTTTGCTGCATGCGCGATCCATTTGCTGATGCGGGATCCGTTTGCTGATGTGGGATCCGTTTGCTGAATGCGGGATCCGTTTGCTGATGCGGGATCCGTTTGCTGAATATGGGATCCGTTTGCTGATGCGGGATCCATTTGCTGATGGCGGGAACCGAGGCTTTGTCTGCCTATATGTGATATTGTTGCTTGATGGAAAGGTGGTGATTTTGCGGCTCACCATGGACCGAGTTGTTGTCATTGAACTGTAATTGTTTGACTCTGTGGGATGCAGGCGTAGTTAACGGCGGATCACTTTCTGCTGGGGATGAAGTGCCTTAAGTTGCAGATGCTGTTGACCTTGTGGTGGTACCTGTTAAGTGTGTGCTTTGCAGGTATATGTGCTTGTGACATGTATGAGATGTGAAATGGCAATTTATGAGAGAAATTGTGCTTGTGGTGTGATGTGATTTGAAGGCAGTTTTGCATGAGAGAGAATAATTGTAAGAATGGAGAAAGTGATTTTGTGTGCGGTGTGATTTGAGGAAAGCCTCGGATGTATTCATATCTTCACTTACCATTGCCGTTGGATGGATTAGTGTTGTGGTGGTGGATGCCTTGATGCTTTTGATGGAGAATGTCCATGCTTTGGATGGAGAATGATGATGTTGGTGATGATGAATTGTTTTTGCCTTTGATGGAGTGTCGGCGAGATGGTATTCTGGATGATGGGTTGGTCGTGCCAAAAGTCTGCCTACGTATCCCTTTAAGAGAATCAGACCAGCGTAGTTCAAGGATGGTGGAGAACGCTGGGGAAGAATGCTAGGAGCAAGGCAAAATAAAGCACGAACTTTTACACATAGAAGGAGAAAAAGAAAAAGAAAAATCTTTTTTTTTTTTTTAGTTCGTGGGTGAACCATTTTAACCATTGTGTGTTTATAAAGCCAACCCAAGATCAAGTCATGTTCAATCGAAGTTCGGATTGCCTTGTTGAATTCTGTCGTTGTTGCCGTGGTGTCCAATGAAATTGATGTCTAGCCCTAAGAGATTTGTCGCTTATGGGGCTCCAAAAGGCATTTGATGCCGAGATAAGGGGTTGCTGATTGTAAAGCCCCTTTTGATGCCAAACTTTTATGTGGCTTGCATAGCCCCAATATGAATCAACTCTTGACCCATCCAAATAAATCGCCTTTTGCTGTTGACGTGAGCAAGCTTCGAGAGAAGATCATTGATACCAAGCTTCGGGAGATTGCTTAGCCTTAAATGTCATGTGAGCTTTAAGATGGCGGGATGCGAGGACCTTTCGGTGTGAAGCCCCAACTTATCTTGGCATTGTATTGAGAGCGGATGCGCCATTGGATAGAACTCATGAGAGTGATCTCGCTCTTACTCTTGCAGGGGAGATGAATTGCCTCATTGTGGTTGGCACCCAAGTGGTGGAAGGCCCATGTTGAGAATGCAGTAGGGTCTTTGGGAGATGTCTCGTGGGAGATGGTGATGTTGTTGCAGATGATAAGGTCTTGGTGTGATAAAGTCTCGAACGGTATGTTTGCTTGAGTTTTCTTGAGTTGAACCGACGGCGGATCTTCGGATGCAGCCTGTGATTTTGATCTTGGAGAAGGGGGTGCTGTATTGCAGAAACATTGGGATTGGCCGTAACTCTGCTTATAGAGTTAACATATTGGCATTGCCCGCTATAACTCAGCCGGGTGAGTCTAGCATATTGAATCTTTTTCCTTTTCTCTAAGACTTCCTTCAGAATCTCACTGTGAGTTCTAACAAGAATAATCAAATTCATTCATATCATCGGAGCCTTCATTTAAAACCAAGAGGCCTTTTGACTGGAAGTGTTGAGGGACCATTGAAGTTTGATCCCTTTCATGGAGCCATAAGACTACTCCCAAATTGCATTGCTCGGGTACCACTGCCCAAAAGCTTGTTAATTACGAAGCCCCAATATTGCCCTTTGCTTGTATCACTGTAATGCCGTAGCCCAAAAGATTGTAGATTGCGAAGCCCCTTGAGACCTCTCGGTATAGAGATTCAAATGTTGCTGGGGACATTGAAGTGAATTGCTTCTTGCCGAGGGAGCCTTTAAGACTTGACCGTAGCCCCTAGAGTGCCATCCGAGTACGGGTACACATGACAAGAGGGCTTTTTGACATCCCTTTTGAGAGACTTTGAGGATAGTCTCACACATCTTTCTCGAGCATAGCCCCTTGGGCTTATTGATTGTCAAATGAAGCAAAAGAAGCCCTTGTTCTTGAGTCACATAGCCCCTAGGGCGTCACCATTTGTTGAGCAAAGCAATAGTGACTCATCCTTGTGCGAGGGAACAAACATGAGAGGACATGGCAAGAGATACTCCATTTCTCAGGAGCCTTTCGGCGTACTTTAGAAGCACATACTTGAAGAAGCTTTGAAAACTGAGACACATGTTGTTGCTATTTGCTGCCCAAGCCAATTGACTAGCTAGGGATTATTTGTGCAACCTCGTGCCCTTTTATGATGGGCTCGTTCTCAGATGGGTCTTGGTTACCACGGGCCTTCTTTTCATGAACCCAAAAATGCACACTGCTGGAGAATGATGCTGATAACCCAAGACAACCTTTAATGGTGCCATATCTTGTCGAGCCTTTTGCAATCCCAAAGTTGACTCGGTGGGGAATTGATTTATAGAGGAGATCCAATGTAGAGCTTGTGCAGTTGTCTTCCTTAGAGGCCGGAGATCTCCATTTCTCTTTCCCTTCTCTCTCTAACTCTCTCATTTTTTTTTATGACGCACCCTGTTTTTTGCCTAGACCGCCCTTTAGGGTTTTCAATCTAGCGGGCATCTCTTTTGCGTCTTCTTTTTTTTTACTCGATTAATGAGGAAGTGTGCATTGACTCTGGCTGAGGAGATAAGACATGTGATTTTGCGGTGAAGACCTTTTGTCACTAAAGATGAGTGACATTGACTCGACTAGGGAAGTGTCCCTAGTATTGACTTCATGTATGTATATTTTTTGAATGACTCACGAAGGCAAGTAAGTCATTAAGAGAGAAGAGAAAGAAAGCCCCAACTTGATTGCAAGAAACTGGGAGTATCGCAAAAAGAAGAGAAACCCCTAGACTCGACAAGGAACGGAAACCGATTCCAAATCTAAGAAAGTTGTTCAATCTTTTGGTGATTAATTCATTGGCAAATGAATCGTACAAAGATGTCATGACAAGTTCGAGAGGAAGGACGATCACCATAACGCGCTAGGGATAAACATATCTTCTTTCTTGCATGAGACCGGACCCGAAGATTGCCTACGTTCCTCCAGTGTAGAGGCTCAGGTCACCGTAGTTCTTGTGGATTCTCCATTCGCCGTGATGAATTGTTGCTTCGTCGTGATTGTTGTCGATGTTGCTTCGTCCTTCGTTTGGTGGAATGATGTTGTTCTTTGTACTTCTTTGACTGAGGTGGGATTTTTTTTTTTTTTTTTTTTTTTTTTTGTGCTCTAAATTTTGCCTAGGTTGATTTGAAGAGTTCAACCTAGCGAGCTCTTTTTTTTTTTTTTTTTTTTTTTTGAATCCCCCTTTGAAACATTGCTTATTTTTTCTCCATGGTTGTTGCTTCACCTTTCTTTGGCTTGATTTTGCCGTTGATGTTTTGATGTCTTCGTTGTTGATGCCGTCGTCGATGTTTAGCCCCTAGGCGTTCAAGCGATGGCCTTCGTTCTAAAACTTATTTAGACATTTTTTCATCATTTTGCCAAAAATTAATTGAACAACTTGGAAGAGTGTATGAGGTCAATAACGACTTTTATTTGATGACTCAATGGACTAGAACATTTAACATAGGACGAGAGAAAACTTTAATGCACACTAAAGAGGACTTTGACTCTTTTTTTTTTTTTTAATTCCTATTACTAGGTAGAGAAAAAGAAACGGAGATTGTTGTTGTAGTCCCAATTGTCGTTGTAGCCTTCCTTGCAGCATGATCTCTTGTTGAGACCCTATTTCAAATCTGAGCCCCTTCCTTGATGAGTTCTTGCATGTTGTCACTCTCTGACTGTTGTTCTTCACCCACGGTAAATTCACCATTGTCAATCAAGTCTTGGACGATGTTGCGGATGGAGAAGCAATCCTCGGTGAGGTGACCGCTGCATAGGTGATAGTCACACCACTTGTGGTGGGCATGGTTGCGACGCAATGGTTGTGGTTTCTTGTACCATTGGAGAGGAGAAATTTGTCCCTTTGCTTTGAGATCTTCATAGGCCTTGGTGACAATCATGCCTTGGAGGGGAGTGTAGACACGGTCATTGGTAGAACCTTTGTGACTTTTGAGAGGCGAGCCACTTGAACATGCCTTATCGTGGACCTTTGTCTTGCTGTCGGTGAGCTCTTGCAAACGAGCCTTAGGTTCGGACACTTCTTCCTTGTGAATTTTCCTCTCGAGATCAAGACGGTCTTGCCACAAATCATCCTTCCGGCGGGCATCCTCGACAAGTCTATCCATTTGTTCCCCAAGGCTCTTATTATGTTGAAGAGCCTTTCGTTGGAAACGGAGATGTTCTCACCCTTGTTGTTGTTGCTGTTGGAAGCCATTAGACCTATTGAGAGAACACGGTCGATCTTAGTTGGCCCCACAAACATATTTTGAGTAAAATAATTAACCCACAAACAAAGGAAAAAGACTCAACCACATAAGAAAAATGACTCTTTTTTATTTATTTTATAAGTCGGAGGGAATGGGTCCCTTTTTGGGGTTTTCTAAGAAGATAATGGAATCGTCACACTAGCATATAGCAATATACAATAAGCAATAATAAATATCACATAGCATATAGCAATTATCACATAACAGATAGCAGCGGAAATAAACACATAACAAAGGATATAGCCAAGGTTTTCCAAACCGGAACATCCAAATAAAGGATTGCTGCGCAGCTTCAATAATCAACAAATCATCATCTTCATAATAGCATGAAAGCCGAAGAGAAAACCCCGGTACCGGAACCAATAACCATAACAGTGTCACAAAGGACAAGGACCATGACACAAAGTCATGCCCGCTAGCTAGATACATTCACAGAGGAACGCTAACTTATCCTTTCCAAGGCCAATCTGGAAAAGGGGTAAAGAAGGGGGCAAAACAATGGTCAACATTATAATGGACTTGGCTTTGCCATTATAATCTTTCCCATCGCCCGATGCAACAAGTATGCCAGCTGGGCTTCCAAATAAATGCTAAGTAATAATAATCTAGCATGAATGAACAACTTAAGGTTCCAAAGTAGGGAACCAATCCAATTAAATCACCACAAAGGTAAACCAATATAAACAGCACATCAAAGATGAACCACATTCCCAAAATGATACCAAATCAAATTCCATATCATATTTATTCACAAAAGAATCAAATCCAATCAATAAAGTGTTCCACGGTGTTATCTTAAGTTAATTAGAAGGATTAAACCTAAACTAGTTAAGCCATTTGGTTTAAACAAGCAAAAAGGTCAAATTCCTGGAACAGGGGGCGGGCGGGCGCCTGGGCCAGGGCAGGCGCGCGCTTGAATTTACAGAAAGTCAGGCGCTAGAAAAAGTGGGAGTAGGCGGGCGCCTGGGCAGGGGCAGGCGGGCGCCTGGTCTACGGGCTGGGAGGAATTCCCAGCTGGGTTCCTCCATTTCTCCTTACCATTTCATACCAAATCCATAAACACTCAAAACCAACACTCCCAACAAGATTTCTAAGGTACCCAAACATCCTTTAACTCAAAAGGGGACCTTAACAACACCCTTTATCAATCAAGACCAAGATCAAATTCCCACATTCAAGATTTCACCATTTTTTCCCAAGAACTCAAATAAATTCGAAATAAATTCAAAACTCAATCAAACTTCAAATATAACACATCCAACATCATATAAACATGATATGAACATTTTAGCATCAAAATGGGGGAAAAGTAACTTACTTGATAAATCTCAAAGTTGACGGAATTCAATTCTTTTTTATTCTACGCGATCCTAACGACGATCTAAACAATGTTCATGTTTTAAGAAATGAGAAATAACTAGAAGAAGATGAAGGAAATGAAGAGAGAAGGAAGAGAGAAAAGAAAGCTTACCTTAGGAGAGAGAGAGAGAAGTGTGCTGGGAGAGTGGTGAGGGTGAGGGAGAAGGTGAGGAAAGTAGGGAGAAGATGAAGAAATATTAGAAATGTTACAAAAAGGCCCCTCCCCCAATACTACCTTTTCAATTAAACTCCCCACTAACTAATAAGACTCAACACTTCTACACTAGCACAAATGACCAAAATAAAATGCTTAAGCATAAATATTATAACACATAAATTGCACACATAAATATTTAAATAAATAATAATTTAAATAATTAATTAAGCAAATAATTAAATAATAATCATTTAATTACTAATAAAATAGAGCCTAGATTACGGGTCGTGACAGGCCCGGTGCCCACACACTGTCAAAACTGTCCATTCTGTGCACTGTTTTTGTTCTGGAAAATGGACCAGAAGCGCGCGCGTTTTAGTGCCTACTCGGGAGGCGCGCGCGTTAGACTGAGAGAGGTGGAGGTGCCCGCTTCTGGGCAGTACCTGCAAATTAGTGGGTTCAAAGGATTGCCTTGACCCTAAATAAAAAATTCTTCCCCCCTGCAGACATTGTTAACACAGAAATATGAAATTTGAAGGACAAGATGGAAGGTGGGCGATTCTGGTAATAAGGGTCGGACGCGCGTGCTTTAGGCCAAGAAGGCCGGAGGCGCGCGCTTCCTACCCTTTTTACCAGAATGCCCAAAAAACAGATATAAGAACACCAAAAGCAGAAAATGCAAGTTTAACCCTCTATGTCCCCAGCAGAGTCGCCACTGTAGATACCCAGGGGACCATGGCTTGGCTAGAGCGGTGAATTATCCTAGGATGTCTACTTGATTTTAAGAGTCGCCACCCACGTTTTAGAGGAACGCGAGAAAACCTAAGAAAAGCCAATTTTTTATATACGAAAACCAGAGATTCGGGAAGAGAAGGGTTCGGGGGTTAGGTGACGGAGTGGGAAGTACTTAAACACCCACTCTGCCCCGCTTACGCGGGTCTTGCTACTTTTGGTGTTCTAATGTTAAATGTCCTTCAATTTAATAATAATAGAAATGTGCTAACAATTATAATGAAAATAAAGGGGAAATTTATAGAGGAAAATAAAGGAGAATTGTGTTATTTATTGATTTATGCTAAAGATTACATGTCGAATTATCGCTAGGTAATTACATTAAGAAATGAGAATGTAAATTAAAGTGGAATTAAAATGTTGGGATGTAACCTTGACAAAACTTCAATAGTGAAGTGGCATTTTGGTTGTATCCCTTTTTATGGAGATTGCATACATTGACTTGACATGAATAAAATAAGAAGAAGAAAAAGGGAAGTTGTACCTTAAGAAGAAGGAGTTTAAACCTTGACTTGAAGATGGTGTTGTTGTAGAGAAAATGTTGTGCAACACTTTGTGTAGTGTTTTGTAGAGAAATCTTGTTGAGAGGATTTGTGTATAGTGTATGTGTAGAGAAAATTCAAGTCCAAAAATTAAGGTCCAAGAGAGGTGAGAGAGATCAAAAAGAGATGAAAAGAGAGCCCCTTCCAATGGTGGATTGGAGGGGTTTTTATAGTTGAAAGGGGATGTTTTTGGTGCCAAGACGGAGTCACAAAGATCAGTTTCCTGGGCAAAATCATATAAAATGAGCAAGGGAGAGATTCTTGGACAGAATCTATAACTGACACGCCCAGACGCGCGCGCATCCCGTATAGTCGGCGGGAGGCGCGCGCTTTTGGCCCCAAAGGGCGGAGGCGCGCGACTTCGAAATGGCGATTTTGACAGAATGGACTAGTAAGTTAACTCTGTTGTGCAGTTTAGTCCAAAACTGACGGAATCAGTTAAGAACTTAACCAAACTAACAGAAATTAACAAAAACAAGTAAAGTAAAAATACGATGTATGCAATCGGGGTGAGAGGTCCAAGGCGGGGTGTCTACAGGTCCATCATGTATGCCATGATATGTACTAGGCCGGATGTATCTTATGCTTTGAGCATGACAAGTAGATATCAATCCGACCTCGGTGAAAGTCACTGGATGGCTGTTAAAGCGATTCTTAAGTACTTGAGAAGGACTAAAGATTTGTTTTTGGTCTATGGATGAATGGAAGATGATCTCGTTGTAAGTGCTTACACGGATGCAAGCTTCCAAACTGATAAAGACGATAGTTAATCGCAATCGGGTTTTGTGTTTGTGTTAAATAGTGGAGCTGTAAGCTAGAAGAGTTCCAAGCAAAGTACAACCGCTGATTCTACAACAGAAGCTGAGTATATTGCTGCATCGGATGCTGCAAAGGAAGTTATTTGGATTAAGAAGTTCATCACTGAACTTTAAGTGGTTCCTAGTATTGCTAATTCAATAGACCTTTATTGTGATAATAATGGTGCTATTGCTCAAGCAAAGGAACCAAGGGCACATCAGAAATCCAAACACA
Source organism: Campanula takesimana (assembly GCA_026119855.1). Taxonomy (NCBI): domain Eukaryota; kingdom Viridiplantae; phylum Streptophyta; class Magnoliopsida; order Asterales; family Campanulaceae; genus Campanula; species Campanula takesimana. The sequence continues at coordinate 708,256 of JAOWBW010000725.1, forward strand.
TACTTAGGCATTTTCATATCATTCGAGAGATCGTTGATAGGGAAGACGTGAATATATGCAGTGTACCTACTAATGACAATGCCGCGGACCCGCTAACAAAGGGTCTTCCACAAGCTAAACATGATGGTCATGTTAGGTTCATGGGTATTAGATACATGGGAGATTGGGCCTAGGGCAAGTGGTAGATTGTTGGTAGTGGTACCCTAGGCACGTTTGATAAACGTTGTAATTGTTATCATTTATTTTATATTAATAAAGAAATGTTTTGATTATTATTGTTGTTCATGTTTACTTATAATAATCTCCGTCCCTAGTACTTGATAAGCACTAGTATAAAGACTAAATGATCATTGGATGATCATGTTAGATTTATGGGTACTTGTTTGGAACAAGGTACCGGACATGACCCGCTGTATGAGATTTATGTCATGGTCTATGTCGTACATATATCTCATATTAGTTATGTCATTTGAATCCTTAGACATGAAGTTATTATAGTCTTCCACTTGATGAACATTATGTTTGACATGTTCAAACGCTACCTTTAACCGGGTAGTTATAAAGGGTATGATTGGCATAATCGGATTCACGTAGGAAAGAGTAATAAGCTAAATGGATTTGTCCCTCTTCAGAGATATGTCAAGCTTGGGCCCCTCGTAGGAATGATGTTGATGAAATGTTCAGCCGGACTCAAATGGAATGATTGGATCAATAGCACAACATATTCGGAATCGAGAAAGTATTGAACTAAAACAAGTTGACTCGTTGACCATGACTTGTGTTCAATGACATCGTGGACAAAGGGATTGTGACATGTTCTAAAAGGAATGCGAACTTGTATCTAGTTACACTATTTGGGTAGGTATGATGGTTTGCTAGAACCTAATCATATCTTATGGGATCATGTTTGGATCCATTGCCAACTTAGTGTAATCCTAGAGGGTCACACACGAATAGAACGAATCCTAAAGGACTAAATTGGAATTATGGAAAAATCATGTTTTCTGGTCTGGCACGACCGTGCTATTTAAAAGGCACGACCATACTGAATTGTTCAGCACGACCGTGCCACTCATAACGCACGACCGTGCCAATAGTCGGGAAAAGGGTGATTGGCTCGAACCAATCAGCACGACCGTGCTGGTTATTGAGCACGACCGTGCCACTATTCGAGGAAAGGTTGGCAGGTTCGATCCCATTAGCACGACCGTGCCAAATAAAGGGACACTACCGTGCCAGACTTCCTGTGACAGAAAGGAATTGCCTTAATTAAGGTGACGGGATTTAGGTACCCTAGGTCATTAAGGGTTAATGACTAGGACCTATAAAAGGATTTTTTTCACCAGCCATTAAGCAATTAGTTCCTAGTTCATTGAGAGAAGACTATTCTTGATTAGAGCAAGAAATTCATAATTCCATATAGTCAAAATAATTGTGAAAGTGTGTTTCATAATTTTGGTCTAGCAACCAAGATCAAGAAGTTCCTTGATATTCGTTCGTGGTGTGGATACCGCTAGAGGGTGAAGCTTATCATCTTCAAAGTTCGTGTTCTTGCTTTCGTGATCAAGCTTCAAGTCTCCACCAAGATCAAAGGCTAAAATTTGAAGTCATCAAGGTTTAGTATTCTAGTATTCATATTGCAAGTATTTGATATAATCATATGAATGGATCTATGGGCTTTGGGTTTCATTAAAAATTTAAATGCTTAATTCCACTGCGCATGTTACTACGAAACCCAACATATGAACCTTCCAAAGATGACTTGAAATACGAGCAAGCTGTCAAGAATGAAAAGACCCGAGCTCATAGGGAAGGCTGTTATTACGAGATTCCCAATTTGAGACCTTACCGCAAGACACTGAATGGCTACTTTGTCTGCCAAGGGGAAGATGTTCCGTACGTAATCTTTCCCAAGCCATGGATCAACAGCAAAGGCATCAAAAAGCCCGGTCTTGAATCTTTTCCGACTGTGAGATCCAGAAATCCAAAGGGGAACCAACTCCCATGTCACCCCGAGAATGGTGGGGGAAGAAAGTGACCATAGAGTCCGAGACAGAGATTACCGTGAGGGAAGAATTGACGGATTTAGCCTCCATGTTCGAAGAATTCACCATCATGGATGAGTTCCAGATCAATTCAATCTACGACACCGACACAAGAAGGGAAAATATCAGCGAGATCCAGCCAAGCTCCGAGCAAATCAACAACTGGTATTTAACGAAGGGACCCGTGGTATCCGAGGAATTCTTGGTCGAGAAAATAGGTTGCATTCCACGCAAGGTTACAAAGGAAGACTTGTTCATATTCACTTTCGAGTCCGAGAGTGTTTCCGATACCCTTACCCAAGAGGATATGGAGGCAATAACCGAGCGTGTATTCCCTTTCTTTGTTAATGAAAAATTTGATCTTTCAGAGTACCCAGAGATTGCAAACATCATGAATGATGAATTAACTAATAATGAATCTAATGAACTAGTTAATAACGATTCAAATAATGATGAAATAGACCATGAAAACACAACATACTTAAATGAAATTGCTCAACAGGTCCGTAGTCGTGGTGAAAATGGTCCAGGGGCTGACGAAGAATTGCATGTTGTTAATATGGGTACCAACGAAGAGCCAAAAGAAACCAAGATCGGAAGCTTCTTCAAGGGGGAAGAGAAAGACAGATTGACTGCACTGCTCAAAAAGTTTGTGGATGTATTTGTATGGTCATACAAAGACATGCCAGGTTTAGACAGAAAGGTCACCGAGCACAAGATTCTGATCAGAGACGACGCTAAGCCGACCAAGCAGAAACTCAGAAAGATCAAGCCAGAATGGTCTTTACAAGTCAAAGAAGAGATAGAGAAGCTTCTCAATGTGGGCTTCATCAAAGTTATTGAGTATCCGACATGGCTAGCCAATGTGGTCACAGTCCGAAAGGCTAATGGCAAAGTTCGTGTTTGCGTGGACTTTCGGGATTTGAAAAAAAGCTTCTCCAAAGGATGACATTCCACTACCTGTTAGTACCCAACCTGAAAATGAGTTATTAGGCATTCTAGAACTCACAGGGACCTCCCAGGTATTTACGGACTGCGCAGGACTTATCTAGGATTTCTCGAAAAGCCCAGATAAGGAGATATTGATGACCTGATCGGATGAAGCCGCAAAGATAGACGTTATCTAATCATCCTCCAGAGTCCAAGCTGATCAGATCATTGGGAACCGAGCCAAACACTTGGACCGGTCGGGCGGCCTCAGGGAAGGGCCGGGCGGCCACTTCTTCCAGGTCAGAAACCCTATAAATAGGTGACCTTAGTTCATAATGAAAAACAACAATTCTCTCCCCCGAGTTCTACAGTCTAAACTGCAGACAAGAAGTCTCTCTCTCTAAGCCTTTCTAGCAATCCCGAAGGTCCGGCGAATCCGCGCAAGAGATTCGACTTCGTACTTGTCAAGATTGGTGAGAATTCTATATGTTTTCTTAGTTTAGATATGATTTATGCTAGTTTCATTATGTTTATACATCTATATTCATATGATTCATAATGTGTTCTTTATGTTCTTACTAGAATTCATAATATGCTCTATATCTAGGGTAGCGATCTTCATGCTTATGTGTTTACTTCATATATGTTCATGATATTCTTATTATTATGCTAGATCTACAGCTTATCATGCGTAATATGATAGATCTAATGTTTTAATCCCTACTTATAATGCATAGCCGATGATGATCTCCGAGATCTAGGAACTACTTCTAAACCCTAAACTTTAGGTAATTACTCCCATGATCAGTAATTCTCCAATGATGAATATGATGACTACACATTGATCTTATCAATGGTATAATCATTATTCTAGGATGTGATCATCTTGTATGATTCTTTTTCTCCCCCTTCATTATGCATGATCCCGCTTCTTCTCTCTATTCCGATTATGTTCGAACTACATTGACCTGAGCTTCTCATTACGAGAGGAATGTAGGCAATCTTCGGATCCGGTCTCAAACTCTAACACACTACTAACACATTCATCATGATAGAAAGTCTGATCTATCGGGCGATAGGAGTGATAACTTGATATTCTTCTCTTGTCGTAACTTGACCCCCGAACCCTATCTGTTAGCTGTTTCTCAATGTTTTAGCTCGATAAAAATAACGTGGCAACTCTTAATAAGTTAAATGCCAACTTGAATATCCTAATCCCATAGAAAAGATAAAATAAAGATAAATAAAAGAAAGACTTCCCGTGCGTCGCCCGCATTTCGGAAAGGGGTATTCATAGTGGCGACTCTGCTGGGGACTAGCTTTGAACATCTTCAAACATAGAGGGTCAAACTTTCATCAATATCATGATTGTACTTACTTGTTCTTCCCCCCCAATACTTTATCTCCTATATATATTTGCTTCCCTTGTACTTTAGTGCGTTAATATCTTAACTGTTTCCTATTGTACCCTTTCTAACTGTTTTGCATTGCATACATGTAAAAACAAAAAACTCTCTGTTTTCTCCCTCAAAGATAAGTAGTTGTTGTCCGCACACTACCACTAGGTCCGTGTCACACTGCACACCCTACTAGATACTCCGCTGAGTGCACAAATTTGGTGATCCTGTCGCCTCTATCTTTGTGGCACCCGGGCTATCTAACTCATTGTTTTCACTTGTAAAGCGGTTGAGGTTAACCCTTGTTCATTTCGAAACCATGCACTCACAGAGTCTAGGACACTCCAAAGTTGACCGGTTGGTTTGACTATCTTTTCTTTATAGACAATTAACGTGTCATTCATGTCGTCATCCGTTAAGTCTTTAAATGAGTCGAGATCCTTCGAGAGAAAAAAGCACAAAAAAATGAAATTCCCTACAAGGGTGTGCATATAGTAAGCTGAGTGATACTTTATACAAGGATCTCAACTCGTTAAAAACTTAACGGAAGTAACATAAATGTTACGTTAAATGCCTTTAAACAAGGGTTCGTCGCTAGGATCTGTTAGGTCGGTGGAAGTCGCTTGACCTATAGGACCCTCGCCCAAATTATCCGTTTGGGAGGTGCAATACAGATGAAAAACAAGGGGTCTATAGACGTAGTGATGACCTCCACTGATCCAGGTTTTGTAGATAGCAACCCAAAAAGGGGTACCCCTTCCAACCATTAGGACTAATAATACATTGTTTTGTAAATAACAAAATACATTGCATGAGCCTTGTCCTGTCCTAAAACCGCTCATCCCCTACCTCTACAGAGAAGCAAGTTTGGGTCCGTTCCGGCGGTCGTCTTCAACGTTCAAGCCTCCCGCAAGCTCAGTCTTCATTCTCTGCATCAATAATGTCTCCATCATCAGAGCCTACTACTCCTAGTGTCTCCACTCCGCCAGTCTCCGCTTCTGCCGATCCAGAGATCGCCGCCAGCATCAAGCCCTCCGACATTCTGCCACCTCTCAATGCTTTCTTCACCAACCTCATGCTACAGATCTCCAAGCTTGAGGATCGAAGCAAGTCTTTAGAAAGGGTCAACCAAGAGCTCAAAGATCATCTTCATACTGAGATGAAGAAGAAAGGTGTGGAAACTAAATTCCACATTGAAGAAGTGATCTTCGTCCAAGACGAAACAGTGCTTATCACCTACCCTTATAACGAGGGTGCTATCCCTTTCAAAATACCCAACTACCAAAGGGTCCCTCCTCTTGATTTCGGTACTAAAGCAACCTCCAGCAAGGGTCCATATGAGCCGTCACCAAAATTGATGGGTAGTTACTTTTCCTCCACTAAGTTGCCACCGCATTCACTACCGTTGAGTATCGGTGCCGCTGTGCCCACAGTCTCCACTGCTCCTCCCGCTACTCAAGCCTATGGTAGCGCAGATTTCTCCAATCACCCTCTTGTGGTTGCCATTCAAGAACAAATCCACAAGCTCTCCGACACGGTCAGCAAGCAATCCGCTCCGATAGTCAAAACCATCGACCCAAGCAATGTGGGTGCTCTACCTAGAGACTTCAATAGCCAAAGGTATCTACATTCCATGGTATTACTTTTCCCAAGACTCATCTCGACAGTTATGTGCTAGCCATGAGAGCCCATGACTGAACCAACAAGCAAATAGCCTGAGTCTTCCACACCACTTTGGACGGAATCGCTCTCCGTTGGTTCTTGAGTTTAGATCCCTCCGAACGAGAGATGTGGGAGAAAATCACCACTACTTTCTGTGAGAAGTATTAGTCGAACCTAGATTGTGTGGATACCCCGGGAAACCACAACTTCGCTAGAGCGGTGAATTATCCTAGGATGTCTAACTTGTTTTAGATTTTAGAGTCGCCACCTATGTTTTTAAAGGAACATAAGAAAAACCTAGAAATAGCCTAATTTATGTACAAAACCAGAGATTCGGGAGAGAAGGGTTTGGGGGTTAGGTGACGGAGTGGGAAGTACTTAAACACCCACTCCGCCCCGCTTACGCGGGTCTTGCTACTATTGGTGTTCTAATATTTACATGTCCTTCAATTAATTAAATAGAAATGTGCTAACAATTGTGATGAGAAGAAAAGGGGAAATAAAATAGAATTGTTTTATTTATTTAATGATAAAGATTACATGTAACAAGTAATGTTAAAGAATTACATTAAGGGATGAAGAGAAATTAACATGGTGAATTAAAGTTAAGATTAAAATGTAGGGAGATAACCTTAACTAACTTAAATATGTGAAGTAGTCATGTTGGTCATGTCCCATTAATGGGGATTGCATACATCAAGAAGAAGAAAACAAAGGAAGAAAATGGAGTTGTACCTTGAGAAAGAGGACTTGGAACCTTGACTTGAAAGTGTTGTTGTTGTAATGAAATTGTTGTAGAACAATTTGTGTAGAGTCTTGTTACTAAGAACTCTTGTTGGGAGAATTTGTGTATAATGTAGTTGGTGAATCAAGGTTGGAGTCCCTTTCTAAGGTAGAAGATGATGGTTTTTATAGGTAAAAAAGAGAGGGAAATGATGGAGGGAAATTGGTCATCCATGTGAAATGGAATGGGCCAATCACAAATAAGATAAATGAATAAAAGAAAAATAAAAAAAAATAAAAGAAATCAAATAATAAATGAAAGAAATATTAGTTTTTGGGAAAAGGCTTAGAATTTGGGATTGGGAGTTAATGAGAAAAGGGGGGATGAATGTGGATGTAAAAAGATGGTTTTTGTGATCAAGAAAAGATGTTTGTAAATAAGAAAAGGGAGGGAAATAAGGTGCAATCCGTTACTGCCATAATGGGAGGTGCGCGGGTCCGGCTTTAGGGGCGGGACGCGCGCGCAGCCCGTTAACAGTTCCGGAAGCGCCCGCGGCAGAGAAGGACAGAATGACAGAATGACCCTAAAAGTTAATTATGTTATGCAGTTTAGTCCAAAACTAACGGAATCAGTTAGGAACTTAACCGAAGTAACAGAAATCAACAAAAATAAGTTAAATAAAAATACTTTGTATGCAATCGGGGTGAGAGGTCCAAGGCGGGGTGTCTACAGAGCCCCTCGGTGACGTGGATTGCGAGGCAAAACGCGTCGACGAAAGAAAGACAACCGCCGAGGACATCGACAAGAGAAAACAAAGACTCGATAAAGCAGGAATTTGAAATTACAAAGGATAGGAGTGCGCTCCCTGTGTGAGCGACTTTCGCAGATGGAAAGGGTGTGGTGGCTTGAGGCGGCCCACCACGGCCACAAAAATTTTAAGGGCCACAAAATTTTTAAAAAGGTGTGGTGGCTTGAGGCGGCCCACCACGGCCACAAAATTTTTAAAAAGGTGTGGTGGCTTGAGGCGGCCCACCACGGCCACAAAATTTTTAAAAAGGTGTGGTGGCTTGAGGCGGCCCACCACGGCCACAAATTTTTTTTAAAGGTGTGGTGGCTTGAGGCGGCCCACCACGGCCACAAAATTTTTAAAAAGGTGTGGTGGCTTGAGGCGGCCCACCACGGCCACAAAATTTTTAAAAACGCTCCCGTTTGCGAGCGGTTTGATGACGAACTCCCGTTTGCGAGCTGTCAGAGATAACATGCTCCCGTTTGCGAGCAAGTTGGTAGAAAACGCTCCCGTTTGCGAGCGGTTTGATGACGAACTCCCGTTTGCGAGCTGTCTGAGATAACATGCTCCCGTTTGCGAGCAAGTTGATAGAAAACGCTCCCGTTTGCGAGCGGTTTGATGACGAACTCCCGTTTGCGAGCTGCCTGAGATAACATGCTCCCGTTTGCGAGCAAGTTGATAGAAAACGCTCCCGTTTGCGAGCGGTTGATGACGAACTCCCGTTTGTGAGCTGTCTGAGATAACATGCTCCCGTTTGCGAGCAAGTTGATAGAAAACGCTCCCGTTTGCGAGCGGTTGATGACGAACTCCCGTTTGCGAGCTGTCTGAGATAACATGCTCCCGTTTGCGAGCAAGTTGATAGAAAACGCTCCCGTTTGCGAGCGGTTGATGACGAACTCCCGTTTGCGATCTGTCAGAGATAATATGCCCCCGTTTGCGAGCAAGTTGGTAGAAAACGCCCCCGTTTGCGAGCGGTTTGATACACGCTCCCGTTTGCGAGCGAGTTGATGATTGAAATCTGTTGGGGAATGCTTGGTTGCTGATGACGTGTGGTTGCTTGATTTTATGGGGATGCAGGCATAGTTGACTGTGAATCACTTTCTGTTGGGGATGAAGTGCCTTGAGTAGCGGATGCTGTTGACTTCGTGGTGGTACCTGTTATGTGTGTGCTTGACAGGTATATGTGTTTGTGCAAGAAGATGCATGAAGTGTGATGATTGAGAGAAATTGTGCTCGTGGTGTGATGAGATTTTGGAACACCCTTGCAATGGGAGAGAAGTAAGAATGTAGAGAGTGATCTTGTGTGCGGTGTGATTTTGAGGACAACATTGGATGTATTCATACCTTCACTTACCATTGCCGCTTGAGTGGAGATGGATTCCTGATGTCCGCGGAGGATGCTTTGATGAAGAATGTCCATTCTTTAGATGTTGATGAGAGAATGCCCTTGATGTTGGGTTGGCGAGATGGTACTCTGGATGATGGGTCGGTCGTGCCAAAAGGCTGCCTACGTATCTCTTTAAGAGAATCAGACCAGCGTAGTTCAAGGATTATGGAGAACGCTGGAGGAGAAGCTAGGAGCAAAGCAAAGTAAAGCACATAATTTTGCACATAGAAGGAGAAAAAGAAAAAGAATTTTTTTTTTTTTTTTTTTTTTTTAAGATTAGAAAGGAAAGAATATGCACACATGTGAGGAAAAGATTTTTTTTTTTTTTTTTTTTTTTAAGTTCGTGGGTGAACCATTTTAACCATTGTGTGCTTGTGAAGCCAACCCAAGATCAAGTCATGTTCAGTCGAAGTCCGGATTGCCTCTCTTGAATTCTGTTGTCGCCGGTGTGCCCAACGAAGATTGATGTCTAGCCCCAAGAGATTTGTCGATTATGGGGCTTCAAAAGGCTTTTGATGCCGAGGTGAGGGGTTGCTGATTGTAAAGCCCCTAGAATGCCTTTGATGCCAAATTTTGAGGGACTTGCATAGCTCCAAGATAAATCAGCTCTTGGCCCATTCGAGTAAATCGCCCTTTGTTGTTGTAGTGAGCAAGCCCCAAGAGGAGATCGTTGATGCCAAGCTTCGAGAGATTGCAAAGCCCCAAGTGTCGTGGGCTTGTAGATGGAGGGATGTAAAGACGGTTCATTGTAAAGCCCCAAATTATCTCGTGATTGGTTCGGCATTGAGAGCGGATGTACCGTTTGGTAGAATTCTTGATAGAGATCTCCTTCTTGCTCTTACTGGGGAGATGAATGGCCTCATTGTGGTCGATACCCAAATGGCTGAGGGCTTATGTCAAAGGATGCAGTAATGTCTTGCGGTGCCGTCGAGGTCGCGGAGGATAAGGTCTTGGCGTGATAAAGTTTCAAATGAGTATGCTTGCTTGACTCTTCTTGAGTTGAACTAATGACGGATCTTCGGATGTAACTAGTGTTGTGGCCCAACCTTATCTGAGCTGCACCTTGTGCTTTTGATCTTGGAGAAGGGGGTGCTGAATTGCAGAAACATTGGGATTGGCCGTGGCATTTCCCGCTATAACCATGTTTTGATTAGAGTTTAGCATATTGAATCTTTTTCCTTTTCTCTAAGACTTTCTTCATGATCTCGTTGAAAGTTCTAACAAAAATCATCAACTTCGTTCATAACATCGGAGTCTTCATTTAAAACCAAGAGGCCTTTGACTTGAAGTGTTGAGAGACCCTTGAATCTTGATTGTTCTCATGGAGCCATAAGACTACTCCACATTGCACTTGCTCGAGTATTGTTGCCCAAAAGACTGTCGGTCGCGAAGCCATAATACTGCCCTTTGCTTGAATTAATGTAATGCCGTAGCCCAAAAGATTGTAGATTGCGAAGCCCGTTGAGACCTTCGGTGCCGAATTGAGGAAGCTTCCAATGTTGCACATGACTTGACTGAGGATATTGCTGGGGAGTTAATTGCTCCTTGCCGAGGGAGCCTTTAAGACATGACCGTAGCCCCTAGAGTGCCATCATTGATTGCGAGAAAGGTCCACCCTTGATTGGGGAACGAGCACGGGCACACATGACAAGAGGGCTTTTTGACATCCCTTTTGAGGGACTTTGAGGATAGTCTCACACATCTTTCTTGAGCATAGCCCCTAGGGCGTATTGATTGCCAAATGAAGCAGAAGAATCCCTTGTTCTTGAGTCACATAGCCCCTAGGGTGTCACCATTTGTTGAGTAAAGCAAGAGTGACTCGTCCTCGTGTGAGGGAATAAACATGAGAGGATATGGCAAGAGCTACTCCATTTCTCGGGAGGCTTTGGGCGTACTTTAGAAGCACATACTTGAAGAAGCCTTGAAAACTGAGACACATGTTATTGCTATTTGCTGCCCAAGCCAATTGACTAGCTAGGGATTATTTGTGCAACCTCGTGCCCTTTTATGATGGGCTTGTTCTCGGATGGATCTTGGTTACCACGTGCCTTCTTTTCATGAACCCAAAAATGCACACTGCTGGAGAATGATGCCGATAACCCAAGACAACCTTTGATGGTGCTATATCTTGTCGAGCCTTTTGCAATCCCAAAGTTGACTCGGTGGGGAATTGACTTGCTGAGGACATTCAATGTAGAACTTGTCTTCTTTAGAGGCCGGGGATCTCCATTTCTCTTTCCCTTCTCTCTCTCACTCTCTCATCATTTTTTTTTATGACGCACCCTGTTTTTTTGCCTAGACCGCCCTTTCGGGTTTTCAATCTAGCAGGCATCTCTTTTGCGTCTTCATCATTTTTTTTATTTTATTTTTTTGACACAATTGATGAGGAAGTGTGCATTGACTCTAGCTGAGGAGATAAGACATGTGATTTTGCGGTGGAGACCTTTTGTCACTAATGATGAGTGACATTGACTTGACTAGGGAAGTGTCCCTAGTATTGACATGTATTTTTTATTGAATTGAATGACTCGCGAAGGCAAGTAAGTCAATAAGAGAGAAGAGAAAGAAAGCCCCAATTTGATTGCAAGAAATTGGGAGTATGCAGAAAGAATAGAAGTCCCTAGACTCGACAAGGAGCGCGAAATGATTCCAAATCTAAGAAAGTTGTTCAATTTTTTTTTTGTGATTAATTCATTGGCAAATGAATCGTACAAAGATGTCTTGACAAGTTCGAGATGAAGGCCGATCACCATAACGCGCTAGGGCTAAACATATCTTCTTTCTTGCATGAGACCGGACCCGCAGGTTGCCTACGTTCCTCCAGTGTAGAGGCTCAGGTCACCGTAGTTCTTGTGAATTCTCCATTCTTCGGGATGGAATTGTTGCTTCGTCGTGTAGCTTCGTCCTCCTTTGGTGGATGGAATGATGTTGATCTTGATGTGAACTTCTTTGATTGAGGGGGGTTTTTTTTTTATTTTGTTTTTTTTTGTGCTCTAACTTTTGCCTAGGTTGATTTGATGATTTCAACCTAGCGAGCTTTTTTTTTTTTTTTTTTTTAATCCCCCTTTGAAAACTTTGCTTGACTTCTTCATGATTGTTGCTCCACCTTGTTTGTCTTGGCTTCGTCGTTGATGTGTTGGCGTCGATGTTTAGCCCCTAGGCGTTCAAGTGATGGCCTTGTTCTAAAACTTGTTTAGACATCTTTTCATCATTTTGCCAAGAATTAGATTGAACAACTTGGAAGAGTGTATAAGGACAAGAACGACTTTTATTTGATAAGAAGACTCGACACTTAACATGGGACGAGAGAAAACATTAATGCACACAAAAGAGGACTTTTGACTCTTTTTTTTTATTCCTACTACTAGGTAGAGAAAGAGAAATGGAGATTGTTGTCGTCGTCCTCTTTGTTGAAGCCCCATTTCGAAACCAAATCATTCTTCTTTGATGAGTTCTTGCATGTTGGCACACTCTAAAGGTTGCTCTTCACCCACAGTAAATTCGCCGTTGTCGAACAAATCTTGGATGATGTTTCGGAGAAGGAAGCACCCTTCGGTAGTATGGCCACTATGCTTGTGGTAGCCGCACCATTCACCATGTGCATGATTCTTCGGTATCGTCTTCGGCTTGTACCCCTCCAAAGGTTTGATCTTCCCTCTTGCCACCAAAATTTCAAATGCCTCGGCTTGGGTTACTCTTTGGAGAGGAGTGAAAACTCGGTTGTTGGTGGTACCTTTGTAGCTTTTGAGGGTCGGGCCACTTGAGCATGCTTTATCATTGAACCTTGCCTTGCTGTCGGTGAGCTCTTGCAAACGGGCTTTGAGTTCGGAAACCTCTTCCTTGTGAATTCTTCTTTCATAATCAAGACGGGCCTTGAGTTCGGAAACCTCTTCTTTGTGAATCCTCTTGTCGATATCGAAACGGGCTTGCCACAAATTGTCTTTACGGCGGGCATCCTCGACAATCCTATCCATTTATTCCCCCATTGATTTCATTACGTTGAGTAACCCTTCGTTTGACACGAAATCATTTCCACCGTTGTTGTTGTTGCCGTTGGAAGCCATTGGACCTATTGGAAGAGCACGGTTGATCTTAGATTGGCCCCACAAACATCTTTTGGATAAAATAAATTTAACCCACAAACATGAAAAAGACTCAACCATATAAAGAAAATGACTCTTTTATTTTATTTTTTTATTTACAAAAGTCGGAAGGACGTGGTCCTTTTTGGGGTTTCTAGAAAAATAGTGGAATCGTCACACTAGTATATAGACCTTCTCGCGGTCCCATATACTCGTCGGATTCCACCACGCTTGTGAGACCTACATGTGTCGGGATTAAACTAAATTAATGTAGTAAATCATACATGCGGGGACGGATTTTTATTTTCGTCCAAAATAACCACTTTTGGGGACGGAGTTTTATTTCGTCCATTGCAACAAGTTGGCATGTATGATTTGAAGACATTAGTTTAGGGAAATCTCGGCACATGAAAAACCGACTTGGTCACGGAGTGTTAGACCCTAGACTAGAATTGTGTGGCTTGTGCTCGGCTTGAATATGAGGCTCAAAGGTCACCCCCGGCATGTAGTCATGAACTACGCCACGGGCTGAGGTTTACCGCTTCGAAAGAGCCAAGGTCGAGTGGAGCTTGAAACTTTCTAGGACGGGCCTCGACGGGTTTGGGGTTGGACTTGTGCGACTCGATAGTGAGCAGTTGATAAGAATATGTGCATGTAGTGTGAGGTCTAACAAGTGACAAAATATTTATTTATTTAATTTTTTTTATTTTTTTTTTCAAAGAAATAAAAAAAAAAAAAAAAAAAAGAAACAAATAAGCACGTATTTACAACTCCCGAATCACCCGTGTGACCGGTAAAAATAAACAGAAAGTAAAAGAAATTGTATGCAGGCCCGGTGCCCACACACTGTCATTCTGTTCTGTTTCTGTGCACTGTTCTGTTCCGGGAATGCGCCCAGAAGCGCGCGCATCGGGTTGCCTATTCAGAAGGCGCGCGCGTGAGAGGAAGAAGGGCAGAGGCGCCCGCTTCTGGGTGAGAACCTGCAAATCAGTGGGTTCAAGGGATTGCCTTGACCCTTAATTAAGAAAACTTTCCCCTGCAGAATTTGTTAGCACAGAAACATGGAATTGAAGGACAAGAAGGAAGACGGGCGATTCTGGTAATAAGGGTCGGACGCGCGCGCTTTAGGCCAAGAAGGCCGGAGGCGCGCGCTTCCTACCCCTTTTACCAGAATGCCCAGAAAATAGAATAAAAGAACACCAAAAAATGAAAACGCAAGTTTAACCCTCTATAGTCCCCAGCAGAGTCGCCACTGTGGATACCCCGGGAAACCACGGCTTGGCTAGAGCGGTGAATTATCCTAGGATGTCTAACTTGTTTTAGATTGTTTAGAGTCGCCACCTATGTTTTTAAAGGAACATAAGAAAAACCTAGAAATAGCCTAATTTATGTACAAAACCAGAGATTCGGGAGAGAAGGGTTCGGGGGTTAGGTGACGGAGTGGGAAGTACTTAAACACCCACTCCGCCCCGCTTACGCGGGTCTTGCTACTATTGGTGTTCTAATATTTACATGTCCTTCAATTAATTAAATAGAAATGTGCTAACAATTGTGATGAGAAGAAAAGGGGAAATAAAGGGGAAATAAAATAGAATTGTTTTATTTATTTAATGATAAAGATTACATGTAACAAGTAATGTTAAAGAATTACATTAAGGGATGAAGAGAAATTAACATGGTGAATTAAAGTTAAGATTAAAATGTAGGGAGATAACCTTAACTAACTTAAATATGTGAAGTAGTCATGTTGGTCATGTCCCATTAATGGGGATTGCATACATCAAGAAGAAGAAAACAAAGGAAGAAAATGGAGTTGTACCTTGAGAAAGAGGACTTGGAACCTTGACTTGAAAGTGTTGTTATTGTAATGAAATTGTTGTAGAACAATTTGTGTAGAGTCTTGTTACTAAGAACTCTTGTTGGGAGAATTTGTGTATAATGTAGTTGGTGAATCAAGGTTGGAGTCCCTTTCTAAGGTAGAAGATGATGGTTTTTATAGGTAAAAAAGAGAGGGAAATTATGGAGGGAAATTGGTCATCCATGTGAAATGGAATGGGCCAATCACAAATAAGATAAATGAATAAAAGAAAAATAAAAAAAAATAAAAAAAATCAAATAATAAATGAAAGAAATATTAGTTTTTGGGAAAAGGCTTAGAATTTGGGATTGGGAGTTAATGAGAAAAGGGGGGATGAATGTGGATGTAAAAAGATGGTTTTTGTGATCAAGAAAAGATGTTTGTAAATAAGAAAAGGGAGGGAAATAAGGTGCAATCCGTTACTGCCATAATGGGAGGCGCGCGGGTCCGGCTTTAGGGGCGGGACGCGCGCGCAGCCCGTTAACAGTTCCGAAAGCGCCCGCGGCAGAGAAGGACAGAATGACAGAATGACCCTAAAAGTTAATTCTGTTATGCAGTTTAGTCCAAAACTAACGGAATCAGTTAGGAACTTAACCGAAGTAACAGAAATCAACAAAAATAAGTTAAATAAAAATACTTTGTATGCAATCGGGGTGAGAGGTCCAAGGCAGGGTGTCTACAAATTGGTACGTCAACCGTACTGGTTTAGAGAACACCATGCAGAGGTCCGGCGAGCCTATCTATGACTTCTACAAGAGGTGGAATCACAAGCTAGCGGAAGTACAATACCCTCCTAAGGTAAAGGAACAAAAGCAAATCTTATTCAAGTACTTGTTGCCCGAGCTTAGGGTGGCGATTGGTAATGGTTACTTTCCCGATCTGCGAAAAATGGTCGATGCCGGGGTCAGACATGAAGTCGGCATTACCAGTGTTGTTAAAGAAACTGCCAAAAGTGGAAATACCTCATTCCGCTACAAAGCTCCACCAAATGCCGCTCCTAAAGCTAAAGAAGTGGCTGGTCAAGTGAGTATGGTCCAAGATAACTCCGCCTTCGATGTCCAAGCAGTTACAAGCAGCGTTCCCCGGAAAGAAGATCATTTCGATGACTTCGGCATGCCTACTAGAAAAGTCTTTGAAGTGTTGATAAAGAAGGGATTAATCAAGCCGCTCGAGAATTACGAACCCTTGAGCAAAAACGTTAATCTGGATGTAAAAAAGTTTTGCAAGTAGCACAAGTACATTGGCCACACCACCGACGACTGTTTGCAACTCAAGCGAGTCATCCAAAAGCTCATAACCGATGGAAATATTGAGAAGCCTAAAGGTCCGAACACCATAGAAAACCCACCCCTAACAATGGTAGTGTCAACATGGTCGAGCTCATCGGAGGTGACATTGGTATTCTGGAAATGGTAGATGTCTTTGCCGAACTGGGGCTAGACATGAATGCTCTATTCGGAGGACTAGTCAAGATTGGGATGATAACTCCTGTCGCGCCCCGTACCCGTGGTCCTACTTGGCCCCACGCTCGGGACACGAATGGAAGACGTTATGAAACCTTTTAGAAAATTTTTCGAAATGTCCTTTTAGAAAGTGGCACAAAAACACACTTGAAGTTCAAAGACTTCACTTAATCTTGAAACAAACTTTGACAAACACTTTCACAGCGGAAGTACTTAGCCCGAAGGCTTACAAACTTTTAAACAAATGTACATACATCAACATTTACCAAAATAGATGGAACCATAAGAAAGTACGGGTACTCTACCCAAAGGGTTTACATTTATATAATGTAACCTTCACAAAACAAGTCCCATCTCTTACCCAATGAACGTCCTCCCGTGCCAAGTGTCCTATCCCCTGGACCCGCCTTTATCTAAAACAGTAAACAAATAAGGGTGAGAATGAATCTCAGTAAGCTACTAAAATGCAACTACGTTACATGCTGATATGATGATCATAAAGAAACGATATCAACAAGTAAACATATAGCATATAACATTAACTCATATATCACATTTAACACATTGCCCACACTCCGGTGGATACCAAAGCCAAGGTTTACCCAATAACCATAACTGATGAGAATACCAACTGAGAAACCCATCAGAGAAAACCATCTGAGCAGCATAAATAGCTGAAGCCGTCGGGATCCCGAAAACCAAACCATAACCAATAGAACCAAGTAACCAGAGAGGGAAATATGACACAAAGTCATAACCCAAATACTCACCAAAGGGAGCAATTCATCCCATCCAAGGCCAATCTGGACTGGGGAAACTAGAAGGCACAGTGGACATCTTATAGTGAACTTGGCTTGTGTGCCACTATAATTCTCCCACCGCCTGACTCACAAGCTCCAATGGAAAACCTTATAGTGGACTTACCTGTACCACTATAATTATTCCATTGGCTGACTCCACAACAAGACCAGCTGGACTTTTAACAAGAAGCACAGTAATGAATACTTGCTAAACACAACCCGGGGCATTTAATCCAAGAAGGAATTAAGCCAAAACATCACAAGATGCACACAAAGATTCCTTGTAACAAGTCCATAAAAAGGACATTTAATCCATTACTAACATTCCACAACAATCATCTAAGTACTTTAGGACACTACCCAAAACCTAGACTAAGGTTGATCTCTAAACTCCTTAGTTGGAAACTCTAAACTTTTCCAGACCACTGGGCGGTCGCCCAAACAGGGCTGTGCGGCCGCCCAAAATGCTCTGTCCCAAGAAGAAAACCCTTCAGATAGATGTGCGGCCGCACACCCAATTTTGGGCGGCCGCCCACATCACCCGGCAGGCCTAAAAACTTAACCAAAGTTTACTCCTTTTGTTTCACAAGCATAACACATATATGCTACACAACTTAGACACTTTCATTAACAACTTTCATAGGATTACAACTTGGTTGCTAACCCATTCCTATACTCAGTAAAACCCAATTCCATATACTCCCTTTGTCCCAAAATTACAAGTATAGCAAATATTACCCAAAACACAAAATGAACAAGTAGGAGTATCATATATAGCATATATGACTATTTTAACATTTAAAGGGGAATTAGTAACTTACCTAGTTCCGGAAAAAGTATCGCTGAAATAAGTTTTGTTCGGCTAGGAATGACCTACTCGACGCCCTGATCATTTTTATATAATTAGTTTTTAAAACGGGTAAGTAAATGAAAAGAATTAAATCGAAATGGGTCGAACTTACCTTTTTCTCTTAACCCTAACTGAGACGTAGAAGGAAAGTTGCAGAAGAAAGAAATACACAGTGAAGGAAGAAGGAAAGAAAGTTTCCTTAAATATCTTTCCCATTTTACATTTTGGTCACCCAAAGTTTATTTTTAACACTTTAGCCACTAAACTTACATTTTCAACTAGGACCCTAAAGTTTCAACTTAATCATTTAACTCATTTAGTCATTATTTTTACTAACTAAGTAAATAACATAAATCATCAAGTATGATATGCAAATCATAAAATATGATGCAACACATAAAATGCACATATAAGTCAAATAAAAATCCCCAAAAATATAAAATAAATAGGGACGGGTTTTGGGGTCGCTACAATCACTCCCCCTTAAAGAAAATTCGTCCCGAATTTTAGGGTTACTTACCGAGGCCCTCAAATAACCAAGGGTACTTCCTCTCGATCTCTTCCCGAAGCTCCCAAGTCGATTCCTCCACATTATGATTTCTCCACACAACTCGAACAAGAGGAATACTTTTGTTTCTCAATTCTTGCACTTTCGAATCAATGACTTGGACCGGATGTTCCTCATAAGACATACTCGGCTCAATATCCTCGGGAACCTCAGATAGAACATGAGAAGGATCATACACATACTTCCGAAGCATAGAAACATGAAACACATTATGGATCTTATCAAGAGAAGGAGGTAATGCAAGACGATACGCCCGATCTCCCACTCTTCCAAGAATCTCAAATGGACCAATAAACCTCGGAGCAAGCTTGCCTTTCTTTCCATATCTTCGAATACCAACCTTAGGGGAAACTTTCAAAAACACAAAGTCACCTTTTTCGAACTCAAGGTCTCGCCTCCGATGATCAGCGTAGCTTTTCTGTCTACTCTGGGCAGTACTCAAACGATCTCGAATAAGTTTAACCTTTTCAACTGAATCATTAACCATCTGAACACCCCAAATCTTGGCTTCTCCCACTTCATCCCAACAGATAGGAGACCGACATTTTCTTCCATACAAGGCTTCATAAGGAGCCATCCCAATACTGGACTGAAAACTGTTGTTATAAGCAAACTCTACGAGAGGCAAATGAATATCCCACGAATCTGAAAAATCCACTGAGCAAGCCCTCAACATATCCTCAAGAATCTGGATAGTTCTCTCGGACTGGCCATCTGTTTGAGGATGAAAAGTTGTACTAAATCTCAACTCTGAACCCAAAGCCTTCTGAAACGCTTGCCAAAACCGAGATGTGAATCTAGGGTCACGATCAGATACAATGCTCACTGGAACTCCATGTAATCTCACGATCTCATTAATGTACAGAGTTGCAAGCTTTTCCATAGAATAACCGATCTCAATAGGTAGAAAATGAGAAGACTTTGTCAATCTATCCACAATCACCCAAACTGCATCAAACCTTCTTCGAGTACGAGGTAACCCTGTCACAAAATCCATAGTAACATGTTCCCACTTCCATTCCGGAATCTCTAATGGTTGAAGCAATCCTGCAGGCCTTTGATGTTCAGCTTTAACTTGTTGACATGTTAAGCACTTGGATACATAATCCGCTATCTCTCTCTTCATATTATTCTACCAAAAGTGTTGCTTCAAATTCTGATACATTTTAGTACTCCCGGGATGAATAGTATACCTTGATTTATGGCCTTCATCAAGAACTTGGTGTTTAATCCCATCCACATTAGGTACACACAAACGACCCCTGAAAGTTAATACCCCTTCAGAACTGAGTGAGAAATCCTCAAATTTACCATCTTTGATTTTATCCATCATCTTTACCAATTCCGGGTCATCCTTCTGAGCTTTCTTTATTTGTTGAACTAAAGTTGGAAATACTCGAATGTTCGCAAAAATAGCTCCATGCTTTGATTCATAAGGACTCCAATCTCGAGCATCCTCCAACATCTTCCATTCCCGCACCATCAATGAAGCTACATAAGACTTCCGGCTAATAGCATCAGCTACCACATTTGCCTTGCCCGGATGATAAGAAATTGTACAATCATAATCCTTCAACAGCTCCATCCATCTTCGTTGTCTATTATTCAACTCTTTCTGGGAGAAAAGATACTTCAAACTTTGATGATCTGTGAAAATCTCAAACTTGGCTCCATAAAGATAATGTTTCCACTTGTGTAATGCCAAGACAATAGCTGCAAGCTCCATGTCATGGGTAGGATAATTCTGCTCACTCGGAGTCAACTTCCTCGAAGCATACGCAATCACCCTTCCATTCTGCATTAATACACACCCGAGGCCTTCTTTAGAAGCATCACTATAGATTACCAAATCATCATTACCATTAGGTAGGGCGAGAATAGGAGCTGTAGTCAATCTCTTCTTCAATTCTTCAAAACTAGCTTGACACTTTTCATCCCACACATAAGGAATATTCTTTCGAGTCAACTGAGTCAAGGGAGTTGCAATCTTAGAAAACCCCTCAATGAACCTTCTGTAGTACCCAGCTAACCCCAAGAAACTTCGAATTTCTGTAACTGATTCTGGCCTCCTCCAATTCACAATAGCCTCAACTTTAGATGGATCAACTGATATACCTTTATTAGAAATCACATGCCCAAGAAAAGATACTTCATTGAGCCAAAAAGCACATTTACTGAATTTAGCAAACAACTGCTTCTCACGAAGAATAGATAAAACCATTCGCAAATGCTGTTCATGCTCTTCCCGGGACTTGGAATAAACCAGAATATCATCAATAAATACAACCACGAAGGTATCAAGATAAGGTTTAAAGACCCTATTCATCATATCCATAAAAACAGCCGGAGCATTAGTCAACCCGAAAGGCATAACAAGAAATTCATAATGGCCATATCTACTACGAAAAGCAGTTTTAGAAATGTCCTCAGAACGGATTTTCAACTGATGGTACCCACTCCTCAAGTCAAGTTTTGAAAAGACAACTGACCCTTGAAGTTGATCAAATAAATCATCAATATGAGGAAGCGGATATTTATTCTTTATAGTTACCTGATTCAGCTTTCTGTAGTCAATACACAGCCTCAAGGACCCATCTTTCTTTTTAACAAACAATACTGGAGCTCCCCACGGGGATACACTAGGACGAATGAATCCTCGATCAAGTAACTCTTGCAACTGAACCTTCAACTCTTTCAATTCAGCTGGGGCCATTCTGTAAGGTGCCTCAGATATAGGAGCCGTACCTGGAAGTAAGTCAATACAGAACTCTATTTCCCGGTCAGGAGGCATAGCATACTCAGAAGAAAATACATCTGAAAATTCTTTAACAATAAGCACATCCTCAATATCAGGAACCCTTTTAGTAGTATCAAGAACACTAGCCAAATACCCCGCACAACCACGGTTCAACAACTTTCTAGCCTTCATATAAGAAATAATTCTAATCTCTCTACCCCAAGGAACAGTTTCAAAAGAAAATTTAGGAACATTTGGGATAGAAAATGTGACCACTTTATTAGCACAATCAACAGACGCATAATATTTACCCAACCAATCCATACCCAAGATAACATCAAAATCTTGTAATGGTAAGATAACTAAATCAGCAGGTAAAACATGCTCACGTATATGCACATCACAAGAATGCAACACCTCATTGGTCACCAAACACACCCCTATAGGAGTTGACACCTCTAACACATAAGGCAGAGATTCAGAAGACTTATGCAATCTAGAAGCAAAATGCAAAGACACATAAGAATGCGATGAGCCAGGGTCTATAAGTGTACGTTCCCTCAAACTAGACACAGAAATAATACCTCCTATCACATTAGAGGACTCCGAAGCCTGTTGCTGAGAAATGGCAAAAACACGACCCTGAACTTTAGGCTTGCCTGAGGAATCCCTCTTCTGACCCTGAGAGGACCCAACCACACTTCCCGATGCTTGCATCCTATACTTAGGGCAATCCCTCTGAAAATGTCCTAACTGACCACAGTTCAAACACTTGCCCTGCTTCTTCCAACATCTCTCTTCTGAATGCCCTTCTTTCTGACAATAATTACAAACTCCTCTACTCTGACTCCCTGAAGTGTTACTTTGATTTTTGTTACCTGACTGTCTTTGAGAAGACCCTTTAAATTGTGAAGATCCACCTTGATTTCCTCTACTCTCACCACGTTGTGGTTGCCTAACTTGCTTCCCAGCGCCTAACAATTCCATTTTCCTTTTATGTTCCTCAATGTCATGCTCCACCTGGTAAGCTCGATCCACTGCATCCTGAAAATCTTGCAACTTATGGGATACTAGCTGAGTTCTAATCACGGTTTTCAAACCTTTCACAAACCTCGTAGCCTTCCTCTCCTCAGTTGCCACTAGGTGAGTACAATACCTGGATAACTCTGAAAATTTAGCTGAATATTGAGCAATTGACATAGAACCTTACTCCAAGTTAAGAAATTCCATCTCCTTCCTGTCTTGATCTACTAGAGGAATGAAGTGTTCTTTGAACTTTCCCAGAAAATTCTCCCAAGTATAAGGCACATGAGTCTCATCCCATTTTGTTTTCAAAGCTTTCCACCAATGCTCAGCCGCTCCATTCAGTTTATAGGTAGCAAACCTGACTTGATCTTCCTCCGAACATCTCAAAGCATCAAAGATATTTTCCATCGATTCAATCCACCTTTCAGTTTTAGATACATCGGGCTCTCCATCATACTCCATATGCTTCATTTTCAGAAACTGTTCTAGGCCATATCTTGGTGGTACCTGTTCCCTTTCTTGCCTCTGATCACTTAAAGTTTTCATCGCCGCTTCGAACATTCCCTGAAACATAATTCGAGCCTCTTCTCTGGCATCCCCTTGCCCCGAAGAGCCGGCCTGATCTCCGTCAGTTTCACCCATTTTTAATGAATACCTGCATCAAACACTCAACGTTACTCACTCTATACTCTACTACCCTCCTAGGTCATGAAGTCATTCTAGACCATCTACAACCTAGCTCTGATACCAACTGTCGCGCCCCGTACCCGTGGTCCTACTTGGCCCCACGCTCGGGACACGAATGGAAGACGTTATGAAACCTTTTAGAAAAATTTTCGAAATGTCCTTTTAGAAAGTGGCACAAAAACACACTTGAAGTTCAAAGACTTCACTTAATCTTGAAACAAACTTTGACAAACACTTTCACAGCGGAAGTACTTAGCCCGAAGGCTTACAAACTTTTAAACAAATGTACATACATCAACATTTACCAAAATAGATGGAACCATAAGAAAGTACGGGTACTCTACCCAAAGGGTTTACATTTATATAATGTAACCTTCACAAAACAAGTCCCATCTCTTACCCAATGAACGTCCTCCCGTGCCAAGTGTCCTATCCCCTGGACCCGCCTTTATCTAAAACAGTAAACAAATAAGGGTGAGAATGAATCTCAGTAAGCTACTAAAATGCAACTACGTTACATGCTGATATGATGATCATAAAGAAACGATATCAACAAGTAAACATATAGCATATAACATTAACTCATATATCACATTTAACACATTGCCCACACTCCGGTGGATACCAAAGCCAAGGTTTACCCAATAACCATAACTGATGAGAATACCAACTGAGAAACCCATCAGAGAAAACCATCTGAGCAGTATAAATAGCTGAAGCCGTCGGGATCCCGAAAACCAAACCATAACCAATAGAACCAAGTAACCAGAGAGGGAAATATGACACAAAGTCATAACCCAAATACTCACCAAAGGGAGCAATTAATCCCATCCAAGGCCAATCTGGACTGGGGAAACTAGAAGGCACAGTGGACATCTTATAGTGAACTTGGCTTGTGTGCCACTATAATTCTCCCACCGCCTGACTCACAAGCTCCAATGGAAAACCTTATAGTGGACTTACCTGTACCACTATAATTATTCCATTGGCTGACTCCACAACAAGACCAGCTGGACTTTTAACAAGAAGCACAGTAATGAATACTTGCTAAACACAACCCGGGGCATTTAATCCAAGAAGGAATTAAGCCAAAACATCACAAGATGCACACAAAGATTCCTTGTAACAAGTCCATAAAAAGGACATTTAATCCATTACTAACATTCCACAACAATCATCTAAGTACTTTAGGACACTACCCAAAACCTAGACTAAGGTTGATCTCTAAACTCCTTAGTTGGAAACTCTAAACTTTTCCAGACCACTGGGCGGTCGCCCAAACAGGGCTGTGCGGCCGCCCAAAATGCTCTGTCCCAAGAAGAAAACCCTTCAGATAGATGTGCGGCCGCACACCCAATTTTGGGCGGCCGCCCACATCACCCGGCAGGCCTAAAAACTTAACCAAAGTTTACTCCTTTTGTTTCACAAGCATAACACATATATGCTACACAACTTAGACACTTTCATTAACAACTTTCATAGGATTACAACTTGGTTGCTAACCCATTCCTATACTCAGTAAAACCCAATTCCATATACTCCCTTTGTCCCAAAATTACAAGTATAGCAAATATTACCCAAAACACAAAATGAACAAGTAGGAGTATCATATATAGCATATATGACTATTTTAACATTTAAAGGGGAATTAGTAACTTACCTAGTTCCGGAAAAAGTATCGCTGAAATAAGTTTTGTTCGGCTAGGAATGACCTACTCGACGCCCTGATCATTTTTATATAATTAGTTTTTAAAACGGGTAAGTAAATGAAAAGAATTAAATCGAAATGGGTCGAACTTACCTTTTTCTCTTAACCCTAACTGAGACGTAGAAGGAAAGTTGCAGAAGAAAGAAATACACAGTGAAGGAAGAAGGAAAGAAAGTTTCCTTAAATATCTTTCCCATTTTACATTTTGGTCACCCAAAGTTTATTTTTAACACTTTAGCCACTAAACTTACATTTTCAACTAGGACCCTAAAGTTTCAACTTAATCATTTAACTCATTTAGTCATTATTTTTACTAACTAAGTAAATAACATAAATCATCAAGTATGATATGCAAATCATAAAATATGATGCAACACATAAAATGCACATATAAGTCAAATAAAAATCCCCAAAAATATAAAATAAATAGGGACGGGTTTTGGGGTCGCTACAACTCCGTTGGAACATGGGTTCAAATGGCCCAAGCATGGATGCGACATGTCCAAATTTTGTTACTACCATAGAGTATCCGGACACACCAACAACGAGTGCTTTACCATCAAGTAAGTCTGTAGACACCCTGCCTTGGACCGCTCACCCCGATTGCACACTTGATTTTGTGTTTCTCCCTCTTTTAAGTGTTTTTTGTTAGTTTCTGTTACTTTGCTTAAGTTCTAGACGGACTCCGTTAAGTCTCGGGACTAAACTGAATAACAATTCTAACTTTCTAGTCCATTCTGTCAAAAATCACTTTTCAGAGTCGCGCGCCTCCGCCTCTTGAGGCCGGACGCGCGCGCCTTCCGCCGCCTAGGTGGGATGCGCGCGCTTCTGGGGTGTGTCAGTTACAGATTCTGCCCAAGAATCTCTCCCTTGCTCATTATACATGATTTTGCCCGGAAAAGATTTCTTGGAGACTCCGTTTGGCTCCAAAAACTCCCCTCTTTCAACTATAAAAACCCCTGCAATCCATCATTGGAAGGGACCTTTTTCCTCACTTCTTTTCTAGACTTTTCCTTGGGACTTCTTTTAGACCTTTGTCAACAAAGTATTCAACCTCTTCTTCAAGGATTTTCAAGAGGTTCTCTTTGAAAGATACTATAGGTAAATGTCTTAAACTTTTTTCTTCTTCTTCTTCTTCTTCTTCTTCTTCTTCTTCTTCTTCTTCTTCTTCTTCTTCTTCTTCTTCTTCTTCTTCTTCTCTTCTTCTTCTCCAATCAAATGTGCAATCACCTCAAAACCACTTGGGACATGACACCAATGGTCCTTTCATTACATTGAATTGGCCTAGGAGTCATCTCCCTACATTTTAAACTTTAAAACCCCTTCTCTATCATCATTCAAATAGGAAGAACACATTTATCTTTAAAGTGAATTATGAACAAACAAGACCGACTTTGCTCGGGCGAAATGGGTGTTTAAGTACTTCCCATTTCGTCACCTAACCCCCGAACCCCTCATCTCAAGAATCTTTGGTTTCGTAATCAATAAAAAGGCTATTTTCTTAGGTTTTCTTGCGTTCCTCTATAACGTGGGTGGCGACTCTTAAAATCAATTAGACATCCTAGGTAATTCACGCGCTCTAGCCAAGCCGTGGTTCCCCGGGGTATCTACAGTGGCGACTCCGCTGGGGAAAGCTTGAGGGTTAAACTTGTGTTTCTGTTCATAATTCACTTTTCTGAGCATTCTGGAAATTGATATGGGAAGCGCGCGCCTCAGACCTTCATGGTCCAAAGCGCGCGCGTCCCCCGTCAAATTCCATAATCGCCCGCCTTCCATGTGTTCTTCCTATTCTTCCTATTATTTCGTTCTAACAAACATTGCAGGGGTTTCATCACACAATCAGGATCAGGGCAATCCCCTGAGTCCATAAGTTTCTGATAATCTGACAGGTTAGCCCAGAAGCGGGCGCCTCCCAGATACAATGCGCCAGGCGCGCGCTTCCCACAAACACCAGCCCGAGGCGCGCGCTTCTGGGGCAATTTCTAGGGCAAGAACAGGTTTCAGTGACTGAACAGAACAGTGGGGTGTGGGCACAGTTGCCTGCATCAGAACAGAATTGAACTCTTGGACTGTTTAACTTTGTGTTTATTTACCGGTCACACGGGTGATTCGGGAGTTGTAATTTACGTGCTTATGTGTTTTTTTTCTTTTCTTTTCAAAAAAATAAAAAAAAAAAAAAAAATTGTCACGTGATAG
Source organism: Campanula takesimana (assembly GCA_026119855.1). Lineage (NCBI taxonomy): Eukaryota > Viridiplantae > Streptophyta > Magnoliopsida > Asterales > Campanulaceae > Campanula > Campanula takesimana. Next base: position 735,163 of record JAOWBW010000725.1, read on the forward strand.
ACCTCACACTACATGCACATTACTCCTATAAATTGCTCACTATCGAGTCGCACAAGTCCAACCCCAAACCCGTCGAGGCCCGTCCTAGAAAGTTTCAAGCTCCACTCGACCTTGACTCTTTCGAAGCGGTAAACCTCAGCCCGTGGCGTAGTTCATGACTACATGTCGGGGGTGACCTTTAAGCCTCTCTTTAGCGGAGCACAAACCACACAATTCTAGTTAGGGTCTAATACTCTGTGACCAAGTCGGTTTCCATGTACCGAGATTTCCCTAAACTAATGTTTTCAAATCATACATGCCAACTTGTTGAAACGGACGCAATAAAAATCCGTCCCCAAAAGTGGTTATTTTGGACGAAAATAAAAAATTTGTCCCCGCATGTATGCTTTACTACATTAATTTGATTTAATCCCGACACATGTAGGATTCACAAACGCGATGGAATACGATGAGTATATGGGACCGCGAGATAGTGTATATACTAGTGTGACGATTCCATTATCTTCTTAGAAACCCCAAAAGGGACCCATTCCCTCCGACTTATAAAATAAAAAAAAAGTCTTTTTCTTATGTGGTTCGAGTCGTGTGCCCAACTATGTGTTCTCAACCTCTTCATGGACCGAAAGTGTGAACCGAGACTGACAAGGGATACTTCTCCAATTATAGGTCCGATTGGTACTCTCCGCATCTACAGAAATTCATCGAACCGGCTTGTTCGTGAACCGATCACTCCTACAGCTTTTGCATCATCAATGGCCGGCGACTCCAGCACCAACAACGCCATGACTCTCAAGCAACTCTCTGCCATGGTCCAAACTCTTCAACAACAAGTCACCACTCTCCACAATGAGGCTCAAACCAAAGAAGCCTTGTGGCAAGCTCATGTCGACAGTCAAAGGGAGGCCCACGAAGCCGAGGTTGACCAATTGAAAGCTAAGCTCCTCAAGCTCTCCAAGAACAAGGGGGTTAATGACAATGAGGAATCCGAGTGGACCGAGGGTTTGTTTGAAAGCCCATATGTCAGTGCCCGTACCAAAAAAGTGGGGGGACCAAGCACCGACAAAAACGACCCCAAAATGGTCGATTCCATTATGGCCTACATTGATCAGAAATTTGACGGCCTCAACATGGGAAAAGGCTCCAACACAAGACTTTATCAGCCATCCATCCTCATGAGCACGATGGCCGCTCTCCCCGATAAATTCAAAATGCCCGACATTAGCAAGTTTAAGGGCAACTCATGCCCGATGGCTCACATCGAGACTTACATTTGGGCTATGGTTCCGAAGAAAGTCTCCCCAAAAGTTATGGCTCAATGTTTTCCTCTCACCCTCGAGGGGGCGGCAAAGGATTGGTATGCAAATATCCCGCTTACTGTCCGTCTTGATTGGGATGCCGCTATGCTTGCCTTCAAAAATCAATATCAAGGTAACACCACTCACCGGCCTACAAGGAAAGAGCTCGAGAACACCACCCAAAGACACAACGAGTCGTTCATTGACTTCACAAGGAGATGGAATGACAAGCTCTCTGAAATTGTTGAAAGGCCAAACACAAAAGAGCAAATGGACATCTTTCTCAAGTGTCTCAAGATTGATCTCCGCACACACCTAAGTGGGGCTTGCTACTCCGACTTCTCCCAAATGTATGAGGCGGGGGTACGCATGGATGACTTGCTCAAGGAGATTAAGAAGGCCATTCCTACCTATCGTTACAAGGCCGCCTCTAATTCAAACAAAGAGGCTTCTGTCAGTTACTACCGACAAGGGGAATTACAAGAAGGTCCCTCCACCACAAGGCAAGCGGTTCCAAAACGACCGCGTCTACACTCCTCTTAATGGCATAACCATCACCGAGGCCTACGAAGATCTAAAGGCCAAGGGACAAATCACTCCTCTTCAAGGGTACAAGCAACCACAACCGCTCCGTCCCAATCATGCCCACCACAAATGGTGTGACATCAATGCACCGGCCACCTCACCGAGGATTGCTTCTCCATCCGCAACACCATCCAAGACCTCATAGACAAGAAGGAATTCATAATCCCTAATGAGGGTGGTGTCAATGTAATAGAGGTAGGAGAGTTTGAAGGAACCACTCATTGGATCCCAATTGTGAATGAGGGCTCCGATGATATGAATAAACTTGATAATTCTTGTTATGTTGTGACTTATGATGAGATTATGAGGGAAGTCTTAGAGAATAGGAAGAAGAAGCTACACTGGACCGTGAACGTGCTCACTCGCAGTGGCCGAGTAACAACGAGCACAATCCCTCCCAATACCGCAGCAACCAACACCTCTTCTCAAAGATCGCAAGCACGCGACGTACCCGAAGATCCTTTATTAACACAACTCAAGAAGATGCAAGCCAACATATCCATCTGGGACCTTATTGCATCATTAAAGAAACACCGAGACCTCGTCATCAAGAACTTGGATGACATATCAGTCTCTCCTGACACGACTCCCGAGGACCTCACAGCAATGATAGGTCATATTCACTTCGGCAATGTCATCACTTTTGCCGACATGGACCTCCCGCCATTTGGGTCCGAACACAATGAAGTCATCTACCTCAAAGTAAGGGCAAGGAGGAGACCCATCTCAAGAGTTCTAGTAGACGGTGGTTCTGCACTCAACTTAATGCCTAGCTGAGTCATGGGCATACTAGGGCTCAAAATCTCCGATTTACAACCCTCCGCCCAAGTCATTAGAGGGTACGATAGCACTGCCCGTACAGTCATGGGAATGCTAGAAGTTAATATCGAATTTGGAATCATGATCATGTTCCCATTCCAAGTACTTGATGTCCCTGCTTCATTCAACTTGCTTTTGGGCCAACCATGGATCCACAGTTCCAATGCGGTCCCTTCCACTCTCCATCAATGTGTCAAGATCAGAAATGGGGACGAGATAGTCACCGTCATGGCCGAGAATGTCACCATCCACAGAAATGGGGGACAACCCGTTTACCAAGTTTAACACGGGATAGAAGATACCACTCTCTCCGGCGTCAACACCATCGACAAAGAAGGGGTAAACGGACAATGGACCCTCAGCAATCCTAAAATCCTCCGCATGATGAGGAACATGAATCACTTTCCCGGTCTAGGCCTAGGGAAGCATCAACAAGGGATATTGCACCCCATAGAAGTTCCTTTTGTCAAGAACAAGTTTGGTCTGGGATACGAGCCTACCAAAGATGACTTGAAGTACGAGCGAGCAGTCAAGAATCAAAAGACCCAAGCTCACAAAGAAGGTCGACAATATGAAATCCCTAACTTGAGGCCTTACCGCAACACACTAAACGGTTATTTTTTCGCCAAGGGGAAGATGTTCCGTACATGATCTTTCCCAAACCATGGGTTAACAACAAGGGCGTCAGAAAACCCGGACTCGAGATCTTCACTGATTGTGAAATTCCGACACAAGAAAGGGAGCCTACTCCAATGTCACCCCGAGAGTGGTGGGGCAAGAAAGTGACTATAGAGTCCGAGTTAGAGATTACCTTGGGGGAAGAACTATCCGATCTATCCTCCATGTTCGAAGAATTTGCCATCATGGACGATTATCAAGTCAACGCCATCTACGACACCGTCGTCAGAAAGGAAACCATCAGTGAGATCTGGCCAAGCTCCGAGCCAATCAACAACTGGTATTCAACGAAGTGGCCCATAGTATCCGAAGATTTCTTGATCCGAGAAATGGGTTGCATACCCCGTACAGCAACAAAGGAAGAGCGGATCACACTTACTTTCGAGTCCGAGAGTGTTTCTAATACCCTCACCCAAGAGGATATGGAGGCAATAGCCGAGCGTGTGTTTCCTTTCTTTGCTAATGAAAAATCTAATATTTTTTAGTACCCCGAGATTGCAAACATCATAAATGATGAATTAACTAATAACGAACTTAATGAACAAGTTAATAACGATTCAAATTATGATGAAATAGACCACGAAAACATAACATACCTAAATGAACTAGCTCAACAGGTTCGTTATTGTGGTGAAAATGGTCCAGGGGCTGATGAGGAATTGCATGTTGTTAATCTGGGTACCGATGAAGAGCCGAAAGAAACGAAGATTGGCAGCTTCTTCAAGGGGGAAGACAAAAACAGATTGACTGCACTGCTCAAAGAGTTTGTGGACGTATTCGCATGGTCGTACAAAGACATGCCGGGTTTGGACATAAAGGTCGCGGAGCACAAAATTCCGATCAGAGAGGACACCAAGCCAGTAAAGCAGAAGCTCAGAAAGATCAAGCCAGAATGGTCTCTACAAGTCAAAGAAGAAATTGAAAAGCTCCTCAGTGTGGGTTTCATCAAAGTCATTGAGTATCCGACTTAGCTAGCCAACATTGTGACAGTCAGAAAGGCAAACGGCAAGGTTCGAGTTTGTGTGGACTTCCGGGATTTGAACAAAGCTTCCCCGAAAGATGATTTTCCACTACCAAACATCGACATGCTCGTCGATTCGACTGCCAACTATGAAGTCCGCTCATTTGTGGACGGTTTTGCCGGTTACAATCAGATTCTCATGTCCGAAGAGGATCAACACAAGACAGCTTTCACAACACCGTGGGGCACTTTCTGCTACACAGTCATTCCGTTCGGACTAAGGAACGATGGGGCTACCTACCAGAGGGCTGTTACGGATCTATTCTATGACATGATTCATAAAGAGATCAAGGTCTATGTAGACGACATGATCATCCATTCGAAGGGAACCAACGGTCAACATTTGATCGATCTTCACAAATTCTTTGAAAGACTTCGACAACACAACATGAGACTCAATCCCGTAAAGTGCACTTTTGGGGTCGTCAGAGGAAAGGTTCTCGGTTACATGGTCACTGAGAGGGGAATTGAAGCTGATCCCTCCAAGATCAAGGCAATCATTGACATGCCTCCTCTAAAGAAGCAGAAGGAAATCAAAGGTTTCATGGGCAGACTTTAATACATCAGTTGATTTGTGCACCAACTCACTTCCATGTGTGAGCTGATCTTCAAGCTACTAAAAAAGAATGTGGCTCTAGAATGGACCGATGCTTGCCAAGAAGCCTTCGACCAAGTGAAGCATTACTTGACATGCCCTCCAGTTTTGGTTCCACCTCACAAGGAGAAGCCTCTCTTGCTCTATCTCACTGTCAATGATGAAGCCCTAGGGGCTATGTTAGCACAAGAACAGTGAGACTCCACAAAAGAGAATGATATCTACTTTGTCAGCCGCCGGTTTTAAAGAGCTGAAAAGAACTACTCTGTCTTAGAGAAGTCTTGTGCTGCATTGGTTTGGGTTACTCAAAAGCTCAAGCATTACATGGAGGCCTTCCCAATCAAGTTGGTAGCAAAAGTGGACCCTCTCCGCTACATCTTCGAGAAGCCTTTCATGTCAACAAGAATAGCCAAATGGTATTTCATGCTCGCCGGCTACGATATCACTTACGTCACACTCAAATCCATCAGGGGGAAAGTGTTCAGTGATCAACTTGCTGAAATTCCGTGTGACGAAGTGAAGGGGGAAGATGTACAGTTCCTCGACGAGCATTTAATTTGCGCTACAACAGAAGAAAATAAGTGGCAATTTTTTTTCGATGGCGCAACCAATAAGCATGGATATGGCATAGGGATGTTACTTGTTGATCCAAAGGATATGTATACTCCAATCGCTATCCGCCTCGAATTTGAAGCCACCAACAACATTGCTGAGTACGAAGCATGCATAGCGGGGCTCGAAGCAGCCCTCGAGAGAAATGTCACAAGTTTAGAGGTATTTGGTGATTTCTTGCTCATCATCAATCAGACATCTGGAAAGTGAAAGATTCAAGACTCGACTCTACAATGGTTTGGTCAACATCTCGAGGAGTTGGTTGAACAGTTTCAAGAAATCACCTTCAACTACCTGCCAAGGGACAAAAACTGTTTTGCTGATGCACTAGCCACCATCGCTTCACTGGTCGAAATACCTGAGGGTAAAATGGTGAAACCCTTCACAATTTCCCGAAAGAACAGTCCGGCATACTGCATGAGTATCGAGATCAACGAGGTCCAAGCAAACTCCCCGTGGTATGCGAATATCATGAATTTCCTCAAGGATGGTACTTATCCCGAGAATAGCAATAAGAAGTCCCAAATGACATTGCAAATACTAGCCTCCCGATATGTACTGATTAGGGACCGAGTCTACAAAAGGCACCACAAAATGATCAATCTCCTACGCGCAAATGAGACCGAAGCTCAAGAAATAATGCATGAGATCCACGAAGGTGAATGTGGGCCCCACATGAACGGGTTTATGTTGACCAAGAAGATACTCCGCATGGGTTATTATTGGAGTACCATGGAAAGGGACCGCATCGAGAAATTCAAGAGGTGCGCCAAATGCCAATTCCATGCCAATCTACAGCACGCTCCACCCTCACAGCTTTACAATATGACCACGCCTTGGCCTTTCTCTTGTTGGGGCATAGACATCATCGGCAAAGTTCACCCTACTGGCAGCAACGGACAATCTTTTGTCCTAGTAGCCGTGGACTATTTTACAAAATGGGTCGAAGCACAGGCTTAACGAGTTCTCAACGCCAAGAAAGTGGCAGAATTCGTAAAAACCCACATCATGTGCCGGTACGGCGTTCCTCATGAAATCATCTCAGACAACGGTTCTCACTTTGAGAAAGAGATGGACGCGCTCCTGGTAGAATACAAGACTACTAAGCACAAGTCATCTCCATACCGCCCTCAAGCAAACGGCGCGGTCGAGGCAGCTAATAAGACAATCGAGACCATTGTGAAGAAAATGGCCACCAACAGAAGGGATTGGCTAGAAAAGCTACCTCTAGCATTATGGGGCTACCGCACGTCAATACGGACAGCGACTGGAGAAACTCCTTATGCACTGGTGTATGGTTCCGAAGCTGTACTCCCAATAGAGCTCGAAGTCCCATCCCTACGGGTCCTCCTCGAGAACCAAGTCAATGAAGTCGATTGGATGCAAAGTCGATATGAACAGCTAGCCCTACTCGACGAGAAAAGGTTAAGGGCAATCGAACGTACGAGGGCCTATCAACAAAGAATGGGTAGGGCTTTCAACAAAAAGGTGAAGCCCCGAAACATCAGTGTGGGAGATTTGGTCTTAAGACAACACCCTCCTAATACCATGAACCCCCTTGGAAAATGGGGACCCCGATGGATCGGTCCGTACGTAGTCAAGAAGATACTAAGCGGCGGTGTAGTCCGACTCGTGGATTTAGACGGAGATCAGCTGCCAAAGGAAGTCAACCTCGACAAGTTGAAGAGATTTTACGTCTAATAAACGAAGACCATCAAAAAAAAAAAAAAAAAAAAAAAAGCTCGCTAGGTTGAAAACCCACAAGGGCGGCCTAGGCAAAAATTAGAGCACGTCCAAAAAAGAAGCCCGCTAGATTGAAAACCCGAAAGGGCGGTCTAGGCAAAAAAACAGGGTGCACACAAAAAAAATGGTCTTCGCTTGTTTAAACTACGGAGACCTGAGCCTCTACACTGGAGGAACGTAGGCAACCTTCGGGTGCGGTCTAAAATATGAACAAATACCCAAATCATTTCAAAATTAACGAGATGCAATTTTTATTCATTTCTTGAATTATTTCTTATCATTACAATGGAAATGTTGAGCTATTAAAAGACATAAAACATTAAATCCTAAACAAGTGGTCTATTTTAATTGCAATCTCGGTGGTACAAAAGAAATATCTAATTTTTCTTTAGTTTAGGGACCCATTGCTTCTGGGGACGGCCTTTGACCTTCTTGAGTGGGGACGGAGCACCCTCGGAATCACCAAGGCGAGAAAAGACACTCGGGCGAGACGGAGCTTCATCAACAACCTTCTCCTTGCCCTTGCTAGAAGGAGCTTTGACCGGAACACTCAAAGGACGCTTCCACACATGAGCGGAATGACCTTTACCCCTCTTCTTCTTAGGCACAAAACGGGGCCTATAATCCCTCACATGGACCACCGGCTTCACGGGATCAACGGCAACAATGCCCTCATTTGGCCTTCCCAAACGGTCAAAGACGCTAGGACGCGCCTTCACAATTGGAGCAATGGGGATGGACTTATCGCCTTCGGGGATGGAAACTTTGACTTCAAAAGTAAAGGTCATCGGGGCCATCGCTACAAGAATTTTGAGGTATAGAGTAAGGGAAAGGATGCAGAATATTGCTGTGTGATCATTCTGATCGAAAATGGTTTAAATTTATAGCTGTTGGAGTGCTCTGCTCAGAAAAGAAAGGGGCTAGAATTCAGCAAGCCAGAAGCGCGCGCCTCGGACAAATAATGCAAGACGCGCGCGCCTCCCGTTCCCAAGTTCAGACGCGCGCGCCTTTGACAGTAGACAGAAACAGAAATAGCCTTTGTCAGTTCAGAGCAGAACCCAGGCGTTTCAACGCCTTCAACCTGCAGAAAAGATCAATCCCAGCAATAAGAGAAGGTCAAACGACGACAGCAAACACTCAGCTGGGCACACATTAATTTGGGCCGCCCTTAAGGCATGTCTAAAAACTGAAATAAGATAAAAGCTCCCACTCAAAGTAGGGTGTCTGTTATTTTCTCAAAAAATCAGTTTTTACAATTCATCCCCAGCACAAAGCACTCCGCAGTCAACTGTGCCCGCACCCCATCAAAATTCAAAGTCAAACAGTCAACATCAAAGTACGACTCACGACAATAACTTGGTCCGGGGTGAGCCACATAATCACCGCTTCCTCATCAAGCAAAATCTACATCCATTCAAAGCAAAAGGTCCTCTAGGCCCCGCACTTCAGCAAACGGTCCTCTAGGCCCCGCACTTCAGCAAACGGTCCTCTAGGCCCCGCACTTCAGCAAACGGTCCTCCAGGTCCCGCATTCAAGCAAACGGTCCTCCATGCCCCACACTTCAGCAAACGGTCCTTTAGGCCCCGCACTTCAGCAAACGGTCCTCCGGGTCCCGCATTCAAGCAAACGGTCCTCCAGGCCCCGCACTTCAACAAACGGTCCTCTAGGCCCCGCACTTCAGCAAACGGTCCTCCGGGTCCCGCATTCAAGCAAACGGTCCTCCAGGTCCCGCATATCAGCAAACAGGTCCCGCTTCCAGCAAACGGATCTCGCTATCAGCAAACAAGTCCCGCTTCCAGCAAACGGATCTCGCTATCAGCAACCACGTCCCGCTTCCAGCAAATAGGATCCCGCATTCAGCAAACGGATCCCGCTATTAGCAAAGCCGCTCATACAGGGAGCGCACCTTTATCTCTCAAAGCCGCTCACACAAGGAGCGCACCTCTATCCCCTGCAATTTCAAATTCCTGCTTTTATCGAGTCTTTTCTTTTTCTTGGTGATGTCCTAGGCGGATGTTTGTCTTTCATCGGCGCGTTTGCTTCGCAGTCCACGCCGCCGAGGGGCTCTGTAGACACCTCGCCTTGGACCGCTCACCCCGATTGCACACTTGATTTTGTGTTTCTCCCTCTTTTAAGTGTTTTTTGTTAGTTTCTGTTACTTTGGTTAAGTTCCAGACGGACTCCGTTAAGTCCCGGGACTAAACTGAATAACAGTTCTAACTTTCTAGTCCATTCTGTCAAAAAATCACTTTTCAGAGTCCCGCGCCTCTGCCTCTTGAGACCGGATGCGCGCGCCTTCCGCCGCCTAGGTGGGATGCGCGCGCTTCTAGGGTGTGTCAGTTACAGATTCTGCCCAAGAATCTCTCCCTTGCTCATTATACATGATTTTGCCCGAGAAAGATTTCTTGGAGACTCTGTTTGGCTTCAAAAACTCTCCTCTTTCAACTACAAAAACCCCTCCAATCCATCATTGGAAGAGACCTTTTTCCTCACTTCTTTTATAGAATTTTCCTTGGGACTTCTTTTAGACCTTTGACAACAAAGTATTCAACCTCTTCTTCAAGCCTTTTCAAGAGGTTCTCTTTGAAGGATACTATAGGTAAATGTGTTAAACTTTCTTCTTCTTCTTCTTCTTCTTCTTCTTCTTCTTCTTCTTCTTCCCCAATCAAATGTGCAATCACCCCAAAACCACTTGGGACATGACACCAATGGTCCTTTCATTACATTGAATTGGCCTATGAGTCATCTCCCTACATTTTAAACTTTAAAACCCCTTCTTTATCATCATTCAAATAGGAAGAACACATTTATATTTAAAGTGAATTATGAACAAACAAGACCGACTTTGCTCGGGCGAAATGGGTGTTTAAGTACTTCCCATTTCGTCACCTAACCCCCGAACCCCTCATCTCAAGAATCTTTGGTTTCGTAATCAATAAAAAATGCTATTTTCTTAGGTTTTCTCGCGTTCCTCTAAAACATGGGTGGCGATTCTTAAAATCAATTAGACATCCTAGGTAATTCACGCGCTCTAACCAAGCCGTGGTTCCCCGGAGTATCTACAAAGTCTTGCAAAAGCTTATCAAAGACAGTGTCATTGCCGACCCAAGAAAGATCATCTCCATGGATGATAGTATGGTAGAAATCGATCAAATCACTATGCTAGAACTTGAGGATTGCATTGAGCGACCAAAGATCTCCATGAAGAAATTTCTCCGTGACCTTGTAAACAAAGGACTCCTTAGACAACTCAAGGGGTACTCCACGCACATGGGTAGTAATGTATGGAAGTATTGCCATTATCACCAAGCCACCGGTCATAGAACAAGGGAATGCTTCGCTTTGAAGAAGGACATAATAAAGCTCATCTATGAGGGCTCACTCGAAGATCCTATATTGTCTTTAGATGAAGATAGTATAGCGACAAACATTAGTGATTTGGCTGAACCTATTGTGGCAGACTCTGAGTTTTATAGTGATGATGAGATAGGTTGTACTTCAAAATTCATTAATGATAGTAATTCTTCTTGTTATATGCTATTATTAGATGAACTGTATTTAGAAACTTCTCTCCTCGGAGAAGACAACTCCACTCCACTTAAATCTCCACCATTATCTATAGCCGAAATCTTCGCAGAATCCGCCAAAATGCCACACTCTCCATACGACATGCGAGCAGAAATCAACCTACTCACAAGGTCCAGACAGATCTATCAGTCAGAACCCAAGGGTACAAATAAGGTCTTCAATAAGAAGTCAGAACCATCAGACCCTGAGAAAGAGGATCCCATCCTCACGCAGCTTAAACAAACACAAGCTCATATCTCTCTGTGGTCCCTACTCACTTCATCTCTAGCTCACCGTTAAATGCTCGAGAAGAACTTGGCCGCTACTATGTGTAGATACCCCGAGGAACCACGGCTTGGCTAGAGCGGTGAATTAACCTAGGATGTCTAATTGATTTTAAGAGTCGCCACCCACGTTTTAGAGGAACGCGAGAAAACCTAAGAAAATAGCTTTTTTTATTGATTACGAAACCAAAGATTCTTGAGATGAGGGGTTCGGGGGTTAGGTGACGGAGTGGGAAGTACTTAAACACCCACTCCGCCCCGCTTACGCGGGTCTTGCTACTTTTTGTGTTCTAATACTAAAAAGAAAAGTCCTTCAATTATTAATGTAAGAAGTGCTAACAATTACAATGGAAAGAAAGGGGAAAATTAAAAGGAAATAAAAGAGAATTGTTTTTATTTATTAATTTATGCTAAAAGATTACATGTAACAATTATGCCAAACAATTACATGAAGAAATGAAATGAAAATTAAAGTGGAATTTGGAATATTGGGATGTAACCTTGGCCAAACTTTAATAGTGAAGTGGCCTTTTGGTTGTATCTCTTTTATGGAGATTGCATACACATTGAAGATGAAGAGTGTAATAAAAATATTTAATCAAGGAGAAAATAAAGATAAGATTAAAAAGTTTATAAGAGAATGAACATTGTACCTTGTGCTTGAATGGGGAAGAACCAAATTGTCTATAGTGACCACTCTTTGAAAATGGATTTTATGTGTTTTAAAGTGTTTTTGATTCAAGAATTCTTCCTCCTTTCCATGGTGGAATGAAGAGGTATTTATAGGTGTTAGGGAAGTATTTTTGGTCACAAAGATGGCCCTTCCCCGGATCAAGCCAAGGCATAATGGCCTTAGGGGTTACAAATCAGAAAATGAGGGAAATTTGGCCAAATCTGAGATTCTGGAAGCGGGAAGCACGCGCTTCCCACCCCCCCCCCCCTATGGGAGGAGCACGCCTCCCACAAAGGATGGCAAAGGCGTGCGCATTCCAGCTTCAGAAAATTCATATTTTAGCCCAAATGTTAACCCCGTTATGCAGTTAAACCCCAAAACTAACGGAATTAGTCCAAAAACTTAACGAACATCACGAAAGTCAACGAAAATAAATGAAACAAAGACTCAAGGTTGACTTTGCCACTTAGTCAAATCCAAGACTAACGGAGTAAGTCAGGAACTTAACGGAAAGTAACGAAAGTTAACGAAAAGTAACAAAACTTAACAGTAAAGAGGAAGATAAAGAATGTGTATGCAATCGGGACATGAGAGGTCCAAGGCGGGGTGTCTACAGATACCCCAGGGAGCCACGGCTTGGCTAGAGCGGTGAATTAACCTAGGATGTCTACTTGATTTTAAGAGTCGCCACCCACGTTTAGAGGAACGCGAGAAAACCTAAGAAAATAGCCTTTTTTTATTGATTACGAAACCAAATATTCTTGAGATGAGGGATTCGGGGGTTAGGTGACGAAGTGGGAAGTACTTAAACACCCACTCCTCCCCGCTTACGCGGGTCTTGCTACTTTTGGTGTTCTAATGCTAAAAAGTCCTTCTATTGATATTAAAATGTGCTAACAATTATATAGTAAAGAAAAGGGGAATTAAAAGAGAATTGTTTTATTGATTAAATGTCAAAGGTTACATTAAGAGAAGAAGAGTAAATTAAACTAGAGTATAAATGTAGGGAGATAACCTTAACCAACTTTAATATAGTAAAGTGATTATTTGGTCATGTCCCATTGATGGGGATTGCATACATTAGAAAGACATGTAAAATGGGAGAAGAAGAATCAAGTACCTTAAGAAAGAGGACTTCAAACTTGGACTTGAAAATGGTGTTGTTGTAGAGAAATTGTTGTAGAACAATTTGTGTAGAGTCTTGTTACTAAGAACTCTTGTTGGGAGAATTTGTGTAGAGAATTGTGTATAGTGTGTGTATAGAGAAATTTCAAGTCTAAAAATGAGGTCCTTTTCCAAGGTAGGAGATGATGGTTTTTATAGGTAAAAAGGAGAGGGAAATTGGTCAATCCATGTAACATGGAATTTACCAATCACAAATAAGATAAATAAAATAATAAATAAATAATAAAGAGAAAATCAAATAATAATAAAAAGAAATATTTTGTTTTTATGAAGAATGGCTAGATTTAAGGATTTGGGAGTTATGAAATAAGGGGGAATGAATGTGGATGTAAAAAGGAGGTGTTTGTGATCAAGAAGAGATTTTCTAAATAAGAAAAGGGAGGGAAAAATGGTGCTATACGTTACTGCCAAAGTGGGAAGCGCGCGGGTCCGGCCTATTAGACCAAACGCACGCGCGCCCCATGACCATTACGGAGGCGCCCACGGGTAAAAATAACAGAATGACAGAATGACTCTAAAAGTTAACTCTGTTATGCAGTTTAGTCCAAAACTAACGGAATCAGTTAGGAACTTAACGAAAGTAACAGAAATTAACAAAAACAAGTTAAATAAAAATACTATGTATCCAATCGGGGTGAGAGGTCCAAAGCGGGGGTGTCTACAGAGCCCCTCGGCGACGTGGATTGCAAAGCAAAACGCGTCGACGAAAGAAAGACAACCGCCGAGGACATCGACAAGAGGAAACAAAGACTCGATAAAACATGAATTTGAAATTTGCGAAGGATAGGGGTGCGCTCCCTGTGTGAGCGGCTTTATTGATATAGAAAGGATATGGCGGGATCCGTTTTGCTGAAGCGGGATCCGTTTGCTGAAGCGGGATCCGTTTGCTGAGGCGGGATCCGTTGCTGAAGGCGGGTTCCGTTTGCTGATGCGGGATCCGTTTTGCTGATGCAGGATCCGTTTGCTGGTGTGGGATCCGTTTGCTGAAGCGGGATCCATTTGTTGATGGCGGGATCCGTTTGCTGGTGCGGGATCCGTTTGCTGATGGCGGGATCCGTTTGCTGGTGCGGGATCCGTTTGCTGGTGCGGGATCCGTTTGCTGATGCGGGATCCGTTTGCTGATGCGGGATTCGTTTGCTGAATGCGGGATCCATTTGCTGATGCGGGATCCGTTTGCTGATGCGGGATCCGTTTGCTGAAGGTGGGATCCGTTTGCTGAAGCGGGATCCGTTTGCTGATTGCGGGATCACCGTGGACCAAATTGCTGGGGATGAAATGCCTTGAGTAGCGGATGCTGTTGGCTTCTGTTGGTAGTGGTGCCCTAGGCACGTTTAATAAACGTTGTAATTGTTATCATTTATTTCATATCAATAAAGAGATGTTTTGATTATTATTGTTGTTCATGTTTACTTATAATAATCCCCGTCCCTAGTACTTGTTAAGCACTAGTATAAAGGCTAAATGATCATGGGATGATCATGTTAGATTTATGGGTACTTGTTTGGAACAAGGTACTGGACATGACCCGCTGTATGAGATTTATGTCATGGTCCATGTCAAACATATATCTCATATTAGTTATGTCATTTGAATCCTTAGACATGAAGTTATTATAGTCTTCCACTTGATGAACATTATGTTTGACATATTCAAACGCTACCTTTAACCGGGAAGTTATAGAGGGTATGATTGGCATAATCGGATTCACGTAGGGAAGAATAATAAGCTAAATGGATTTGTTCCTCCTCGGAGAGATGTCAAGCTTGGGCCACTCGTAGGAATGATGTTGATGAAATGTTCGGCCGGACTCAAATGGATTGATTGGATCAATAGCATTTGAATTATCAACATATTCGGAATCGAGAAAGTATTGAACAAAACAAGTTGACTGTTTGACCATGACTTGTGTTCAATGACATCGTGGACAAAGGGATTGTGACATATTCTAAAGGAATGCGAACTTGTATCTAGTTATACTATTTGGGTAGGTATGACGGTTTGCTAGAACCTAATCATATCTTATGGGATCATGTTTGAGCTCATTGCCAACTTAGTATAATCCTAGAGGGTCACACACAATAGAACGAATCTTTAAAAGGACTACATTGGAATTTTGGAAATTCTGGACTTTCTGGGAAGTGGGCGACCGCACATTCTGGACTGGGCGGCCGCACACTTAGCTCAGAAATGTACCAGTTTTGTTTCAGAATGTTGTGCGACCGCACAGAGGTTTTTGGGCGGCCGCACAGTACTGTCGGGTGGCAGATTCCTAATTTGATTAGGAAACGAATTTTGGACGGATTTTGACACAAGTTTCCTATTTGGAATAGGTCATACTTGTGTATAAAAGACCAAATTCGGCCAGCACTCAATACGATTGATTTTGTGAGTCTCAAAGAGTTTGAGAGAGGGTTTATTTTGTTCCAAGACATTCTTGGTTGAGGAACAAAATAATACACAAAATAAATTCCATATAGTTCTTTTGATTGTGAAAAAGTGTTTCACAATTTGGTCTAGCAACCAAGATCAAAGAAGCTCCTTTGATATTCGTTCGAAGTGTGGATACCGCTAGAGGGTGAAAATCATCATCTTCAAAGTTCGTGTTTAAGCTTTGTGATCGTGATCAAGTCTTCAAACCTCCACCAAAGACCAAGAGAATTTGATAGCCATCAAGGGTTAGTTTATTCCTTTATTCTTATGTTGTATTTGATTTAATCATATGAACGGATCTATGGGCTTTGGGTTTCAAAATTTTAAATGCTAATTTCCGCTGCGCATGTTTGATCGAAACCCAACAGTGGTATCAGAGCTTCGTTCATGTTGATTATTTCAATACCTAGATCATGTTATGTGTATATAAATTGTTTATGTGCCTTGCATGATATGAATATTGGAATATGTGATGTTTATGTGTTATGTGATTTTATGTGGTTTATTGTTTTACAACTTTAATCGCACGATTCAATCGCAATAAATAAATTATGGTGGATTCAGAATTGTTGGTTATTAATTTTTGATTGGATCAAAGTTTTAATAATCGGGGAAAAAACAATTTTGAGACAAAATTTTCGAACTTAAAAATTCTGCACATTCTGATGGCACTGGGCGACCGCACAAACGCCTTGGGCGGCCGCACAGTTTTGGGCGACCGCACAAGAGTTTTGGGCGGCCGCACAAGGGGATCAGAAGGTCTGATTTTGGTTGAAAACCAGAATCTGGAATTTTTCGAAAGATTCAACAGAACCAGTAACAGAACCAGTCCAGACTTGCTGATCTGGAATGGGTTTTGGGTAGTTGGTTTGTGTATGGATTTTGGGGTTTGATTTTCCTATTTGTTTTAGTCTTGTGATTCCTAGATTGGTTCAAGTTTTGGATGGCTAATCTGCGTTCATCGAGATTGTGTTTCCCAAAATTGATCGCAATCAAAGTTTCAAAGATAAAACGAAGTTAGAATTATGAAGAGTTCATAATTGCTAAAAATTGAGAAACAAAGTTCTTGATTCAATGATTGGAGATCCATGTGGAATTGTGAATGCAATTGGCCTACGTTCATCGAGACCATCTATTGCTTAGTTTCGGCCACATGGACTACTTTCTTGGTTTCTTGAATTAGTGCGGGATTGTGGTTGCCTAATGGTTTAGTTCGACCGCACTTCTTGTTGTCTTGATTTGGAGATAATAACCAAAGTTGAAATAGTCTCATCCTCATAATTATAGAGAAACTAATGACACATAAATACCATGCTTAAATTAATGGAGATTAATTTAGTGGCTAAACTTGATGTGTAACATGTTTATATTATGTGCTCATAAATGTGTTATATGCTACATGTGAGGAACCTTCAAAGAAAGTTTTAAGTCTTTTATTGCCATGCCATGATTAAATCACTTGTGAGTACATGAGTGATTTTAATGTAGATTCGCCCTAGCGAGATGCATTAAATTTTTTTATGTATGAGCAAGATAGATAGTGTGGGCACGCCCTAGCGGGACACATTAACTATGCGTTTAAAATGGTTAGACTTAATTGGGCGTCAAAACAGTTTTGGGCCTAGGCAAAGATGAGGTTTAACATGCCTTTTGAAATTGGATTTCTTAAAGAATCTCATAAAAGGAACTAAGAGTCATATGAGATATGATTGACAAGAGTTGTCTACCTAATTAATTTGATTTTGTGTAATCCGCCTTAGCGGACTTGAAATTAAATTAAAGTTGGATCTTAACCCATTTAAATCATATTATACATTGGATGTATATGAAGGTTATATAATTTAGTGGGAGTATTTTGTTTGAAAAATACATTATTTATCTCTTTAATGAAAATCGGTACTTATTAAATTTTGGAAATTTTGCATATTTGTAGATAATGACTAATAACACTCAATCAATGTCATTGCGATCGATCCTTGAGAAGGATAAGCTCGAAGAGAATGGTACCAACTTTATGGATTGGATCCGTAGCATAAGAATCGTTCTTAGGCAAGAAGATAAGTTGTACATTCTCGATGGGCCTCTCCCCGCTGAACCACCGCCTACTGCCCCTAGGGTAGAAAGAGACAATTACAAGAAACATCGTAATGATTCTAGAGATGTAAGTTGTCTCATGCTTGCTGCTATGTGTTCAAAACTCCAACAAAGTTTGGAACATTTGGAAGCCTATGAGATAGGCGTGGAGTTGAGAACCATGTTTCAAGAGCAAGCTAGGCAAGAGAGGTACAAGACCATTGTTGCATTCACTACTAGTAAAATGAATGAAGGGCAATAAGTGAGTCCTCACTTTCTTAAAATGAAAGGTTATGTAGAGCACCTTGAGAAACTTGGCTATCCAATCCCATTGGAGCTAGCCACGGATCTCATTCTTAATTCATTGCCTAAAAGTTATAATCAGTTTGTAATGAATTATAACATGCATGGAATGGATAAGAATCTCTCTGAGTTGCATGGGATGCTTAAAACTGCAGAGATGAAAATTGTGGAGAAAGGTTCTCCTGTGCTCTTGGTTCATGATGGGAAGAAGCCTGGTGCCAAAGGCAAGGGTAAGGCAAAAGTTGTCAAACCCAAGATAAGCAAGGCAAAGGTTGCCAAGGCTTCTGAGGCAAAACCCGATACACAAAAGGATGCAATTTGTTTCCATTGTCAAGAAATTGGTCATTGGAAACGTAATTGCAAGGCTTTCTTGGAAGAGCAAAAGAAGAAGAAGAGCAGCAAGGCTGCGTCGACTTCAGGTATCTATATGATAGATATTCTCCTTTCTACCACTGATTCTTGAGTATTGGATACCGGATGTGGTTCTCACATTTGTCTAAATGTGCAGGGACTAAAGAATAGGAGACTGCTTAAAGAAGGTGAAGTAGATCTACGTGTGGGGAATGGAGCAAGAGTTGCTGCATTAGCCGTAGGGACTTATGAAGTCACTTTACCTTCCGGATTAATTCTTGTTTTGAACAATTGTTATTATGTTCCGGATTTAAGCAGAAATATTATTTCAATTTCTTGTTTGGATAATGAAGGTTTTAAGTTTCTTATTGAGAATAAGAAATTTTCTATTTATTTAAATGATGTGCTTTATGGTATTGCTAATTCATTTAATGGCCTTTATATCTTGGATGTCAAGAATGAAAATAATGTCTATCATGTAAATAAGAAATCTAAACCTAATGATATAAATCATACTTATTTGTGGCATTGCCATCTTGGTCATATTAATGAGAAGCGTATCTCAAAACTCCATGGGGACGGACTTTTGGGTTCATGTGACTTTGAGTCATATGACACTTGTGAGTCGTGTCTTCTTGGAAAAATGACTAAGACACCTTTTACCAAGTTGGGTGAAAGGGCAAGCGACTTATTGGGGTTGATACATTCCGATGTATGCGGACCATTAAGTAGCAATGCTAGGGGAGGATTTCAATACTTCATAACCTTCACTGATGATTATAGTAGATTTGGGTATGTTTACCTAATGAAACATAAAAGTGAAGCATTTGAGATATTTAGAATATTTCAAAATGAAGTAGAAAAACAACTTGGCAAAAGTATAAAGGCACTTCGATCAGATCGAGGTGGTGAATACTTAAGTCAAGAATTTGATGATCATCTAAAGAATTGTGGAATAGTTTCACAATTGACTCCACCTGGAACACCACAATGGAATGGTGTGTCCGAGAGGAGGAATCGGACTTTGTTAGACATGGTTCGATCAATGATGAGTCAAGTTGATCTTCCAATATCCTTTTGGGGTTACGCCCTAGAAACCGCTGCTTTCACACTAAATCAAGTTCCAACTAAATCGGTTCCAAAGACTCCATATGAGATGTGGAGTGGAAAGAAACCTAGTTTATCTTTCATGAGGATTTGGGGTTGCGAAGTTTATGTCAAGAGACTTATCTCTGACAAACTAGCACACAAATCTGATAAATGTATTTTTGTGGGATATCCTAAGGAAACTAAAGGATATTACTTTTACAACCGAGAGGACAACAAAGTGTTTGTTGCCCGAACTGGTGTCTTTCTAGAGAAAGAGTTTCTCTCCAAAGAAATCAGTGGGAGTAAAATAAATCTTGAAGAAATTCGAGACCCAGAAAATAACATTGAACCAATAGTGGAACAAGAACAAGAACCACAAGGAGTTGTGGAACCTGTTCAAAATACACAAGCATCTCGCAGATCTAGTAGGTTACGATCCGAGCCCGAGAGATATGGATTTCTCGTAACGGATAGTAATGAGGTAGAAATCATTGAGAATGATGAACCGTCAACCTACCAAGAGGCGATGTCTTCTCCTGATTCGGACAAGTGGCTTGGAGCCATGGAATCCGAATTGCAATCCATGCAAGACAATCAAGTTTGGAATTTGATTGATGCGCCCGAAGGTGTAAAAACCATAGGATGCAAATGGGTCTTCAAGAAGAAGACTGACATGGATGGGAAGGTGCATACTTACAAAGCTAGGCTTGTAGCGAAGGGTTATAGGCAAGTTCATGGTATTGACTATGATGAGACCTTTTCACCCGTAGCAATGATCAAGTCTATAAGAATTTTGCTTGCCATTGCCGCATATCATGACTATGAAATATGGCAGATGGACGTCAAAACCGCTTTCCTGAATGGAAAACTCCAAGAGGATGTGTATATGACACAACCAGAAGGTTTTGAACAAGATTCTAAGGTATGCAAATTGCAAAGATCCATCTATGGATTGAAGCAAGCTTCAAGGAGTTGGAATCTCCGTTTTGATGAATCGGTCAAAGAGTTTGGTTTCATCAAGAACGAAGATGAGCCTTGTGTATACAAGAAGATTAGTGGGAGCATAGTGCTATTCCTTATTTTATACGTGGATGACATATTACTCATTGGAAACGACATTCCTACACTTCAGTCTGTGAACACTTGGTTAGGAAAGTGCTTCGCAATGAAAGATATGGGTGAAGCCGCATATATTCTTGGCATTAAGATCTATAGAGATAGATCAAGGAGGCTACTTGGTTTAAGCCAAAGTACATACATTGACAAGGTCATTAGAAGATTCCGTATGGAAAATTCTAAGAGAGGCACCTTGCCCATGTTACATGGAGTTTCTCTAAGCAAGACTCAATGTCCTAAGACAAAAGATGAGCGTGAGAAAATGAATGATGTTCTATATGCTTCGGCAATTGGGTCCATCATGTATGCCATGATTTGTACTAGGCCGGATGTGTCTTATGCTTTGAGCATGACAAGTAGATACCAATCCGACCCTGGCGAAAATCACTGGATAGCTGTAAAAGCGATTCTTAAGTACTTGAGAAGAACTAAAGACTCGTTTTTGGTCTATGGAGGAATGGAAGATGATCTCGTTGTAAATGCTTACACGGATGCAAGCTTCCAAACCGATAAAGATGATAGCCGATCGCAATCAGGTTTTGTGTTTATGTTAAATGGTGGAGCTGTAAGCTGGAAGAGTTCCAAGCAAAGTACAACCGCTGATTCTACAACAGAAGCTGAGTATATTGCTGCATCGGATGCTGCAAAGGAAGCTGTTTGGATTAAGAAGTTCATAACTGAACTTGAAGTGGTTCCTAGTATTGCTAATCTAATAGACCTTTATTGTGATAATAATGGTGCTATTGCTCAAGCAAAGGAACCAAGAGCACATCAGAAATCCAAACACATACTTAGGCGTTTTCATATCATTCGAGAGATCGTTGATAGGGGAGACGTAAATATATGCAGAGTACCTACTGATGACAATGTTGCGGACCCACTAACAAAGGGACTTCCACAAGCTAAACATGATGGTCATGTTAGGTCCATGGGTATTAGATACATGGGAGATTGGGCCTAGGGCAAGTGGGAGATTGTTGGTAGTGGTGCCCTAGGCACGTTTAATAAACGTTGTAATTGTTATCATTTATTTCATATCAATAAAGAGATGTTTTGATTATTATTGTTGTTCATGTTTACTTATAATAATCCCCGTCCCTAGTACTTGTTAAGCACTAGTATAAAGGCTAAATGATCATGGGATGATCATGTTAGATTTATGGGTACTTGTTTGGAACAAGGTACTGGACATGACCCGCTGTATGAGATTTATGTCATGGTCCATGTCAAACATATATCTCATATTAGTTATGTCATTTGAATCCTTAGACATGAAGTTATTATAGTCTTCCACTTGATGAACATTATGTTTGACATATTCAAACGCTACCTTTAACCGGGAAGTTATAGAGGGTATGATTGGCATAATCGGATTCACGTAGGAAGAATAATAAGCTAAATGGATTTGTTCCTCCTCGGAGAGATGTCAAGCTTGGGCCACTCGTAGGAATGATGTTGATGAAATGTTCGGCCGGACTCAAATGGATTGATTGGATCAATAGCATTTGAATTATCAACATATTCGGAATCGAGAAAGTATTGAACAAAACAAGTTGACTGTTTGACCATGACTTGTGTTCAATGACATCGTGGACAAAGGGATTGTGACATATTCTAAAGGAATGCGAACTTGTATCTAGTTATACTATTTGGGTAGGTATGACGGTTTGCTAGAACCTAATCATATCTTATGGGATCATGTTTGAGCTCATTGCCAACTTAGTATAATCCTAGAGGGCCACACACAATAGAACGAATCTTTAAAAGGACTACATTGGAATTTTGGAAATTCTGGACTTTCTGGGAAGTGGGCGACCGCACATTCTGGACTGGGCGGCCGCACACTTAGCTCAGAAATGTACCAGTTTTGTTTCAGAATGTTGTGCGACCGCACAGAGGTTTTTGGGCGGCCGCACAGTACTGTCGGGTGGCAGATTCCTAATTTGATTAGGAAACGAATTTTGGACGGATTTTGACACAAGTTTCCTATTTGGAATAGGTCATACTTGTGTATAAAAGACCAAATTCGGCCAGCACTCAATACGATTGATTTTGTGAGTCTCAAAGAGTTTGAGAGAGGGTTTATTTTGTTCCAAGACATTCTTGGTTGAGGAACAAAATAATACACAAAATAAATTCCATATAGTTCTTTTGATTGTGAAAAAGTGTTTCACAATTTGGTCTAGCAACCAAGATCAAAGAAGCTCCTTTGATATTCGTTCGAAGTGTGGATACCGCTAGAGGGTGAAAATCATCATCTTCAAAGTTCGTGTTTAAGCTTTGTGATCGTGATCAAGTCTTCAAACCTCCACCAAAGACCAAGAGAATTTGATAGCCATCAAGGGTTAGTTTATTCCTTTATTCTTATGTTGTATTTGATTTAATCATATGAACGGATCTATGGGCTTTGGGTTTCAAAATTTTAAATGCTAATTTCCGCTGCGCATGTTTGATCGAAACCCAACAGCTTCGTGGTGGTACCTGTTATGTGTGTGCTTGGCAGGTATATGTGTTTGTACAAGAAGATGCATGAAGTGTGAAATGAAGAGAGAAATTGTGCTCGTGGTGCAATGTGATTTGAAAGCAGTTTTGCATGAGAGAGAAGTAAAGTGATTCTTGTGTGAAGTGATTTTTGAAAGCGGAGATTGATTGAGATGAATGATGTTCATACCTTCACTTACCATTGCCGTTGGATGGATTCGTGATGTTGTGGTAGATGCTTTGGCAGAGAGTGTCACTGCCTTTGATGATGAATTCGTTTTTGATGGAGTGTCGGTGGGACAGTATTCCGGATGATGGGTTGGTCATGCCAAAAGGCTGCCTATGTATCCCTTAAAAGGAATCAGACCAGTGTAGTTCAAGGATGATGGAGAATGCTGGGGGAGAAGCTAGGAGCAAAGCAGGGTAAAGCACATACTTTTGCACATTGAAGGAGAAAAAGAAAAAAATCTCTCTTTTTTTTTTTAGATTATAAGGGAAAGAATATGCACACACGTAAGAAAAAGATTTTTTTTTTTTATTTCGTGGGTGAACCATTTTAACCATTGTGTGTTTGTAAAGCCAACCCAAGATCAAGTCGTGTTCAATCGAAGTCCGGATTGCCTTGTTGAATTATGTCGTTGTTGCCATAGTGTCCAACGAAATTGATGTCTAGCCCCAAGAGATTTGTCGATTATGGGGCTTCAAAAGGCATTTGATGCCGAGATAAGGGGTTGCTAATTGTAAAGCCCCTAGAATGCCTTTGATGCCAAACTATGAGAGACTTGTATAGCCCCAAGATGAATCGACTCTTGACCTTTTCAAATAAATCGCCTTTTGCTGTTGACGTGAGCAAGCTCTAAGAGAAGATCATTAATACCAAGCTTCGATATATTACTAAGCCCCAAGTGTCATGGGCTTGTTGTTTGCGAGCTTGTAGATGGCGGGATGTGAAGACCTTTCGGTGTGAAGCCTCAAATTTTTTTTTGGAGTCGGCTTAGCATTATGTTGGGAGCGGATGGCGCTATTAGGGAGAACTCTTGAAAGCGATCTCCTTCTTTCTCTTGCTTGGAGATGGATGGCCCTTTTTGTGGTTGATACCCAAATGGCGGAAGGTCCATGTTGAAAATGTAGTACGGTCTTCGGGAGACGTCTCATGGAAGATGGTGATGTTATTGCAGATGATAAGGTCTTGATGTGATACAGTCTCGAACGGTATGTTTGCTCGAGTCTTCTTGAGTTGAACCGATGGTGGATCTTCGGATGCAGCCTGTGCTTTTGATCTTGGAGAAGGGGGTGCTGTATTGCAGAAACATTAGGATTGGCCGTAACTCTGTCTCTAGAGTTAACATATTGGCATTTCCCGCCATAACTCAGCCGGGTGAGTCTAGCATATTGAATCTTTTTCCTTTTCTCTAAGACTTCCTTCAGAATCTCGCTTTGAGTTCTAACAAGAATCATAAAATTCATTCATATCATCGGAGCCTTCATTTAAAACCAAGAGGCCTTTTGACCGGAAGTGTTGAGGGACCATTAAAGTTTGATCCCTTTCATGGAGCCATAAGACTACTCCCAAATTGCATTGCTTGGGTACCACTGCCCAAAAGGTTGTTAATTACGAGGCCCCAATATTGCCCTTTGCTTGTATCATTGTAATGCCGTAGCCCAAAAGATTGTAGATTGCGAAGCCCCTTGAGACCTTTCGGTATAAAGCTTCAAATGTTGCTGGGGACATTGAAGTGAATTGCTTCTTGCCGAGGGAGCCTTTAAGACTTGACCGTAGCCCCTAGAGTGCCATCATTGATTGCGAGAAAGGTCTATCCTTGATTGGGGGAACGAGCACGGGCACACATGACAAGAGGAATTTTTGACATCCCTTTTGAGAGACTTTGAGGATAGTCTCACACATCTTTCTCGAGCATAGCCCCTAGGGCTTATTGATTGTTAAATGAAGCAAAAGAAGCCCTTGTTCTTGAGTCACATAGGCCCTAGGGCGTCACCATTTGTTGAGCAAAGCAAGAGTGACTCATCCTCGTGCGAGGGAACAAACATGAGAGAACATGGCAAGAGCTACTCCATTTCTCGGGAGCCTTTCGGCGTACTTTAGAAGCACATACTTGAAGAAGCTTTGAAAACTGAGACACATGTTGTTGCTATTTTCTGCCCAAGCCAATTGACTAGCTAGGGATTATTTGTGCAACCTCTTTCCTTTTTATGATGGGCTCGTTCTCGGATGGGTCTTGGTTACCACGGGCCTTCTTTTCATGAACCCAAAAATGCACACTGCTGGAGAATGATGCCAATAACCCAAGACAACCTTTGATGGTGCCATATCTTGTCGAGCCTTTTGCAATCCCAAAGTTGACTCGGTGGGGAATTGACTTGCTGAGGAGATTCAATGTAGAGCTTGTGCAGTTGTCTTCCTTAGAGGCCGGAGATCTCCATTTCTCTTTCCCTTCTCTCTCTCACTCTCTCATTTTTTTTTATGACGCACCCTGTTTTTTGCCTAGACCGCCCTTTCGGGTTTTCAATCTAGAGGGCATCTCTTTTGCGTCTTCTTTTCTTTTTTTTCTTTTTTTTTTGACTCGATTAATGAGGAAGTTTGCATTGACTCTGGATGAGGAGATAAGACATGTGATTTTGCGGTGAAGACCTCTTGTCACTAAAGATGAGTGACATTGACTCGACTAGGGAAGTGTCCCTAGTATTGACTTTGTATATATTTGTTGAATGACTCACGAAGGCAAGTAAGTCATTAAGAGAGAAGAGAAGGAAAGCCCCAATTTGATTGCAAGAAATTGGGAGTATGCAGAAAGAATAGAAGCCCTAGACTCGATAAGGAACGGAGAGTGATTCCAAATCTAGGAAAGTTGTTCAATCTTGAGGTGATTAATTCATTGGCAAATGAATCGTACAAAGATGTCATGACAAGTTTGAGAGGAAGGCTGATCACCATAACGCGCTAGTGTAGACACCCCGCCTTGGACCTCTCACCCCGATTGCATACATAGTATTTTTATTCTACTTGTTTTTGTTAATTTCTGTTACTTCCGTTAAGTTCCTAACTGATTCTGTTAGTTTTGGACTGAACTGCATAACAGAATTAACTTTCTAGTCCATTCTGTCAAAATTGCATTTTCAAAGCCGCGCGCCTCCGCCTTTTGAGGTCAGAAGCACGCGCCTTCCGATTGTACACCAGGAAGCGCGCGCCTCTGGGGCGTCAGTTACAGATTTTCTCCCAAGAATCCCTCTCTTGCTTATTTTGCATTGATTTCACCCAGGAAATATTTCTTTGTGACCACGAATTGGCACCAAAAACATCCCCTTTCAACTATAAAAACGCCTCCAATCCATCATTGGAGGGGACCTCTTTTCCATCTCTTTTGGATCTCTTTTTACCTCTCTTGGACCTCATTTTTGGACCTTGAACACTTTCTCTTTACACAAACTCTACACAAATTCTCCGAACAAGAGTTTTAACAACAAAACTCTACACAAAGTTCTACACAACCATTTCTCTACAACAACACCACTTTCAAGTCAAGGTTTCAAGTTCTCTTTTCTAAAGGTACAACTTTTCTCTTTCTCTTTTATTTATGTCTTACTAGTATGCAATCTCTATAAAAGGAATACAATCAAAAGGCTACTTCACTATTGAAGTTTGGTCAAGGTTACATTCCAACATTCCAAACACTAATTAAATTCCATTTCATTTCTTATGTAATTGTTTAGCATATTCAACATGTAATCTTTTAGCATAATTTAATTAATAAAATCATTCTTTTTATTCCCCCTTTTCTTCTCATCTCAATTGTTAGCACACATTTTTATATCAATAAATTGAAGGACATTAGCATTAGAACACCAAAAGTAGAAAGACCCGCGTAAGCGGGGCGGAGTGGCTGTTTAAGTACTTCCCACTCCGTCACCTAACCCCCAAACCCTTCTCTCCCGAATCTCTGGTTTTCGTACAAAAATTGGCTTTCTTTAGGTTTTCTCGCGTTCCTCTAAAAACGTGGGTGGCGACTCTTAAAATCAAGTAGACATCCTAGGTAATTCACGCGCTCTAGCCAAGCCATGGTCCCCCGGGGTATCTACAGTGGCGACTCTGCTGGGGATATAGAGGGTTAAACTTGCATTTTTCATTTTTGGTGTTCTTTTTACTGTTTTCTGGGCATTCTTGTAAAAAGGGTAGGAAGCGCGCGCCTCCGGCCTTCTTGGCCTAAAGCGCGCGCCCGACCCTTATTACCAGAATCGCCCACCTTCCATCTTGTCCTTCATTTCCATGTTTATGTGCTAACGTTTACTGCAGGGGAAAAAGTTCTATAATTTAGGGTCAATGCAATCCCTTGAACCCGCTGATTTGCAGGTACTGCCCAGAAGCGGGCACCTCCACTTCTCTCACTCTAACGCGCGCGCTTCCCGAGTAGGCTTCTGAATGCGCGCGCTTCTGGGCATTTCCCAGAAACAGAAACAGTGAACAGAATGGACAGTTTTGACAGTGTGTGGGCACCGGGCCTGCACAGAACAACTTTTATTTCCTGTTCATTTTTATCGGTCACACGGGTGATTCGAAAGTTGTAAATTACCTGCTTATTTGTTTTTTTATTTCCTTTGAAAAAAAAAATATTTTGTCACTTGTTAGACCTCACACTACGCGCACAATTCTTATCAACTGCTCACTATCGAGTCGCACAAGTCCAACCCCAAACCCGTCGAGGCCCGTCCTAGGAAGTTTCAAGCTCCACCAGACCTTGACTCTTTCGAAGCGGTAAACCTCAGCCTGTGGCGTAGTTCATGACTACATGCCGGGGGTGACCTTTAAGCCTCTCTTTAGCCGAGCACCAACCACACAATTCTAGTTAGGGTCTAACACTCCGTGACTCAAGTCGGTTTCCATGTGCCGAGATTTCCCTAAACTAATGTCTTCAAATCATACATGCCACTCGTTGTTATGGACGGAATAAAACTCCGTCCCCAAGTGGTCATAATGGACGCAAATAAAAAATCCGTCCCCGCATGTATGATTTACTACATTAATTTAGTTTAATCCCGACACATGTATGATTCACAAGCATGGTGGAATCCGATGAGTATATGGGACCACGAGAAGGTCTATATACTAGTGTGACGATTCCACTATTTTTCTAAAAACCCCAAAAAGGACCACGTCCTTCCGACTTTTGTAAATAAAAAAAAAAAGTCATTTTTCTTATGTGGTTGAGTCTTTTTCCTTTGTTTGTGGGTGAAATAATTTTATCCAAAAGGTGCTTGTGGGGCCATCCTAAGATCGACCGTGTTCTCTCAATAGGTCCAATGGCTTCCAACGGCAATAACAACAAGTGTGAGAACATCTCCGTGTCCAACGAAAGGCTCTTCAACATAAAAAAGAGCCATGGGGGAACAAATGGATAGACTTGTCGAGGATGCCCGCCGCAAGGATGATTTGTGGCAAGACCATCTTGATCTCGAGAGGAAAATTCACAAGGAAGAAGTGTCCGAACTTAAGGCTCGTTTGCAAGAGCTCACCGACAGCAAGGCAAAGGTCCACGGTAAAGCACGCTCAAGTGGCTCACCCCTCAAAAGTCACAAAGGTGCCACCAACGACCGTGTCTATACCCCTCTCAATGGCATGACCATCACCGAGGCCTACGAAGCTCTCAAAACCAAGGGACAAGTTTCTCCTCTCCAAGGGTAGAAGCAACCACAACCATTACGTCGCAACCATACCCACCATAAGTGGTGTGACTATCACCAATGCAGCGGTCATATCACCGGGGATTGATTCTCCCTCCGCGACATCATCCAAGATTCGATTGACAATGGTGAATTTACCGTGGGTGAAGAAAAACAGTTAGAGAATGGCAACATGCAAGAACTCATCAAGGAAGAGGCTCAGATTTGAAATGGGGTTTCAACAAGAGATCATGCTACAATGCCGACAACGACAACCTCCGTTACTCTTTCTCTACCTAGAAATAGGATTAAAAAACAAAATAAAATAAAGAGTCAAAAGTCCTCTTAAGTGTGCATTAAAGTTTTCTTTCGTCCCACTTATGTGAATGTTCGAGTCAATTATCAAATTAAAGTCGTTCTTGTCCTCATACACTCTTCCGAGTTGTTCAATTAATTCTTGGCAAAATGATAAAAAAATGTCTAAACCAGTTTTGGAATGAAGGCCATCGCTTGAACGCCTAGGGGCTAAACATCAACGACGGCATCAACAACGAAGACATCAAAAACGACGAAATCAAGACAAAGAAAGGTGGAGCAATGATCATGAAGCAAAGTTTTCAAAAGGGGATTAAAAAAAAAACTCGCTAGGTTGAAATCCTCAAATCAACCTAGGCAAAAGTTAGAGCACAAAAAAAAAAAAAAAAAAAAAAAAAAAACCCTCAATCAAAGAAGTACAAGATCAACATCATTCCACCAATGAAGAACGAAGCAACAACCATCACGGCGAATGGAGAATCCACAAGAACTACGGTGACCTGAGCCTCTACACTGGAGGAACGTAGGCAACCTTCGGGTCCGGTCTCATGCAAGAAAGAATATATGTTTAGCCCTAGCGCGTTATGGTGATCGGCCTTCATCTCAAACTTGTCAAGACATCTTTGTACGATTCCTTTGCCAATGAATTAATCACCTCAAGATTGAACAACTTTCCTAGATTTGGAATCACTTTCCGTTCCTTGTCGAGTCTAGGGCTTCTATTCTTTCTGCATACTCCCAATTTCTTGCAATCAAATTGGGGCTTTCTTTCTCTTCTCTCTTAATGACTTACTTGCCTTCGTGAGTCATTCAAAAAAAATATACATGAAGTCAATACTAGGGACACTTCCCTAGTCGAGTCAATGTCACTCATCTTTAGTGACAAAAGGTCTTCACCGTAAAATCACACGTCTTATCTCCTCAGCCAGAGTCAATGCACACTTCCTCATTAATCAAGTCAAAAAAAAAAAAAGACGCAAAAGAGATGCCCGCTAGATTGAAAACCCGAAAGGGCGGTCTAGGCAAAAAACAGGGTGCGTCATAAAAAAAATGAGAGAGTGAGAGAGAGAAGGGAAAGAGAAATGGAGATCTCCGGCCTTTAAGGAAGACAACTGCACAAGTTCTACATTGGGTCTCCTCAGCAAGTCAATTCCCCACCGAGTCAACTTTGGGATTGCAAAAGGCTCGACAAGATATGGCACCATCAAAGGTCGTCTTGGGTTATCGGCATCATTCTCCAGCAGTGTGCATTTTTGGGTTCATGAAAAGAAGACCCGTGGTAACCAAGACCCATCTGAAAACGAGCCCATCATAAAAGGGAACGAGGTTGCACAAATAATCCCTAGCTAGTCAATTGGCTTGGGCAGCAAATAGCAACAACATGTGTCTCAGTTTTCAAAGCTTCTGCAAATATGTGCTTCTAAAGTACGCCGAAAGGCTCCCGAGAAATGGAGTAGCTCTTGCCATGTCCTCTCATGTTTGTTCCCTCGCACGAGGATGAGTCACTCTTGCTTTGCTCAACAAATGGTGACGCCCTAGGGGCTATGTGACTCAAGAACAATGGCTTCTTTTGCTTCATTTAACAATCAATAAGCCCTAGGGGCTATGCTCGAGAAAGATGTGTGAGACTATCCTCAAAGTCTCTCAAAAGGGATGTCAAAGATCCCTCTTGTAATGTGTTCTCATACTTGTTCCCCCGATCAAGGATAGGCCCTTCTCGTTCCACTCCTAATCAATGGTGTCACTCTAGGGGCTACGGTCAAGTCTTAAAGGCTCCCTCGGCAAGAAGCAATTCACTTCAATGTCCCCAACAACATTTGAAGATCTATACCGAAAGGTCTCAAGGGGCTTCGCAATCTACGATCTTTTGGGCTACGGCATACAGTGATACAAGCAAAGGTCAATATTGGGGCTTCGTAATTAACAAGTTTTTGGGCAGTGGTACCCGAGCAATGCAATTTGGGAGCAGTCTTATGGCTCCATGAAAAAGATCAAGCTTCAAGGATCTCTCTCAACACCTCAAGTCAAAGGTCTCTTGGTTTTAAATGAAGGCTCCGATGATATGAATGAATTTGATGATTTTTGTTAGAACTCACAGCGAGATTCTGAAGGAAGTCTTAGAGAAAAGGAAAAAGATTCAATATGCTAGACTCACCCGGCTGAGTTATGGCGGGCAATGCCAATATGTTAACTCTAGAGACAGAGTTACGGCCAATCCTAATGTTTCTGCAAGTACTGCACCCCCTTCTCCAAGATCAAAAGCACAGGCTGCATCCGAAGATCCGCCGTCGGTTCGACTCAAGAAGACTCAAGCAAACGTACCGTTTGAGACTTTATCACACCAAGACCTTATCATCTGCAACAACATCACCATCTCCCATGAGACATCTCCCGAAGACCATACGACATTTTCAACATGGACCCTCTGCCACTTGGGTACCAACCACAAAAAGGGCCATCCACCTCCAAGCAAGAGAAAGAGGAAGATCACTTTCATGAGTTCTACCCAATGGTGCATCTGCTCTCAATACAATGCCAAGATAAGTTGGAGCTTCACACCGAAAGCTCTTCACATCCTGCCATCTACAAACTTGATAAGCCCAGGACATTTGGGGCTTAGCGATCTCTCAAAGCTTGGTATCAATGATCTTCTCTTGGGGCTTGCCCACGTCGACAATAAAAGACAGTTTATTTGAATGGGCTAAGAGTTGATTCATCTTGGGGCTTCATAAGCCACTCAAAGTTCAGCATTCGAGGGGCTTTACAGTCAGCAACCCCTTGGCATCTCGGCATCAATAGTCCTTTTAAAGCCCCATAAACGACAAATCTCGTGGGGATAGACATCAATTTCGTTGGACACCACGGCAACAACGACAGAATTCAACAAGGCAATCCGGACTTCGATTGAACATGACTTGATCTTGGGTTGGCTTTACAAACACACAATGGTTAAAATGGTTCACCCACGAACTAAAAAAAATCTTTTTCTCACGTGTGTGCATATTCTTGCCCTTCTAATCTTAAAAAAAAAAAAAAAAAAAAAAAAAAGATTTTTCTTCTTCTTTTTCTCCTTCTATGTGAAAAAGTATGTGCTCTACTTTGCTTTGCTCCTAGCTTTTCCTCCCCAGCACTCCCCAGCATCCTTGAACTACGCTGGTCTGATTCCTTTCAAGGGATACGTAGGCAGCCTTTTGGCACGACCAACCCACCATCCAGAATACCATCTCGCCGACACTCCTTCAAAGGCAAGAACAATTCATCATCATCAACATCATCATTCTCCATCTAAAGCATGGACATTCTTCATCAAAAGCATCAGCATCCTTCAGCAATCCATCCCCAATCAAGCGGCAATGGTAGGTGAAGGTATGAACATCATTCATCTCAAGCAATCTCTGCTTTCAAAAATCACTTCACACACAGAATCACTTTACTTCTCTCTCATATAAAGTGCTTTCAAAATCACATTGCACCACGAGCACAATGTCTCTCTTCCTTTCAAACTTCATCCCCAACAGAAAATGGTACACAATCAACCGTGCCCGCATCCCCACGATAAAGTCAACAGCAACTGCAGCTCTAGACAGCAATTTGGTCCACGGTGATCCCGCATTCAGCAAACGGATCCCGCATCAGCAAACGGATCCCGCATTCAGCAAACGGATCCTGCATCAGTAAATGGATCCCGCATCAGCAAACGGATCCTGCATTCAGCAAACGGATCCTGCATCAGCAAACGGATCCCGCATTCAGCAAACGGATCCCGCATTCAGCAAATGGATCCCGCATTCAGCAAACGGATCCCGCATTCAGCAAACGGATCCCGCATCAGCAAACGGATCCAGCTTCAGTAAATGGATCCCGCTTCAGCAAACGGATCCCGCATTCAGCAAACGGATCATGCAATCAGCAAACGGATCCCGCATCAGCAAACGGATCCCGCATTCAGCAAACGGATCCCGCTTCAGCAAACGGATCCCGCATCAAGCAAACGGATCCCGCATCAGCAAACGGATCCCGCTTCAGCAAACGGATCCCGCTATATCCTTTCTATAGCAATTAAGCCGCTCACACAGGGAGCGCACCCCTATCCTTCGCAAATATCAAATTCATGTTTTATCGAGTCTTTGTTTTCTCTTGTCGATGTCCTCGGCGGTTGTCTTTCTTTCGTCGACGCGTTTTGCTTCGCAATCCACGTCGCCGAGGGGCTCTGTAGACACCCCGCCTTGGACCTCTCACCCCGATTGCATACATAGTATTTTTATTTTACTTGTTTTTGTTAATTTCTGTTACTTCCGTTAAGTTCCTAACTGATTCCGTTAGTTTTGGACTGAACTGCATAACAGAATTAACTTTCTAGTCCATTCTGTCAAAATTGCATTTTCAAAGCCGCGCGCCTCCGCCTTTTGAGGTCAGAAGCGCGCGCCTTCCGATGGTACACCAGGAAGCGCGCGCCTCTGGGGCGTCAGTTACAGATTTTCTCCCAAGAATCCCTCTCTTGCTTATTTTGCATGGATTTCACCCGGAAAATATTTCTTTGTGACCACGAATTGGCACCAAAAACATCCCCTTTCAACTATAAAAACCCCTCCAATCCATCATTGGAGGGGACCTCTTTTCCATCTCTTTTGGATCTCTTTTTACCTCTCTTGGACCTCATTTTTGGACCTTGAACACTTTCTCTTTACACAAACTCTACACAAATTCTCCGAACAAGAGTTTTAACAACAAAACTCTACACAAAGTTCTACACAGCCATTTCTCTACAACAACACCACTTTCAAGTCAAGGTTTCAAGTTCTCTTTTCTAAAGGTACAACTTTTCTCTTTCTCTTTTATTTATGTTTTACTAGTATGCAATCTCCATAAAAGGAATACAATCAAAAGGCTACTTCACTATTGAAGTTTGGTCAAGGTTACATTCCAACATTCCAAACACTAATTAAATTCCATTTCATTTCTTATGTAATTGTTTAGCATATTCAACATGTAATCTTTTAGCATAATTTAATTAATAAAATCATTCTTTTATTCCCCCTTTTCTTCTCATCTCAATTGTTAGCACACATTTTTATATCAATAAATTGAAGGACATTAGCATTAGAACACCAAAAGTAGCAAGACCCGCGTAAGCGGGGCGGAGTGGCTGTTTAAGTACTTCCCACTCCGTCACCTAACCCCCGAACCCTTCTCTCCCGAATCTCTGGTTTTCGTACAAAAATTGGCTTTCTTTAGGTTTTCTCGCGTTCCTCTAAAAACGTGGGTGGCGACTCTTAAAATCAAGTAGACATCCTAGGTAATTCACGCGCTCTATCCAAGCCGTGGTCCCCCGGGGTATCTACAGCTATGGCTAAACATATCTTCTTTCTTGCATGAGACCGGACCCAAAGGTTGCCTACGTTCCTCGAGCGTAGAGGCTCAGGTCACCGTAGTTCTTGTTGATGCTCCTTTCGTCGAGATGGTTGTTGCTTCGTCCTTCATTGGTGGAATAATGTTGATCTTGTACTTTTTTGATTGAGGGGGATTTTTTTTACTTTTTTTTTTTTGTGCTCTAACTTTTGCCTAGGTTGATTTGAGGATTTCAACCTAGCGAGCTTTTTTTTTTTTTTTTATTTCCCTTTTTTTGAAAACTTTGCTTCATGATCATTGCTCCACCTTTCTTTGTCTTGATTTCGTCGTCGTTGATGTCTTCGTTGTTGATGCCGTCATTGATGTTTGTAGATACCCCGGGGGAACCACGGCTTTAGGCTAGAGCGCGTGAATTATCCTAGGGTGTTTAATTGATGTTTTAGAGTCGCCACCCACGTTTTTGAGGAACGTAAGAAAACCTAATGTTTATGAGCCTAAATTTGATTTACGAAAACAGAGATTCTTTGGGATGAGGGGTTCGGGGGTTAGGTTACGAAATGGGAAGTACTTAAACACCCATTTCACCCGAGCAAAGTCGGTCTTGTTTGTTCATAATTCACTTTTTAAGATAAATGTGTTCTTCCTATTAAATGATGATAAAAAGGGGGTTTTAGAGTTTGAAATGGAGTGCGGGACCCGAAGGACCGTCTGCTGAAGTGCGGGACCCGGAGGACCGTTTGCTGGAGTTCGGGACCCGGAGGACCGTCTGCTGAAGTGCGGGACCCGAAGGACCGTCTGCTGAGTGCGGGACCCGGAGGACCGTTTGCTGGAGTGCGGGACCCGGAGGACCGTTTGCTGGAGTGCGGGACCCGGAGGACCGTTTGCTGGAGTGCGGGGCCCGGAGGACCGTTTGCTTTGAATGGATGTAGATCTTGTTTGATGATGAAGCAGTGATTCCGGGGATCATCCCAGACCAAGTTGTTGTCGTGAGTCGTACTTTGACTGTTTGACTGTTTGACTTTGATGAGGTGCGGGCACAGTTGACTGTGGAATGCTTTGTGCTGGGGATGAATTGTAAAAACTGATCTTTTGAGAATTAACGGCGTCTGTTACGAATCTCATTCAGCTTGTAGTGGGGGAGCTGAAAACTCAGATGAACATGGATGTGACACCTTGATTTCCCGCGTGGGGAGTTGTGTTTGAATTCCTCAGGGCGCAAAGGCGCGCGTGTCTGGTCTTTGATGTGGGAAGCGCGTGCGTCTTAGTGACATAGCGGGGGGGGGGGGGGCGCGCGCATTCCATCCCAGTTCAGCATACATAGACAGACAGTTCACTTTTCGACGAGTTTTTTCAAAATTTCGAAGAGCCCTCCAAATTCTGAACCAAATTTTCGCGGAGAAATCACCCCAAAAGACTTTCTTGTTGTTCTAGGTGCGATTCTATCATAGAAACGATGTCGGATCGTCAACAATCTCCTCCATTCGAGATGCCACAGGGCGAGGAGCCCGAGGTTGGAATTAAGGCGATGGACCCGAGTTTGCTCACGTATCAGCCGCATACCCATATCTCCCACTTTGTTATAGCGGGATTGGTAAGAATTTTTCATTCTCTTTGTGATTTTCGCACTTTTGGGGCTGCTCTGTTTCACCCGTATTTTTTTGCTGCAACTTCTTTCGTTGATTGTCGCTGTTGACTTACTGCAAGAAACATGTTCGGATACCCCTTTTCATATCCACGCACTCATATGCATGTTGATGTTTCTGTTTCGGGTTTGTCCGTTTTCTAGCCGTTATGCTGACGAAATTTTCGTTGTTTCTTGTTTCTTTTCAGGAGTGGAGCCGCCTGTCGGAGATTAGAGGCGGAGCTCATGGCCCGGTCACCATCTGGAGTAAGCTGCCCGAGAATGTCAGGGGTCGGGTTTAGGCCACCCATTTTGGCCTTTTTATTACCAGTCTACCGGCGTTGAAGAATGATCCGGATGTTATTCAGGCTCTGAGAGAGAGATGGTGGGACATCACCCATACTTTCCATCTGCCTATGGGAGAGTTCACAATGACGCCCACTGATTTCACGGCATTGACTGGTCTGCCGTTTGCGGGGGAGCCTGTCCCTTGTGTTTTGAGAGGGACCCTTCGGACTGCTGACGAGCTGTTGGCCCTGGTTGACTGCGGCTTCCCGGTGAAGAACTACCGGGTCACTTGGGGGAGCATCCGTCGGTATTTTAGTATTCTTGCAGCTGAGCCTTTGGGTGTCACTGCTGAGCGGGTCGATGCTGTGGCCCGTTGTTTTATATGGTACCTGTTGTCCCATACTCTGTTTGCCAGTGGAGGGTCATCGGCTTCCTTGGCTTTGCTTGACTTTTTGGTAGACTTGGACCAGGCCGGTCATTATAACTGGGGTGCAGCGGGCTTGGCTGCTTGTTATCATGGTATGGATCTGACCAGCCGCTCGACCACTAGCTCAGTCACGGGTTTCAGCCTGTTGTGGGAGGTATACTGCTTCCCTTTTTCTTTTCGGCCTTCTTGTCATTGCTCTACTGTATCTCTGAACTATCATTTAATTCTGCTCTTGCCTCTGTTTTGCAGCTATAGGCCTTTGCTGTCTTGGAGATGAGGGACTTCAAGATTAACAGAGAGGGTCCGCCCCAGTATCCAGACTGTGTGTGGTGGTCATATAGGGAGAGTAACATGAGGACTGGCACTGTTCCCATCAGCCTGCTTTCAGCTCGGCGCCACTTGGATTCTTTGAGGCCGGAGGCTGTCACCTCTTCTTTGTTTCCATGGAGAGCTATTTATGCCTTTATTGAGCATACCCTGATTCCCACTCGCTCGAGGCTTCTGATGAGCTCAGTGGAGTGTATGGCGATGTATCTTGGAGAGAGAGTGTTTTAGCAGCATGGTGGTCAGGTGACGGACTTCCACCACCCTCCTAGGCCAGCGGTTCCTGATGTTCCTCCTTTCTGTCCTCGTAATTGGAGGGCTCTTTCAGAGGCAGACCGGGCAGCCTACCTTGCGGGGGTTGATGCTGTCCCTTTCATTCATCTGGAGTAGGATTACGGTTTATTCCGGGAGCATAACCTCCAGCAGGGTTTCATGTTCACTAATCCGAGGGAGACACATGCTGCGCCACAGACTTCGGCTCGATTTTATCCCACCAGTGCTGGATATTGCTTTGATCCCCCTTTGCCTCCTTCATATTATACTTACTCGAACTTTGGGGTGTATGAGGAGCAGAGGGAGATTGTTCTCGAGGACATGTCGCCAGAAAGAGAGCCTCTTGTTCAGGCTGCTGTGGTATATTTTCCTGACTGTCTTTGCATTTCTCAGTTCCAGTCTTGATTTCCTGTTCTTTGTATTGATGCAATTGTCCTTTGTTGCGACAGGTACCTATGGCTGCTTATAGGTACTTCGGCAGACAGAACAAGGGGATGAGGAGGAGACTCCGTCATCTGGAGGAGAGGGTGCTAGGGCTGTGCAGGGATATTGCTGCCATGACTAGAGATGCTGCTGGTGCTGTCTCTGGTGCCGCAAGAGGAGCTGCCCGAGGTGCTCGGGGCATGGGACGAGGCTGCAGGGATGCTGCATTGGACATTGATGAGGCTGTCTCTTCGGTGAGGCAGTCACTGAGAAGGAGTCTGAGCCGAGGAGGTAGCCATAGTAGGAGTCTGAGCCGAGGAGGTAGCCAGAGCCGGGGTGGTGCTAGTTCATCGGGGAGAGCTGCCAAAAGGACCCGGCATGATGTTGTGGTGGAGACATCTGAGGAGGAAGAATCCGTTGATGATGATGATGATGATGATGATGATGACGAGGAGACTGAGAGCGGCAGTGGGGGTGGGCACGGTGCTGCCGATGATGATGATTCTGAGTAGTCTTCTGGGGAGGACGAGAGATTGAAAACATTTTTATTTACCTGTAATAAACATGTAGCATGTATTTACAATCCTAGCTATTTACTACGCCTTTTAATTATCTGTCTAGACTCGTTCCTAAGTGTCGACTCTTTACAAACAAATGTGTGCCCAAATGTGTTCATTATGGCTGCTTGAACTCCTTTTCTGTGCTGGGATCTGATTTCTTGCAGGTTGAAGGCGTTTGAACGTGCCTGGGCTTCTTTCTTGAACTGACAAGGGCATGTTCTCTTCCTGTCTGCTGTCAAACGCGCGCGCGTCTGGCTTTGGTCGCGGGGGCGCGCGCATCGGGAATCGCTTGTCGGAGGCGCGCGCTTCTGGCTTGCTAAATTCTAGCCCCTTTCTTTTCTGAGCAGGGCACTCCAACAGCTATAAATTCAAACCATTTTCGATCAGGATGATCACACAGCAATACTCTGCATCTTTTCTTTACCCTATACCTCAAAATTCTTGTAGCGATGGCCCCGATGACCTTTACTTTTGAAGTCAAGGTTTCCGTCCCCGAAGGTGATAAGTCCGTCCCCATTACTCCAATTGTGAAGACACGTCCTAGCGTTTTTGATCGTTTGGGAAGACCAAATGAGGATGTTGTTGCCACGGATTCTGTGAAGCCGGTGGTCCACGTGAGGGATTTTAGGCCTCGTTATTTGCCTAAGAAGAAGAAAGGCAAGGGGAATTCTTCTCATGTGTGGAAGCGTCCCGTGGTT
The DNA here is from genome assembly GCA_026119855.1 of Campanula takesimana. Lineage (NCBI taxonomy): Eukaryota > Viridiplantae > Streptophyta > Magnoliopsida > Asterales > Campanulaceae > Campanula > Campanula takesimana. Next base: position 774,014 of record JAOWBW010000725.1, read on the forward strand.
GTTCCGGTCAAAGCTCCTTCCAGCAAGGGCAAGGAGAAGGTTGTTGATGAAGCTCCGTCTCGTCCGAGTGTCTTTTCTCGTCTTGGTGGTCTCGAGAATGCTCCGCCTTCCTCCAAGAAGACTAAAGGCCGTCCCCAAAGGCGATGGGTCCCCAAACCGAAGAAAGATTAAATATTTCTTTGTACCCCATGAGATTGCAATTTAGAATAGAACACTTGTTTAGGATTTAATGTTTTAATGTCTTTTATTAGCTCAACATTTTCATTGTAATGATAAGAATGATTTAGTGAATGAATAAAAATTGCATCTCGTTAATTTGAGAATGATTTGGGTATTTGTTTATGTTTTAGACCGCACCCGAAGGTTGCCTACGTTCCTCTAGTGTAGAGGCTCAGGTCTCCGTAGTTCAAACAAACGAAGACCATTTTTTTTTTTTTTTTTTTTTGTGTGCACCCTGTTTTTTGCCTAGACCGCCCTTGAGGGTTTTCAATCTAGCGGGCTTCTTTTTTGCACGTGCTCTAATTTTTGCCTAGGCCGCCCTTGCGGGTTTTCAACCTAGCGAGCCTTTTGTTTTTTTATGGTCTTCGTTTATTAGACGTAAAACCTCTTCAATTTGTCTAGGTTGACTTCCTTTGGTAGCTGATCTCCGTCTAAGTCCACGAGTCGGACTGCACCGCCGCTTAGTATCTTCTTGACTACATACGGACCAATCCATCGGGGTCCCCATTTTCCAAGGGGGTTCATGGCATTAGGAGGGTGTTGTATTAGGACCAAATCTCCCACACTGATGTTTCGGGGCTTCACCTTTTTGTTGAAAGCCCTAGCCATTCTTTGTTGATAGGCCCTCGTACGCTCGATCGCTCTTAGTCTTCTCTCGTCGAGTAGGACTAGCTGTTCATATCGACTTTGCATCCAATCGACTCATTGACTTGGTTCTCGAGGAGGACCCGCAGGGACGGAACTTCGAGCTCTATTGGTAGCACAGCTTCGGAACCATATACCAGTGCATAAGGAGTTTCTCCAGTCGCTGTCCGTATTGACGTGCGGTAGCCCCATAATGCTAGAGGTAACTTTTCAGGCCAATCCCTTCCAGTGGAGGCCATTTTCTTCACAATGGTCTCGATTGTCTTATTAGCTGCCTCGACCGCGCCGTTTGCTTGAGGGCGGTATGGAGATGACTTGTGCTTAGTAATCTTGTATTCTACCAGGAGTGCGTCCGTCTCTTTCTCGAAGTGAGACCCGTTGTCTGAGATGATCTCATGAGGAACGCCGTATCGGCACATGATGTGGGTTTTCACGAATTCAGCCACTTTCTTGGCGTTGAGAACTTGGTAAGCCTGTGCTTCGACCCATTTTGTAAAATAGTCCACGGCTACTAGGACGAAAGATTGCCCGTTGCTTCCAGTAGGGTGAACTTTGCCGATGATGTCTATGCCCCAACAAGAGAAAGGCCAAGGCGTGGTTATATTGTAAAGCTGTGAGGGTGGAGCGTGCTGTAGATTGGCATGGAATTGGCATTTGGCGCACCTCTTGACTTTCTCGATGCAGTCCCTTTCCATGGTACTCCAATAATAACCCAGGCGGAGTATCTTCTTGGCCAACATAAACCCGTTCATGTGAGGCCCACATTCACCTTCGTGGATCTCATGCATTATTTCTTGAGCTTCGGTCTCATTTGCATATAGGAGATTGATCCCCTCGTGATGCCTTTTGTAGACTCTGTCCCCAATCAGTACATATCGGGAGGCTAGTCTTTGCAATGCCATTTAAGACTTCTTATTGCTGTTCTCGGGATAAGCACCATTCTTGAGGAAATTCATGATATCTGCGTACCACGGGGAGTTTGCTTGGACCTCGTTGATCTCAATACTCATGCAGTATGCCGGACTGTTTCATCGGGAAATTTTGAAGGGCTTCACCATTTTACCCTCAGGCATTTCGACCAGTGAAGCGATGGTGGCTAGTACATCAGCAAAACGGTTCTTGTCCCTTGGCAGGTAATTGAAAGATATTCCTTGAAATTGTTCAACCAACTCCTCGAGATGTTTACCATACCGTTGCAGGGTCGAGTCTTGAATCTTCCATTTTCCGGATGTCTGATTGATGATGAGCAAGGAATCACCGAATACTTCTAAACTTGTGACATTTCTCTCGAGGGCTACTTCGAGCCCCGCTATGCAAGCTTCGTACTCAGCTGTGTTGTTAGTGGCTTCAAATTCAAGGCGGATGGCGATTGGAGTATACATGTCCTTTGGATCAACGAGTAACATCCCTATGCCATATCCATGCTTATTGGCTGCGCCATCAAAAAAAAGTTGCCACTTATTTTCCTCTGTTGTAGCGCAAATTAAGTGCTCGTCGGGGAACTGTACATCTTCCCCTTCACTTCGTCACACGGAAATTCAGCAAGCTGATCACTGAACACTTTCCCCCTGATGGATTTGAGTGTGACGTAAGTGATATCGTAGCCGGGGGAGCATGAAATACCATTTGGCTATTATTGTTTACATGAAAGGATTCTCAAAGATGTAGCGGAGCGGGTCCACTTTTGCTACCAACTTGATTGGGAAGGCCCCCATGTAATGCTTGAGCTTTTGAGTAACCCAAACCAATGCAGCACAAGACTTCTCTAAGACAGAGTAGTTCTTTTCAGCTCCTTGAAATCGTCGGCTGAAAAAAGTAGATGGCATTCTCTTTTGTGGAGTCTCGCTGTTCTTGTGCTAACATAGCCCCTAGGGCTTCATCATTGACAGTGAGATAGAGCAAGAGAGGCTTCTCTTCGTGTGGTGGAACCAAAACTGGAGGGCATGTCAAGTAATGCTTCACTTGGTCGAAGGCTTCTTGGCACGTATCGGTCCATTCTAGAGCCACATTCTTTTTGAGTAGCTTGAAGATTGGCTCACACATAGAAGTGAGTTGGTGCACAAACCGGCTAATGTATTGAAGTCTGCCCATGAAACCTTTGATTTCTTTCTGCGTCCTTGGGGGAGGCATGTCAATGATTGCCTTGATCTTGGAGGGATCGGCTTCAATTCCTCTTTCAGTGACCATGTAACCAAGAACCTTTCCTCTGATGACCCCAAAAGTGCACTTTGCGGGATTGAGTCTCATCTTGTGTTGTCGAAGCCTTTCAAAGAATTTGCGAAGATCGATCAGATGTTGACCATCGGTCCCCTTTGAATGGATGATCATGTCGTCCATATACATAATCTCTTTATGAATCATGTCGTGGAATAGATCCGTAACAGCCCTCTGGTAGGTAGCCCCAGCGTTCCTTAGTCCGAATGGCATGACTGTGTAGCAGAAGGTCCCCCACGGAGTTGTGAAAGCTTTCTTGTGTTGATCCTCTTCGGACATGAGAATCAGATTGTAACCGGCAAAACCGTCCACAAATGAGCGGACTTCATAGTTGGCAGTTGAATCGACGAGCATGTCGATGTTTGGTAGTGGAAAATCATCTTTCGGGGAAGCTTTGTTCAAATCCCGGAAGTCCACACAAACTCAAACCTTGCCGTTTGCCTTTCTGACTGTCACAATGTTGGCTAGCCAAGTCGGATACTCAATGACTTTGATGAAACCCACACTGAGGAGCTTTTCAATCTCTTCTTTGACTTGTAGAGACCATTCTGGCTTGATCTTTCTGAGCTTCTGTTTTACTGGCTTGGCGTCCTCTCTGATCGGAATTCTGTGCTCTGCGACCTTTCTGTCCAAAACCAGCATGTCTTTGTATGACCATGCGAATACATCCACAAATTCTCTGAGCAGTGCAGTCAGTTTGTCTTTGTCTTCCCCCTTGAAGAAGCTGCCAATCTTTGTTTCTTTCGGATCTTCGTCGGTACCCATATTAACAGTATGCAATTCTTCATCAGCCCCTGGACCATTTTCACCACGACAGCGAACCTGTTGAGCTAGTTCATTTAGGTATGTTATGTTTTCGTGGTCTATTTCATCATAATTTGAATCGTTATTAACTTGTTCATTAGGTTCGTTATTAGTTAATTCATCATTTATGATGTTTGCAATCTCGGGGTACTCAGAAATATCAAATTTTTCATTAGCAAAGAAAGGAAACACACGCTCCGCTATGGCCTCCATATCCTCTTGGGTGAGGGCATTAGAAACACTCTCGGACTCAAAAGTAAGTGTGAGCCGCTCTTCCTTTGTTGCTGTACGGGGTATGCAACCCATTTCTCAGACCAAGAAATCTTCGGATACTAAGGGCCCCTTCGTTGAATACCAGTTGTTGATTGGCTTGGAGCTTGGCTGAATCTCGCTAATAGATGGGCTCTCCATTTCTGTGTTGTCGGAGATGGCGTTGACTTGACAATCGTCCATGATGGCCAATTCTTTGAACATAGAGGCTAGATCGGATAGTTCTTCCCCTACGGTAATCTCTACTTCAGATTCTATAGTCACTTTCTTGCCCCACCACTCTCGGGGTGACATTGGAGTAGGTTCTCTTTCTTGTGCCGGTATTTCACAATCGGTGAAGACCTCGAGACCGAGCTTTCTGATGCCCTTGTCATTAACCCACGGTTCGGGAAAGATCATGTACGGAACATCTTCCCCTTGGCGAACAAAATAACCGTTTAGTGTGTTGCGGTAAGGTCTCAAGTCAGGGATTTCATATTGTCGACCTTCTTTGCGAGCTTGGGTCTTTTGATTCTTGACTGGTTGCTCGTATTTCAAGTCATCTTCAGTGGGCTTGTACCCCAGACCAAACTTGTTCTTGACGAAAGGAATTTCTACGGGGTGTAATATCCCTTGTTGATGCTTCCCTAGGCCAAGACCGGGAAAGTGATTCATGTTCCTCATCATGCGGAGGACTTTAGGATTGTCGGGGGCCCATTGTCTGTTTCCCCCTTCTTTATCGATGGTGTTGACGCCGGAGAGAGTGGGATCTTCTATCCCGTGTTGGACTTGGTGAACGGGTTGTCCCCCATTTCTGTGGACGGTGATATTCTCGGCCATGATAGTGACTATCTCGTCCCCGTTTCTAATCTTGACACACTGATGGAGAGTGGAGGGTACCGCATTGGAACTGTGGATCCAAGGTCGGCCCAGAAGTAAGTTGAATGAAGCAGGGACGTCAAGTACTTGGAATGGGACGGACATGATCATGCTTCCAAATTCGATATCAACTTCTATCATTTCCATGACTATACGGGCAGTGCTGTCGTACCCTCTAATGACTTGTGCGGAGGGTTGTAAATTGGAGCTTTTGAGCCCCAGTATGCCCATAACTCGGCTAGGCATTAAGTTGAGTGCAGAACCACCGTCTACTAGAACTCTTGAGATGGGTCTCCCTCTTGCCCTTACTTTGAGGTAGATGGCTTCATTGTGTTCGGACCCAAATGGCGGGAGGTCCATGTCGGCAAAAATGATGACATTGCCGAAGTGAATGTGACCTATCATTGCTGTGAGGTCCTCGGGAGTCGTGTCGGGAGAGACTGATGTGTCATCCAAGTTCTTGATGACGAGGTCTCGGTGTCTCTTTGATGATGCAATAAGGTCCCAGATGGATATGTTGGCTTGCGTCTTCTTGAGTTGTGTTAACAAAGGATCTTCGGGTATGTCGCGTGCTTGCGATCTTTGAGAAGAGGTGCTGGTTGCTGCAGTATTGGGAGGGATTGCGCTCGTTGTTACTCGGCCGCTGCGAGTGAGCACGTTCACAGTCCCTTGTAGCTTTTCTTCCTATTCTCTAAGACTTCCCTCATAATCTCATCATAAGTCACAACATAACAAGAATTATCAAGTTTATTCATATCATCGGAGCCCTCATTCACAATTGGGATCGAATGAGTGGTTCCTTCAAACTCTCCTACCTCTATTACATTGACACCACCCTCATTAATGATTCCTTCTTGTCTATGAGGTCTTGGATGGTGTTGCGGATGGAGAAGCAATCCTCGGTGAGGTGGCCGGTGCATTGATGATAGTCACACCATTTGTGGTGAGCATGATTGGCACGGAGCGGTTGTGGTTGCTTGTACCCTTGAAGAGGGGTGATTTGTCCCTTGGCCTTTAGAGCTTTGTAGGCCTCGGTGATGGTCATGCCGTTGAGAGGAGTGTAGACGTGGTCATTTTGGAACCGCTTGCCTTATGGTGGGGGAACCTTCTTGTAATTCCCCTTGTCGGTAGTAACGGCATTGACAGAAGCCTCTTTGTTTGAACTAGAGGCGGCCTTGTATCGGTAGGTAGGAGTGGCCTTCTTAATCTCCTTGAGCAAGTCATTCATGCGTACCCCCGCCTCATACATTTGGGAGAAGTCGGAGTAGCAAGCCCCACTTAGGTGGGTGCGGAGATCAATCTTGAGACATTTGAGAAAGATGTCCATTTGCTCTTTTGTGTTCGGCCTCTCAACAATTTCAGAGAGCTTGTCATTCCATCTCCTTGTGAAGTCAATTAAGGACTCGTTGTCTCTTTGAGTCGTGTTCTCGAGCTCTTTCCTTGTGGGCCGGTGAGTGGTGTTGCCTTGATATTGATTCTTGAAGGCAAGCATAGCGGCATCCCAATCAAGACGGACAGTGAGCGGGAGAGTTGCATACCAATCCTTGGCCGCCCCCTCGAGGGTGAGAGGAAAGCATTGAGCCATAACTTTTGGGGAGACCTTCTTCGGAACCATAGCCCAAATGTAACTCTCGATGTGAGCCATCGGGCATGAGTTGCCCTTAAACTTGCTAATGTCGGGCATCTTGAATTTATCGGGAAGAGCGGCCATCGTGCTCATGAGGATGGATGACTGATAAAGGCTTGTGTTGGAGCCTTTTCCCATGTTGAGGCCGTCGAATTTCTGATCAATGTAGGCCATGATGGAATCGACCATTTTGGGGTCGTTGTTGTCGGTGCTTGGTACCCCCACTTTTTTGGTACGGGCACTGACATATGGGCTTTCAAACAAACCCTTGATCCACTCGGATTCCTCATTGTCATTAACCCCCTTGTTCTTGGAGAGTTTGAGGAGCTTGGCTTTCAGTTGGTCAACCTCGGCCTCGTGGGCCTCCCTTTGACTGTCGACATGAGCTTGCCACAAGGCTTCTTTGGTTTGAGCCTCGTTGTTGAGAGTGGTGATTTGTTGTTGGAGTGTTTGAACCATGGCAGAAAGCTGTTCGAGAGTCATGGCGTTGTTGGTGTTGGAGTCGCCGGCCATTGATGATGTAGAAGCTGTTGGAGTGATCGGTTTATGGACAAGCCTGTTGGATGAATCTCTGTAGATGCGGAGAGTACCAATCGGACCTATAATTGGAGAAGTAGCCCTTGTCAGTCTCGGTTCACACTTTCGGTCCATGAAAAGGTTGAGAACACACAATTGGGCACACGACTCGAACCACATAAGAAAAAGACTCTTTTTTTTTTATTTATAAGTTGGAGGGAATGGATCCCTTTTGGGGTTTCTAAGAAGGTAATGGAATCGTCACACTAGTATATAGACCATCTCGCGGTCCCATATACTCATCGGATTCCATCGCGTTTGTGAATCCTACATGTGTCGGGATTAAACTAAATTAATGTAGTAAAGCATACATGCGGGGACGGATTTTTATTTTCGTCCAAAATAACCACTTTTGGGGACGGATTTTTATTGCGTCCGTTTCAACAAGTTGGCATGTATGATTTGAAGACATTAGTTTAGGGAAATCTCGGTACATGGAAACCGACTTGAGTCACGGAGTGTTAGACCCTAACTAGAATTGTGTGGTTTGTGCTCGGCTTGAATATGAGGCTTAAAGGTCACCCCCGGCATGTAGTCATGAACTACGCCACGGGCTGAGGTTTACCGCTTCGAAAGAGCCAAGGTCGAGTGGAGCTTGAAACTTTCTAGGACGGGCCTCGACGGGTTTGGGGTTGGACTTGTGCGACTCGATAGTGAGCAGTTGATAGGATTAATGTGCACGTAGTGTGAGGTCTATCACGTGACAAAAAAAAAATTATTTTTTTTTTTTTTTTTGAAAAGAAAAGATAAAAAAAAAAAAAAAAAAAAACACATAAGCACGTAAATTACAACTCCCGAATCACCCGTGTGACTGGTAAATAAAACATAAAATTAAACAGTCCAAGGGTTCAATTCTGTTCTGATGCAGGCAACTGTGCCCACACCCCACTATTCTGTTCAGTCCCTGAAACCTGTTCTTGCCCTGGAAATTGGCCCAGAAGCGCGCGCCTCGGGCTAGTGTTGTGGGAGGCGCGCGCCTGGCGAATAGAAACTGGGAGGCGCCCGCTTCTGGGCTCAGCTGTCAGATTATCAGAAACTTATGGACTCAGGGGATTGCCCTGGTCCTGATTGTGTGATGGAACCCTGCAATGTTTGTTAGCACGAAATAATAGGAAGAATAGGAAGAACACATGGAAGGCGGGCGATTCTGGAATTTGACTCGGGACGCGCGCGCTTTGGACCATGAAGGTCCGAGGCGCGCGCTTCCCATGTCAATTTACAGAATGCCCAGAAAAGTGAATTATGAACAGAAACACAAGTTTAACCCTCAAGCAGTCCCCAGCAGAGTCGCCACTGTAGATACCCCGGGGGAACCACGGCTTTAGGCTAGAGCGCGTGAATTATCCTAGGGTGTCTAATTGATGTTTTAGAGTCGCCACCCACGTTTTTTAGGAACGTAAGAAAAACTAATGTTTATGAGCCTAAATTTGATTTACGAAAATAGAGATTCTTTGGGATGAGGGGTTCGGGGGTTAGGTTACGAAATGGGAAGTACTTAAACACCCATTTCGCCCGAGTAAAGTCGGTCTTGTTTATTCATAATTTACTTTTTAAGATAAATGTGTTCTTCCTATTAAATGATGATAAAAAGGGGGTTTTAGAGTTTGAAATGTAGGGAGATGACTCCTAGGCCAATTCAATATAATGAAAGGACCGTTGGTGTCATGTCCCAAATGGTTTTGGGTGATTGCACATTTGATTGAAGAAGAAGAAGAAGAAGAAGAAGAAGAAGAAGAAGAAGAAGAAGAAGAAGAAGAAGAAGAAGAGAAGGAGAGGAGGAATGTTTAAGACCTTTACCTATAGTATCCTTCAAAAAGAACCTCTTGTAAAGCCTTGAAGAAGAGGGTGAATACTTTGTTGAAGAAGTCCCAAGAAAAGTCTATGAAAGAAGTGAGTAAAAAGGTTTGAAAGTAATGATTTTCCAAGTCCTCCTTCAATGATGGATTGGAGGGGTTTTTATAGTTGAAAAGTGACTGTTTTTTGAGCCAAACCGAGTCTCCAAGAAATCTTTCCCGAGCAAAATCATGTATAATGAGCAAGGGAGAGATTCTTGGGCAGAATCTGTAACTGACACGCCCCAGAAGCGCGCGCATCCCACCTAGGCGGCGGGAGGCGCGCGCGTCTGGCCTCAAGGGGCGGAGGCGCGCGACTCTGAGAAGCAAATTCTGACAGAATGGACTAGAAAGTTAGAATTGTTATTCAGTTTAGCCCCGGGACTTAACGGAGTCCGTCTGGAACTTAACCAAAGTAACAGAAACTAACAGGAAATACTCAAAAGAGGGAGAAACACAAAATCAAGTGTACAATCGGGGTGAGCGGTCCAAAGCGGGGTGTCTACAATGTTTAGCCCCTAGGCGTTCAAGTGATGGCCTTCATTCCAAAACTTGTTTAGACATTTTTTCATCATTTTGCCAAGAATTAGATTGAACAACTTGGAAGAGTGTATGGGGACAAGAACGACTTTTATTTGAGACTTGATGGACTCGAACATTTAACATAGGACGAGAGAAAACATTAATGCACACTTAAGAGGACTTTTGACTCTTTTTTTTTATCCTATTTCTAGGTAGAGAAAGAGAAACGGAGATTGTTGTCGTCATCCCCCATGTCGTTGTAGTCTTCCATGTCACTACATTCTTCCATGTCATTGCTTGGGAACCCTTTGTCGTTGAAGCTTATGTCATAGGAGGACTCGGCCACTTCTCGGAGCAAATTGTCAATTCTAACCCCCGCATCATACATGCTTGAAAAATCGGAGTGAAAAGCCCCACTAAGATGAGTGAGGTAGTCCATTTTCAAACACTTCAAGAAGATGTCCATTTGTTCCTTCTTGGAGGGCCTATCAACCATCTCGACTAGCTTGTCATTCCAACGGCGATAGAAGTCCCCAAATGATTCATCACTCATTTGCACGGTGCTCTCCAATTCCTTCTTGGTGGGGCGGAACATGGAGTTGCCTTGATATTGTGACTTGAAGGCAAGCATAGCGACATCCCAATTGAGGCGGGTGGAAACTGGAAGACCCATATACCAATCTTTTGCGACCCCCTCGAGAGTAAGCGGGATGCATTGTGCCATTATTTGAGGAGACACTTTCTTTGGTAGCATGGCCCAAATGTAGGAGTCGACATGAGCATCGGGACAAGAGGTGCCTTTGAACTTGCCAATATCGGGCATCTGGAACTTTTCTGGAAGAGCCTCTATTGTGTTCATGAGGAGAGAAGCTCGATGAAGATCGGTGCTTGGGCACTTGTGCAAATTTAGCCCACTAAGTCTTTGGTCAATGTAGGACATGAGAGTGTTGACCAAACTGGTATCAATGCTTTGGACCTTTCTTTCATTTGTGAGCCCTTTCAATTGGTTCTTGAGTTGAGCACCTTCTTTCTTGTGGGCCGTGATAAATGGCTATTTTATAGTCATTTAAGGTCTAAATATATGTCTTTTTAGAGTCAATTTAGTATTAATGAGTCTCATATTGCATTATTTCACTTTACTTTTACGGATATAATGTGCGTGGTGTAGTATGGGTTTTTGGACAGAAAACAGGTACTATTTGGAGCTATTTTGAGCTAAAGGGAGTAAAGGAAGGAAAGACGGGAGCAAAACATTTAAAAAGGAGAAATCAGATGCAGAAGTCAAAGATCCGACCGGACCCATCTATAAGACCCGGCCGGACCTCACCAATACAAGAACAAATTTCCAGAAGACAAAGATCCGACCGGGGCAAGGAGGAAATCCGGTCGGACCAACTGGATCCGGTCGGACCATTATGAAGACCCGCCCGGATCTTGACGCCTGTTCTGAAAGAGTGTTTCCCAACAGACACTCCTCTGGTGGATGTATCCGGGAACAGACACTCAAATCAGTCCTAGGGCCTATATAAGAAGGCTACAACAGCCTTAGAAAATATAGAGATATTTTTAGAGATTGATTGTAAAGTTATTATAGTGAAATTCTAAGTATACATTATCATTTCCAGAATTTTGAGTGAATTTGAGAGAGGATTCCTAAGCAATAAAGAAGTATTCTTCCATCATTAAGTTCTCCAATCTGAATAAGTATTCTCTTCTCTATCTTAATCCTTTATTCTTATTCTTGATGTTTTATTTAATGGCTAGTGAGTAATCCCCCTCTTTCTTGGGGTTGGATACTCATTGTGTTCATATGTTCATCATAATTTTATGTTCTCTAAATTCATTTCTCTTCATCTTTAACAATTTTACTATATCAATCTAAAACGCCTATAACCACGATGACGTCCTTGGTTATATGAACTCCAGTTAATCGAGAGAAGGACCTAGCGGTGAATCTCGATTAGCGGACCCATATAGTCAAAACTAAGTTCATTACTCACGAGAGTAGTGTAATGGCTTAGGGATGCTCCTTGAGTGGAAAGTGTGCCGATTTTCATAAGAAAACCTAATGGATTCTTACTAATTATGGTCAGCTAGAGATAAGCCGGAATGCCCGTTTGTGACAGGGCGGGGGAAAAACATAAACGGATTTCTCAAAGAGTTAGGACATAATTAGTATGAGAATACAAACACTACTTGCTTGATCGTGAGAAGTAGTGTAGGCTAAGCATACCATCCTTGTATAAAAATGAACCCTTAATCTAAAAGAGAGCATAAATGAATGATGAATATATGAATACTTGAGTCCCAATCCCGGGAATTCCTTTAAAATAAGAGTTTTTCCTACATAAATAGCTTTTACTATCATTTCTATTTTAAGTGACAAACAAATTTTCCTACCCCCAATCATTTTATTTTCTTTACTTTTATCCAAAGCAAAAAAATATTTTAGAATTAAGTTGTCTCCGTGGGATCGACCCGTATTTGCACATACTATACTATTAATAACCCGTGCACTTGCGGTTTAAACGTAACAAGTTTTTGGCGCCGTTGCCGGGGACAACGGTTAAATTTTAAAAAAAAAAAAAAGAGTTTTTGCTTTTCAATTTTCTGTTTTTATTCTTTTATTTTTATTTATTTCATCATCTTTTTTTTCAAAGTATTTTTCTTTGAATTCTTCTTTAAAGTATTTTTTCCAAAGTTTATGAAAAGAGTCCGGAGAGGTGACAATTACGTTGAATACAATCCGGAACCTGAGAGATACCTTAGAGAAAGACTTAGAAATTTGAGAGAAACTTTAGAGAAAGAAATGGTGAGAGAAAACAACGAAGACGGGCAAAATTCGGGCGATGCCCCACCACCTAAGACCTTACGGGAGTTTGTTAACCCAAGCACCCCGGGTTCTAGGACGCCCATAGTAGTACCAAATGCCGACGCAATCACATTTGAGATAAAGCCACAACTTCTCCATATGGTTATGAACAACCAATTTGGTGGCTCGGCACTTGAAGATCCGCACCTCCATGTCCAAACTTTCTTGGAGTATTGTGATACTACAAGGATTGTTGGAGTCACACCCGAGGCAATACGGATGCGCCTATTCCCATTCTCATTAAGGGATAAGGCGAAACAATGGTTGAACTCGGTCCCACACAACTCTTTAACAACATGGGACCAAGTTCAAGAGGCTTTCCTTGGACGTTTCTTCCCTCCTTCAAAAAACCGCTCAAATCCGGACCAAGATCACTAATTTTAGTCAAAATGGAGATGAGTCGCTTTATGATGCTTGGGAGCGTTTCAAAGAACTCCTAAGGATGTGCCCACACCACGGGCTTGAAAAGTGGTTGATAGTGCACACCTTCTACAACGGTCTCACATTCAAGACAAGAGAGACCATAGATGCTGCTGCGGGAGGAGCACTCATGAATAAAGGAGTGGACGAGGCATATGACTTGATCGAGAGCATTGCCCTGAACCACTACCAATGGTCCAATGAAAGGGACCAACCGCAAGTATCAGCAGGTAAGTATAATGTTGATGTCGTCACTCTTCTATCTTCAAAATTTGATACTCTTTTCAAAAAGATAGATAGCTTGAATACAAATTCCGTGGCTAACATTAATGTTTTATGTGAACTATGTGGGTCAAACTCACATAGTAGCGAAAGTTGTGATTTACTTGACACTACTTCTAGTGAGCAAGTTAATTTGTTTCTAATGGACAACGAGGGGGTATGTATTCAAACACATACAATCCCGAATGGAAAAATCACCCCAACTTGTCCTATAGAAATAACAATGTTTTAAACCCACAACCTTCCTCACAACCACCGGGATTTGTACCCAAGAATTTCAACAATAATGCTTTCCCTCCCCCTAAATCTAAATTAGATCTTCTTATGGATTATATGATTGAAAATAATAAGAACCAAGAGAAAATCAATAATGAATTTAGGGAAAATTTTAAAATTTTGAATGCTAGGTTTGATAACTTAGCTGCTCATAACAAAATGTTAGAGAGCCAGCAAGCTCAACAGGCCAACCTGCCGCAAAGACCACAAGGGAGTCTTCCCGGTCAACCTCAAAGGCCTAGCGAGCATGCAAATGTAATAGTTTCAATAAATAAAGAAGAGGAAAATGAAAGTCCAACCCCACCAAAAGTTGAGACTGAAAATGAGACTAGTTACAATAGATATTTTGAACCACCGATACCGTACCCAAAAAGATTAATAAAGAAAGGGTTGATGAACAACATGCCGAATTTTTGGAAACATTAAAATCAATGAATATTAGAGTTCCTTATTCTGATGACCAGAAAGAAATACCTTCTTATGCAAAGCCTTTGAAGGAAATGATTTTTAAAAAGAAGTCTTTAGAGGAATTTGAAAATTTCACTTTGGCGGAAGATGTTAGTGCCATTTTACAAAAGAAACTTCCGCCTAAACTCAAAGATCCCGGCACTTTTTCTATCCCCTGTAGTATCGGTAGGATCAATATGGATAATGCTATGCTTGATTTAGGGGCTAGCGTTAGTATAATGCCTTTTTCGGTTAGTCAGGGATTAGTGTGGGGGAACTCCAACCCACCACCATATCTCTGCAGTTGGCAGACCGATCCATTCAATACCCGATAGGTATTATGGAAAACTTGCCGTGTCGAATAGGGAGCCTAATCATCCCTGTCGACTTTGTGATCCTCGAGATTGAGGAGGATCAAGATATCCCAGTCATCTTGGGAAGGCCTTTCCTTGCAACTGCGGGAGCCATAATTGATGTGAAAAAGGGTACTCTTACTTTAAATGTTGGAGATCAAAAAGAGGAATTTTGGAGGAGTACCCCAACCATTGAAGACTCTTGTCAAAAAATTGATATTTTAAAAGAAAATCATAAGGAAATTAATGTCATAAAATCTATGGATTCCAAAAGGGATCATATAGATGAATTCAAAGCTTATGAAAATTATTTGAAAGAAATAAAGGAAGCAAGGGAAAGTACCAAGAATTTAGACTGGAAGAGGGTGCTACATGATGAAAATGATGGAGATGACATCATAGAAAAACCAAAGAAAGTAGCACCACAGAAAATAACGGGATTACGAGCTTGCAAAGATTTTCATAAATTAATCCGTCAAAGAATGGATGGCGCATATGTACTGATCATAGGGCCCTAAACAATCCACCGGAGAAGAAGTGGCGTATTGTCAAAGACAATAGGCCATCTCGATACCGTACAATGGCCATTCCAATTAACAAAAAAGGCGTCGAGCTAAAGACGTTAAACAAGCATCATCGGGTGGTAACCGATGGATTATTTTGGTTTTTTTTTATTATTATTATTATTGTTATTATGTTCTGTTTTTCTAACATTTTGTAGGTAAAAAAAAAAAAAAAAAAAAAAAAAAAAAAAGAGGAAGAATTTTCGAAGATCCAATCGGGTCAACAATATAATCCGACCGGATCATCTAGATCCGACCGGGCCAAGTTGAAGCACCCGACCGGATCCAGCAACTCTGGAGATTCCAGAGAAAATTATCCGTCCGGGTCTGAAAAATAATCCGACCGGACCATAATAAATCCGACCGGATCCCCAGAGCGAACCCGCCCGGATCAGTCGCATAGAAAGGACATACCGATTCGCCAAAAGGTCAGATCTGTTCAATTGTATTCTCATTCTTCCCTTCTTCTTCATCTCAAACCTGTCTCACCACCACCTCCACCACCATTTCAGTGATAAGTTATTTGTTCCCCCGTCCCCATTTTTACTTTCTTGTCCAATTTTTACTTTCATGAAAACATTGGGGACAATGTTTAGTTCAAGTGTGGGGGGAGGATTTTAATAAAATTATTATAATAAAATTATTATATCCGTTTTTCTTTTTCTTTGCATTTAGTTAGCTTGTTGCTTGCATTTAGTTAAGTATTCTAAAAAAAAAAAAAAAAAAAAAAAAAAAAAATTTTGCCAATGCTCCCATTGATGAGAATGTTATCTATACTTACAATTTGCCTAAGTAAAATTATTTCCTCTTAAACTTTACTTTTTGAGAGATTTGTCACAAAAACTTAGGATCATATTGGATTGTAAATGAAAAATTTTCAAAATTTATATAGACTTTTAAATATTCTTGAATAGAAGCATTACATTATTAATGAAATTGTGGATATTAAGTTTGAATACATTACACTTGTGAAAAGTTATAAAACATCCTTGTATATACATTTCAAAAACTTTTACTTCTACTCTTTTCCAAAGATTTACTACATTGTTATGATCTTTAAGAATCACGAAGCTTTCCATTTCCACTTTTAAGACTTAATAACATAAATCAATCTTCTTGTATATCATCCACTCGAATATCCAAATGAATTTATCATTATAGAGTGTGATGATTTACAAAGAACTCAATTGCCACTTCTAAAACTTAATGAAATTAAATTTTCCACTACCTTCATCCGCCTTATTTTTTGTGATTCAAGGAGCATAACAAAATCTGAATATCTTTGAAAAAGAATAAAATCATGAGTTTAAGAAATGTATTCCCAAGCATAAAAAACCCTATTCACAAAGCACTCAAAGAGTGAACTTAAATTCTATTTCATACTTGAAATCCACAAGTTCATTTAGTTATTCCTATATGCTCTTGTTCAATAGTATTTATTCATGTTATATTAACATCCAAAATTCTTTATTTACTTTCCAATATCCTCTTATGTTCTTTCTCACAAGTTTCTTGGGACGGAAAATTTAAAAGGAAATGATTTTGTAAAGGCAATACAATATAACAAATATTCTGAGGGAGCATTGAAACCTTCTTTGATTTTTCAAAAATTTTATGTCATTTGTCACTCTCTCTTCTTCAAAATTGTAAGCTTGCTCGAGGACAAGCAAGGTTTTAGTGTGGGGGAGTTGATAAATGGCTATTTTATAGTCATTAAGGTCTAAATATATGTCTTTTTAGAGTCAATTTAGTATTAATGAGTCTCATATTGCATTATTTCACTTACTTTTACGGATATAATGTGCGTGGTGTAGTATGGGTTTTGTGGACAGAAAACAGGTACTATTTGGAGCTATTTTGAGCTAAAGGGAGTAAAGGAAGGAAAGACGGGAGCAAAACATTTAAAAAGGAGAAATCAGATGCAGAAGTCAAAGATCCGACCGGACCCATCTATAAGACCCGGCCGGACCTCACCAATACAAGAACAAATTTCCAGAAGACAAAGATCCGACCGGGGCAAGGAGGAAATCCGGTCGGACCAACTGGATCCGGTCGGACCATTATGAAGACCCGCCCGGATCTTGACGCCTGTTCTGAAAGAGTGTTTCCCAACAGACACTCCTCTTGGTGGATGTATCGGGAACAGACACTCAAATCAGTCCTAGGGCCTATATAAGAAGGCTACAACAGCCTTAGAAAATATAGAGATATTTTTAGAGATTGATTGTAAAGTTATTATAGTGAAATTCTAAGTATACATTATCATTTCCAGAATTTTGAGTGAATTTGAGAGAGGATTCCTAAGCAATAAAGAAGTATTCTTCCATCATTAAGTTCTCCAATCTGAATAAGTATTCTCTTCTCTATCTTAATCCTTTATTCTTATTCTTGATGTTTTATTTAATGGCTAGTGAGTAATCCCCCTCTTTCTTGGGGTTGGATACTCATTGTGTTCATATGTTCATCATAATTTTATGTTCTCTAAATTCATTTCTCTTCATCTTTAACAATTTTACTATATCAATCTAAAACGCCTATAACCACGATGACGTCCTTGGTTATATGAACTCCAGTTAATCGAGAGAAGGACCTAGCGGTGAATCTCGATTAGCGGACCCATATAGTCAAAACTAAGTTCATTACTCACGAGAGTAGTGTAATGGCTTAGGGATGCTCCTTGAGTGGAAAGTGTGCCGATTTTCATAAGAAAACCTAATGGATTCTTACTAATTATGGTCAGCTAGAGATAAGCCGGAATGCCCGTTTGTGACAGGGCGGGGGAAAAACATAAACGGATTTCTCAAAGAGTTAGGACATAATTAGTATGAGAATACAAACACTACTTGCTTGATCGTGAGAAGTAGTGTAGGCTAAGCATACCATCCTTGTATAAAAATGAACCCTTAATCTAAAAGAGAGCATAAATGAATGATGAATATATGAATACTTGAGTCCCAATCCGGGAATTCCTTTAAAATAAGAGTTTTTCCTACATAAATAGCTTTTACTATCATTTCTATTTTAAGTGACAAACAAATTTTCCTACCCCCAATCATTTATTTTCTTTACTTTTATCCAAAGCAAAAAAATATTTTTAGAATTAAGTTGTCTCCGTGGGATCGACCCGTATTTGCACATACTATACTATTAATAACCCGTGCACTTGCGGTTTAAACGTAACAGGCCGTCTTCACATGCTCGTAACGGGCTCGCCATAAATCATCCTTGCGGCGGACATTCTCGGCTAGTGTATCAATTTGCCCTTTCAATGCTTTCACCATGTTGAATAACCCTTCGTTGGACACGGGAATGTTCTTACCCTTGTTGTTGTTGCTGTTGGAAGCCATTGGACCAATTGAGAGAACACGGTCGATCTTAGGTTGGCCCCACAAACATATTTTGAGTAAAATAATTAACCCACAAACAAAGGAAAAAGACTCAACCACATAAGAAAAATGACTCTTTTTTTTATTTATTTATTTACAAAAGTCGGAAGGACGTGGTCCTTTTTTGGGGTTTCTAGAAAAATAGTGGAATCGTCACACTAGTATATAGACCTTCTCGCGTCCCATATACTCATCGGATTCCACCACGCTTGTGAATCCTACATGTGTCGGGATTAAACTAAATTAATGTAGTAAAGCATACATGCGGGGACGGATTTTTATTTTCGTCCATAATAACCACTTGGGGACGGAGTTTTATTTCGTCTGAAACAACGAGTGGCATGTATGATTTGAAGACATTAGTTTAGGGAAATCTCGGCACATGGAAACCGACTTGAGTCACGGAGTGTTAGACCCTAACTAGAATTGTGTGGTTTGTGCTCGGCTTAAATATGAGGCTTAAAGGTCACCCCCGGCATGTAGTCGTGAACTACGCCACGGGCTGAGGTTTACCGCTTCGTAAGAGTCAAGGTCGGGTGGAGCTTGAAACTTCCTAGGACGGGCCTCGACGGGTTTGGGGTTGGACTTGTTCGACTCGATTGTGAGCAGTTGATAGGAATTGTGCGCGTAGTGTGAGGTCTAACAAGTGACAAAATATTATTTATTTATTTTTCAAAAGAAAAAAGAAATAAAAGCAAATAAGCACATAATTTACAACTTTCGAATCACCCGTGTGACCGATAAAAATGAACAGGGAATAAAAGTTGTTCTGTGCAGGCCCGGTGCCCACACACTGTCAAAACTATCCATTCTGTTCACTGTTTCTGTTTCTGGGAAATGCCCAGAAGCGCGCGCATTCAGAAGCCTACTCGAGAGGCGCGCGCGTTAGACTGAGAGAAGTGGAGGCGCCCGCGTCTGGGCAGTACCTGCAAGTCAGCGGGTTCAAGGGATTGCCTTGACCCTAAATTATAGAACTTTTTCCCCTGCAGTAAACATTAGCACAGAAACATGGAATTGAAGGACAAGACGGAAGGTGGATTCTAGTAATAAGGGTCGGATGCGCGCGCTTTAGGCCAAGAAGGCCGGAGGCGCGCGCTTCCTACCCTTTTTATCAGAAAGCCCAGAAAACAGAATGAAAGAACACCAAAAGATGAAAACGCAAGTTTAACCCTCTACATCCCCAGCGGAGTCGCCACTATAGATACCCCGGGGAGCCACGGCTTGGCTAGAGCGGTGAATTAACCTTGGATGTCTACTTGATTTTAAGAGTCGCCACCCACGTTTTAGAGGAACGCGAGAAAACCTAAGAAAATAGCCTTTTTTATTGATTACGAAACCAAAGATTCTTGAGATGAGGGGTTCGGGGGTTAGGTGACGGAGTGGGATGTACTTAAACACCCACTCCGCCCCGCTTACGCGGGTCTTGCTACTTTTGGTGTTCTAATGCTAAAAAGTCCTTCTATTTATATTAAAATGTGCTAAAAATTATATAGTAAAGAAAATGGGAATTAAAAGAGAATTGTTTTATTGATTAAATGTCAAAGGTTACATTAAGAGAAGAAGAGAAAATTAAACTAGAGTATAAATGTAGGGAGATAACCTTAACCAACTTTAATATAGTAAAGTGATTATTTGGTCATGTCCCATTGATGGGGATTGCATACATTAGAAAGATATGTAAAATGGGAGAAGAAGAATCAAGTACCTTAAGAAAGAGGACTTCAAACTTGGACTTGAAAATGGTGTTGTTGTAGAGAAATTGTTGTAGAACAATTTGTGTAGAGTCTTGTTACTAAGAACTCTTGTTGGGAGAATTTGTGTAGAGAATTGTGCATAGTGTGTGTATAGAGAAATTTCAAGTCTAAAAATGAGGTCCTTTTCCAAGGTAGGAGATGATGGTTTTTATAGGTAAAAAGGAGAGGGAAAAGTTGGAGGGAAATTGGTCAATCCATGTAACATGGAATTGACCAATCACAAATAAGATAAATAAAATAATAAATAAATAACAAAGAGAAAATCAAATAATAATAAAAAGAAATATTTTGTTTTTATGAAGAATGGCTAGAATAAAGGATTTGGGAGTTATGAAATAAGGGGCAATGAATGTGGATGTAAAAAGGAGGTGTTTGTAATCAAGAAGAGATTTTCTAAATAAGAAAAGGGAGGGAAAAATGGTGCTATCCGTTACTGCCAAAGTGGGAAGCGCGCGGGTCCGGCCTATTGGACCAAACGCGCGCGCGCCCCATGACCATTACGGGAGGCGCCCGCTGGTAAAATAACAGAATGACTCTAAAAGTTAACTCTGTTATGCAGTTTAGTCCAAAACTAACGGAATCAGTTAGGAACTTAACGGAAGTAACAGAAATTAACAAAAACAAGTTAAATAAAAATACTATGTATGCAATCGGGGTGAGAGGTCCAAAGCGGGGTGTCTACACCGCCCCAAGGAAAATGAGTCCCTGATTGATGAAGTTGTAAATCCCAAAACGGGAGAGCCTGGTTTGGAAAAGTTGACAAAATCAGTGTCCAAGGTGGTGGTTCCTAAAATCAGTAAAGCCGAAATGGCGGAAGGTGTTTGGAAAGGATCAGTGGTACAGAAAATGTCTGAAGGGCTAAATGCCCGGGTTGGGAAATGAATTGTGTCGTGGTTGCCATAACAGAGGATGAAGTTTCAAAACCCCTTCCATCAACCTCCCCTTAGGAAGAGTCAAAGTACATTGCTAGGATGTGTGATAAGCCCTTAAGAAAAGGTGTCTGTTAGGTTTAGTTGGAGTCTTGACTCCCCGGTTGATGCCATGTGGTGACCATTTTGAATCCATTGTCAGTTTTCTTAATAAGATTATTATTATTATTGCTTTGTCAAAAGTTTGCATAAAATGTGTGTGAGTCTTTCACTCAAAACAAAAGTGTGTCTTAAAAATAAAAAAAATAAAAAAAAGAGTTTTCTTAAAATAAAAGATCAAGTTTTTCCTAAAAGGATAATCCGCTAATGAAGCATTCTTCCCAAATCATGGTTATAATTTCACCTTGAGGTTTAATATGCTAAAGTCCTTTGCGGCCTTGTCCATTGAAACATCGACCAAGGAGCCCACATCTGAATTGGCGTCCGAGACAACCGTCCACGTGAACAACAAGGAGAAGCCCGTGATTCGGAAGCCCAAAGGCGGCTACATCAAATGGAGGTTTGTACCCTCATCGAGTGTCATGCACAAAGGTTGCGCGCCTTGAAATGAAATCACCAAAAGAAGATGGCCGGAGAAAACTCCCAACTCATGAGTAGTAGACGGATCCGGCGATTATAACGCCAAACAAAATGGAGACCTCGCGACATCTTTCCCGACGACATGGAACCCGAGTTCCCCGAAGAAGACATGGGATATGCCGCCGACAACCCCTCCAACAATTGAGGAAGAAAATGGGTCATCGTGCTTCATGGGAACCCATCCCTAAAAAAAATGAGTCTTCCAGCCTCGTAGGATCTAGACTTTCACCAAAAGTCCGTCCCGGACTGTGTCTTTTTATTTTTACAAAGGTCCGCACTTGGACATGTATGTACAAAGTTATCTCAATAAAAGAGTCATTTTCCTTCTCTTCTCTCCAGACTTGAGACATTATTTGCAATATATATTTACTCTTGAAATTGCCTTGCTTGTTATTATCAATTGATTGCTACGTCCCCAAAATGATGAATTGACTTCTAAGCATACTAGTTAATGACGACTCATTAAGGACAAATGGACCTAAACACAAATGAAAAACGCTAAATGCAAACAATTAATCTTGATGTGAATAAATGTTGTGATCAATTGGCATGAAGAAACCATTAATGGCAAGTCTTCCCTCATACACTTCCCTGATACACAACCCGATACACCTTTTCGAGACCAATTCTTGATGCGCATCGAAGGCATCCCGAGACAGTGAAAAGGTGAGGACGTTGTTGCTCGACCACCAAGATTTGACAGTGCTCACATGTGTGCGACCAAGCGTAGGGATTCCCGGAATCTTCAAAGTCAGCCCAAAGTAACAGGAACGCCACCAAGGGGCTACAAAGGAGCCAATGCCCGAGAAAGCAGCTGGGGATAATGTTTACCTCCTCCCATTAAAAAAAAGGGGGGGAGAAGGGGGAAAGGAAATGAATGTATTGAAAGAAGGAAAAGAAATCCATCTCAAGGAGTTCACCGCAAAGCAAAGTGAGCAACAACGTCCTCCGAGACAACATTGAAAGAAAGCCAATTTCAGCAAAAGACGGCCTAAGGCCGAACTACGGCGACCTGAGCTCCTCAAACTGAGGGGAACGTAGGCAACCTTCGGGTCCGGTCACAGCATGAAACAAAACCATCAAACCGTGGTCTTCTCAAAATGACCAAGTTCTCGTCCCTTGGTCCCTTTAATGACCAATTTCCCAGACAATGACCAATTCCACCTTCTAAACCAATTCTCCTCCCGATCTTGCCATTGATCGAATCTTAATCTTAATTGATCGCAACATTTATACATGTTAAGGCTAATTGCTTGCTATAATCCTGACTTAATGACAAACATGGTCCATTCAAGCAAGCATTTGATGATATTAACTAAGGCAAATTTCAAATGTCTCCACAAGTCTTCTTTTCTCCATCTTAGGAAAGAGCTAAACACTTGTATTCTTTTGTCGCGCCCCGTACCCGTGGTCCTACTTGGCCCCACGCTCGGGACACGAATGGAAGACGTTATGAAACCTTTTAGAAAAATTTTTGAAATGTCCTTTTAGAAAGTGGCACAAAAACACACTTGAAGTTCAAAGACTTCACTTAATCTTGAAACAAACTTTGACAAACACTTTCACAGTGGAAGTACTTAGCCCGAAGGCTTACAAACTTTTAAACAAATGTACATACATCAACATTTACCAAAATAGATGGAACCATAAGAAAGTACGGGTACTCTACCCAAAGGGTTTACATTTATATAATGTAACCTTCACAAAACAAGTCCCATCTCTTACCCAATGAACGTCCTCCCGTGCCAAGTGTCCTATCCCCTGGACCCGCCTTTATCTAAAACAGTAAACAAATAAGGGTGAGAATAAATCTCAGTAAGCTACTAAAATGCAACTACGTTACATGCTGATATGATGATCATAAAGAAACAATATCAACAAGTAAGCATATAGCATGTAGCATTAACTCATATAACACATTTAACACATTGCCCACACTCGGTGGATACCAAAGCCAAGGTTTAACCAATAACCATAACTGATGAGAATACCAACTGAGAAACCCATCAGAGAAAACCATCTGAGCAGCATAAATAGCTGAAGCCGTCGGGATCCCGAAAACCAAACCATAACCAATAGAACCAAGTAACCAGAGAGGGAAATATGACACAAAGTCATAACCCAAATACTCACCAAAGGGAGCAATTCATCCCATCCAAGGCCAATCTGGACTGGGGAAACTAGAAGGCACAGTGGACACCTTATAGTGAACTTGGCTTGTGTGCCACTATAATTCTCCCACCGCCTGACTCACAAGCTCCAATGGAAAACCTTATAGTGGACTTACCTGTACCACTATAATTCTTCCATTGGCTGACTCCACAACAAGACCAGCTGGACTTTTAACAAGAAGCACAGTAATGAATACTTGCTAAACACAATCCAAGGCATTTAATCCAAGAAGGAATTAAGCCAAAACATCACAAGATGCACACAAAGATTCCTTGTAACAAGTCCACAAAAGGACATTTAATCCATTACTAACATTCCACAACAATCATCTAAGTACTTTAGGACACTACCCAAAACCTAGACTAAGGTTGATCTCTAAACTCCTTAGTTGGAAACTCTAAACTTTTCCAGACCACTGGGCGGTCGCCCAAACAGGGCTGTGCGGCCGCCCAAAATGCCCTGTCCCCAAGAAGAAAACCCTTCAGATAGATGCGCGCTCGCACACCCAATTTTGGGCGGCCGCCCACATCACCCGGCAGGCCTAAAAACTTAACCAAAGTTTACTCCTTTTGTTTCACAAGCATAACACATATATGCTACACAACTTAGACACTTTCATTAACAACTTTCATAGGATTACAACTTGGTTGCTAACCCATTCCTATACTCAGTAAAACCCAATTCCATATACTCCCTTTGTCCCAAAATTACAAGTATAGCAAATATTACCCAAAACACAAAATGAACAAGTAGGAGTATCATATATAGCATATATGACTATTTTAACATTTAAAGGGGAATTAGTAACTTACCTAGTTCCGGAAAAAGTATCGCTGAAATAAGTTTTGTTCGGCTAGAAATGACCTACTCGACGCCCTGATCATTTTTATATAATTAGTTTTTAAAACGGGTAAGTAAATAAAAAGAATTAAATCGAAATGGGTCGAACTTACCTTTTTCTCCTAACCCTAACTGAGACGTAGAAGGAAAGTTGCAGAAGAAAGAAATACACAGTGAAGGAAGAAGGAAAGAAAGTTTCCTTAAATATCTTTCCCATTTTACATTTTGGTCACCCAAAGTTTATTTTTAACACTTTAGCCACTAAACTTACATTTTCAACTAGGACCCTAAAGTTTCAACTTAATCATTTAACTCATTTAGTCATTATTTTTACTAACTAAGTAAATAACATAAATCATCAAGTATGATATGCAAATCATAAAATATGATGCAACACATAAAATGCACATATAAGTCAAATAAAAATCCCCAAAAATATAAAATAAATAGGGACGGGTTTTGGGGTCGCTACAATCACTCCCCCTTAAAGAAAATTCGTCCCGAATTTTAGGGTTACTTACCGAGGCCCTCAAACAACCAAGGGTACTTCCTCTCGATCTCCTCCCGAAGTTCCCAAGTCGATTCCTCCACATTATGATTCCTCCACACAACTCGAACAAGAGGGATACTTTTGTTTTCTCAATTCTTTCACCTTCGAATCAATGACTTAGACCGGATGTTCCTCATAAGACATACTCGGCTCAATATCCTCGGGAACCTCAGATAAAACATGAGAAGAATCATACACATACTTCCGAAGCATAGAGATATGAAACACATTATGGATCTTATCAAGAGAAGGAGGTAATGCAAGACGATAAGCCCGATCCCCCACTCTTCCAAGAATCTCAAATGGACCAATAAACCTCGGAGCAAGCTTGCCTTTCTTTCCATATCTTCGAATACCAACCTTAGGGGAAACTTTCAAAAACACAAAGTCACCTTTTTCGAACTCAAGGTCTCGCCTCCGATGATCAGCGTAGCTTTTCTGTCTACTCTGGGCAGTACTCAAACGATCTCGAATAAGTTTAACCTTTTCAACTGAATCATTAACCATCTGAACACCCCAAATCTTGGCTTCTCCCACTTCATCCCAACAGATAGGAGACCGACATTTTCTTCCATACAAGGCTTCATAAGGAGCCATCCCAATACTGGACTGAAAACTGTTGTTATAAGCAAACTCTACGAGAGGCAAATGAATATCCCACGAATCAGAAAAATCAACTGAGCAAGCCCTCAACATATCCTCAAGAATCTGGATAGTTCTCTCGGACTGGCCATCTGTTTGAGGATGAAAAGCTGTACTAAATCTCAACTCTGAACCCAAAGCCTTCTGAAACGCTTGCCAAAACCGAGATGTGAATCTAGGGTCACGATCAGATACAATGCTCACTGGAACTCCATGTAACCTCACGATCTCATTAATATACAAAGTTGCAAGCTTTTCCATAGAATAACCGATCTCAATAGGTAGAAAATGAGAAGACTTTGTCAATCTATCCACAATCACCCAAACTGCATCAAACCTTCTTCGAGTACGAGGTAACCCTGTCACAAAATCCATAGTAACATGTTCCCACTTCCATTCCGGAATCTCTAATGGTTGAAGCAATCCTGCAGGCCTTTGATGTTCAGCTTTGACTTGTTGACATGTTAAGCACTTGGATACATAATCCGCTATCTCTCTCTTCATATTATTCCACCAAAAGTGTTGCTTCAAATTCTGATACATTTTAGTACTCCCGGGATGAATAGTATACCTTGATTTATGGCCTTCATCAAGAACTTGGTGTTTAATCCCATCCACATTAGGTACACACAAACGACCCCTGAAAGTTAATACCCCTTCAGAACTGAGTGAGAAATCCTCAAATTTACCATCTTTGATTTTATCCATCATCTTTACCAATTCCGGGTCATCCTTCTGAGCTTCCTTTATTTGTTGAACTAAAGTTGGAAATACTCGAGTGTTCGCAAAAATAGCTCCATGCTTTGATTCATAAGGACTCCAATCTCGAGCATCCTCCAACATCTTCCATTCCCGCACCATCAATAAAGCTACATAAGACTTCCGGCTAATAGCATCAGCTACCACATTTGCCTTGCCCGGATGATAAGAAATTGTACAATCATAATCCTTCAACAGCTCCATCCATCTTCGTTGTCTATTATTCAACTCTTTCTGGGAGAAAAGATACTTCAAACTTTGATGATCTGTGAAAATCTCAAACTTGGCTCCATAAAGATAATGTTTCCACTTGTGTAATGCCAAACAATAGCTGCAAGCTCCATGTCATGGGTAGGATAATTCTGCTCACTCGGAGTCAACTTCCTCGAAGCATACGCAATCACCCTTCCATTCTGCATTAATACACACCCGAGGCCTTCTTTAGAAGCATCACTATAGATTACCAATCATCATTACCATTAGGTAGGGCGAGAATAGGAGCTGTAGTCAATCTCTTCTTCAATTCTTCAAAACTAGCTTGACACTTTTCATCCCACACATAAGGAATATTCTTTCGAGTCAACTGAGTCAAGGGAGTTGCAATCTTAGAAAACCCCTCAATGAACCTTCTGTAGTACCCAGCTAACCCCAAGAAACTTCGAATTTCTGTAACTGATTCTGGCCTCCTCCAATTCACAATAGCCTCAACTTTAGATGGATCAACTGATATACCTTTATTAGAAATCACATGCCCAAGAAAAGATACTTCATTGAGCCAAAAAGCACATTTACTGAATTTAGCAAACAACTGCTTCTCACGAAGAATAGATAAAACCATTCGCAAATGCTGTTCATGCTCTTCCCGGGACTTGGAATAAACCAGAATATCATCAATAAATACAACCACGAAGGTATCAAGATAAGGTTTAAAGACCCTATTCATCATATCCATAAAAACAGCCGGAGCATTAGTCAACCCGAAAGGCATAACAAGAAATTCATAATGGCCATATCTACTACGAAAAGCAGTTTTAGAAATGTCCTCAGAACGGATTTTCAACTGATGGTACCCACTCCTCAAGTCAAGTTTTGAAAAGACAACTGACCCTTGAAGTTGATCAAATAAATCATCAATATGAGGAAGCGGATATTTATTCTTTATAGTTACCTGATTCAGCTTTCTGTAGTCATACACAGCCTCAAGGACCCATCTTTCTTTTTAACAAACAATACTGGAGCTCCCCACGGGGATACACTAGGACGAATGAATCCTCGATCAAGTAACTCTTGCAACTGAACCTTCAACTCTTTCAATTCAGCTGGGGTCATTCTGTAAGGTGCCTCAGATATAGGAGCCGTACCTGGAAGTAAGTCAATACAGAACTCTATTTCCCGGTCAGGAGGCATAGCATACTCAGAAGAAAATACATCTGAAAATTCTTTAACAATAGGCACATCCTCAATATCAGGAACCCTTTTAGTAGTATCAAGAACACTAGCCAAATACCCCGCACAACCACGGTTCAACAACTTTCTAGCCTTCATATAAGAAATAATTCTAATCTCTCTACCCCAAGGAACAGTTTCAAAAGAAAATTTAGGAACATTTGGGATAGAAAATGTGACCACTTTATTAGCACAATCAACAGACGCATGATATTTACCCAACCAATCCATACCCAAGATAACATCAAAATCTTGTAATGGTAAGATAACTAAATCAGCAGGTAAAACATGCTCACGTATATGCACATCACAAGAATGCAACACCTCATTGGTCACCAAACACTCCCCTATAGGAGTTGACACCTCTAACACATAAGGCAGAGATTCAGAAGACTTATGCAATCTAGAAGCAAAATGCAAAGACACATAAGAATGCGATGAGCCAGGGTCTATAAGTGTACGTGCCCTCAAACTAGACACAGAAATAATACCTCCTATCACATTAGAGGACTCCGAAGCCTGTTGCTGAGAAATGGCAAAAACACGACCCTGAACTTTAGGCTTGCCTGAGGAATCCCTCTTCTGACCCTGAGAGGACCCAACCACACTTCCCGATGCTTGCATCCTATACTTAGGGCAATCCCTCTGAAAATGTCCTAACTGACCACAGTTCAAACACTTGCCCTGCTTCTTCCAACATCTCTCTTCTGAATGCCCTTCTTTCTGACAATAATTACAAACTCCTCTACTCTGACTCCCTGAAGTGTTACTTTGATTTCTATTACCTGACTGTCTTTGAGAAGACCCTTTGAATTGTGAAGATCCACCTTGATTTCCTCGATTATCACCACGTTGTGGTTGCCTAACTTGCTTCCCAGCGCCTAACAATTCCATTTTCCTTTTATGTTCCTCAATGTCATGCTCCACCTGGTAAGCTCGATCCACTGCATCCTGAAAATCTTGCAACTTATGGGATACTAGCTGAGTTCTAATCACGGTTTTCAAACCTTTCACAAACCTCGTAGCCTTCCTCTCCTCAGTTGCCACTAGGTGAGTACAATACCTGGACAACTCTGAAAATTTAGCTGAATATTGAGCAATTGACATAGAACCTTGCTCCAAGTTAAGAAATTCCATCTCCTTCCTGTCTTGATCTACTCGAGGAATGAAGTGTTCTTTGAACTTTCCCAGAAAATTCTCCCAAGTATAAGGCACATGAGTCTCATCCCATTTTGTTTTCAAAGCTTTCCACCAATGCTCAGCCGCTCCATTCAGTTTATAGGTAGCAAACCTGACTTGATCTTCCTCCGAACATCTCAAAGCATCAAAGATCTTTTCCATCGATTCAATCCACCTTTCAGTTTTAGATACATCGGGCTCTCCATCATACTCCATAGGCTTCATTTTCAGAAACTGTTCTAGGCCATATCTTGGTGGTACCTGTTCCCTTTCTTGCCTCTGATCACTTAAATTTTTCATCGCCGCTTCGAACATTCCCTGAAACATAATTCGAGCCTCTTCTCTGGCATCCCCTTGCCCCAAAGAGCCGGCCTGATCTCCGTCAGTTTCACCCATTTTTAATGAATACCTGCATCAAACACTCAACGTTACTCACTCTATACTCTACTACCCTCCTAGGTCATGAAGTCATTCTAGACCATCTACAACCTAGCTCTGATACCAACTGTCGCGCCCCGTACCGGTGGTCCTACTTGGCCCCACGCTCGGGACACGAATGGAAGACGTTATGAAACCTTTTAGAAAATTTTTCGAAATGTCCTTTTAGAAAGTGGCACAAAAACACACTTGAAGTTCAAAGACTTCACTTAATCTTGAAACAAACTTTGACAAACACTTTCACAGCGGAAGTACTTAGCCCGAAGGCTTACAAACTTTTAAACAAATGTACATACATCAACATTTACCAAAATAGATGGAACCATAAGAAAGTACGGGTACTCTACCCAAAGGGTTTACATTTATATAATGTAACCTTCACAAAACAAGTCCCATCTCTTACCCAATGAACGTCCTCCCGTGCCAAGTGTCCTATCCCCTGGACCCGCCTTTATCTAAAACAGTAAACAAATAAGGGTGAGAATAAATCTCAGTAAGCTACTAAAATGCAACTACGTTACATGCTGATATGATGATCATAAAGAAACAATATCAACAAGTAAGCATATAGCATGTAGCATTAACTCATATAACACATTTAACACATTGCCCACACTCCGGTGGATACCAAAGCCAAGGTTTAACCAATAACCATAACTGATGAGAATACCAACTGAGAAACCCATCAGAGAAAACCATCTGAGCAGCATAAATAGCTGAAGCCGTCGGGATCCCGAAAACCAAACCATAACCAATAGAACCAAGTAACCAGAGAGGGAAATATGACACAAAGTCATAACCCAAATACTCACCAAAGGGAGCAATTCATCCCATCCAAGGCCAATCTGGACTGGGGAAACTAGAAGGCACAGTGGACACCTTATAGTGAACTTGGCTTGTGTGCCACTATAATTCTCCCACCGCCTGACTCACAAGCTCCAATGGAAAACCTTATAGTGGACTTACCTGTACCACTATAATTCTTCCATTGGCTGACTCCACAACAAGACCAGCTGGACTTTTAACAAGAAGCACAGTAATGAATACTTGCTAAACACAATCCAAGGCATTTAATCCAAGAAGGAATTAAGCCAAAACATCACAAGATGCACACAAAGATTCCTTGTAACAAGTCCACAAAAAGGACATTTAATCCATTACTAACATTCCACAACAATCATCTAAGTACTTTAGGACACTACCCAAAACCTAGACTAAGGTTGATCTCTAAACTCCTTAGTTGGAAACTCTAAACTTTTCCAGACCACTGGGCGGTCGCCCAAACAGGGCTGTGCGGCCACCCAAAATGCCCTGTCCCCAAGAAGAAAACCCTTCAGATAGATGCGCGGCCGCACACCCAATTTTGGGCGGCCGTCCACATCACCCGGCAGGCCTAAAAACTTAACCAAAGTTTACTCCTTTTGTTTCACAAGCATAACACATATATGCTACACAACTTAGACACTTTCATTAACAACTTTCATAGGATTACAACTTGGTTGCTAACCCATTCCTATACTCAGTAAAACCCAATTCCATATACTCCCTTTATCCCAAAATTACAAGTATAGCAAATATTACCCAAAACACAAAATGAACAAGTAGGAGTATCATATATAGCATATATGACTATTTTAACATTTAAAGGGGAATTAGTAACTTACCTAGTTCCGGAAAAAGTATCGCTGAAATAAGTTTTGTTCGGCTAGAAATGACCTACTCGACGCCCTGATCATTTTTATATAATTAGTTTTTAAAACGGGTAAGTAAATAAAAAGAATTAAATCGAAATGGGTCGAACTTACCTTTTTCTCCTAACCCTAACTGAGACGTAGAAGGAAAGTTGCAGAAGAAAGAAATACACAGTGAAGGAAGAAGGAAAGAAAGTTTCCTTAAATATCTTTCCCATTTTACATTTTGGTCACCCAAAGTTTATTTTTAACACTTTAGCCACTAAACTTACATTTTCAACTAGGACCCTAAAGTTTCAACTTAATCATGTAACTCATTTAGTCATTATTTTTACTAACTAAGTAAATAACATAAATCATCAAGTATGATATGCAAATCATAAAATATGATGCAACACATAAAATGCACATATAAGTCAAATAAAAATCCCCAAAAATATAAAATAAATAGGGACGGGTTTTGGGGTCGCTACATCTTTCATGCAAGGGCTTCCTCCCATTTCATGATATATTGCTCAAAGAGCTCACCAGCATAAAGGGACTCTCTCCTAAATAAAATGGCCTTGCATGTTTCCTCCAAGAAAAATACTTTAAAGTCCCCCGTTCTATCGAGTCGGCTGGATAACTCATAAAAAAAAAAGAGAGAAAAAGGCACCAAAAAAAGTAGCCCGCTAGGTTGAAAACCCGTAAGGGCGGCCTAGGCAAAATAACAGGGTGTGACATAAAAGACGCAAAAGAGATGCCCGCTAGGTTGAAAACCCGAAAGGGCGGCCTAGGTAAAAAAAAGGGTGCGTCATGAAAAGGGATGGGTTCTTAACCTCACCTCAAAAGCCAAAAGACGACAACGGGTCCACGTCAACATCAAAAGTCGAAAGACGACATTGGGGCTACCTCCACGTCAACGAAAACAAGGACAAGGGGTTACCCCGACATCGATGACAACGACGACAATGGGGCTACCTCCGCGACAACGAGGACATTGGGGCTACCTCCACATCAACGGTCAGGATGACATTGGGGCTATCCCCACAACAGTGACGAGCAGATTCCCTACCATTAGTAACTTCTCAACGAATGGACAAAATCCAAAGGGCCTTATGCATAACAAACCTCACGGTTAAGTTAAAATCAAATTTGACTAAAATTCTTTGTTAAAAGATTTGCCTTTAGGAATAAGCATTTCCGAAATTTGCCCATTTGGCGTCATTTGTCAAAAACGATGTTTCAAGCAAAATGCTTTTGAATGATTTTCCAAAATCTTAGACCTTTTCGTCCACAATGAGTCTTGAAGGTCGCCCCTAGGCTCTCCCCTGTTATCAAGAAATAGTGTCAGTCATCCCGTAGAGTTGATTTGACCCAATTCAAACCTTGACTCGGAATAGTCATTATAGGTTCAAGCCTTCGCCCTTGGCCGTCCAGCGTGACGTAAGACCATTAGGTTTCGTTAGATTTGCCCTTTGGTTGTCCAGCATGACGTAAGACCATTAGGATTCGTTAAACTTGCCCTTTGGCCGTCCGGCGTGACGTAAGACCATTAGGTTCCGTAAAATTCGTCCTTTGGCCGTCCGGCGTGACGTAAGACCATTAGGCTTCGTAAAACTTGCCCTTTGGCCGTCCAACGTGACGTAAGGCCATTAGGTTTCGTTAGATTTTCCCTTTGGCCGTCTAGCGTGATGTAAGACCATTAGGTTTCGTTAGATTTGCCCTTTGGCCATCCAGCGTGACGTAAGACCATTAGGCTTCGTTAAACTTGCCCTTTGGCCATCCGGCGTGACGTAAGACCATTAGGTTCCGTAAAATCCGTCCTTGGCCGTCCAGCGTGACGTAAGACCATTAGGTTTCGTTAGATTTTCCCTTTGGCCGTCCGGCGTGACGTAAGACCATTAGCTTCCGTAAAATTCGTCCTTGGCAGTCCGGCATGACGTAAGACCATTGGGTTTTGTTGTCCCGGCATTCCTTCGTAAGTCCGACCGTTTAGTCAACCCTCTCCCATAGAGCCAAGTTGACCATGTCACGGCAGTCCTCCGTAAGTCCGACCGTTTAGTCAACCCTCTCCCATAGAGCCAAGTTGACCATGTCCCGACATTCCTTCGTAAGTCCGACCATTTAGTCAACCCTCTCCCATAGAGCCAAGTTGACCATGTCCCGGCAGTCCTCCGTAAGTCCGATCATTTAGTCAACCCTCTCCCATAGAGCCAAGTTGACCAATTTGCCAGTTTGTGTAGTCAACCCTCCGCCATTAGAAAAGTTGACCAAATGTGTCACGGAAGTCCGGAGAGACGTAAGACCAGCCTTGTAGCTGACCCTCCGCCATGAGATGAGTTGACCCATTTATATAGTCGACCCTCCGCCATGAGATAAGTTGACCAAACTGACCATGTGTCACGGCAGTCCTCGGTTGGACGTAAGGCCAGTTATCCTCGAATCGACCCTCTCCTAATAGAGCATAGTCAATCGAGCCTAGCCTCTAAGCCATGCCCACTATTTGAGCCTCTGAGCCATGCCCATTCCTTAGTCAACCCTCTCCGAATAGAGTCAAGTTGACCAAGTCCGGCCTTTAAGCCATGCCTGCTTAGGAAGGGATGAATGAATATCCACCTAAAGCCCATAGGTTTGAGTAGCCTTAGAATCTCTCACCCAAATCGGCTAAGCCGTCCTCCTACCAAAATGGGATACTTATAGGTTTGAGTAGCCTTAGATTCTCTCACCCAAATCGGCTATGCCGTCCTCCCACCAAAATGGGATGCTTATAGGTTTGAGTAGCCTTAGAATCTCTCACCCAAATCGGCTATGCCGTCCTCCCACCAAAATGGGATGCTTATAGGTTTGAGTAGCCTTAGAATCTCTCACCCAAATCGGCTAAGCCGTCCTCCCACCAAAATGGGATGCTTATAGGTTTGAGTAGCCTTAGAATCTCTCACCCAAATCGGCTAAGCCGTCCTCCCACCAAAATGGGATGCTTATAGGTTTGAGTAGCCTTAGAATCTCTCACCCAAATCGGCTAAGCCGTCCTCCCACCAAAATGGGATGCTTATAGGTTTGAGTAGCCTTAGAATCTCTCACCCAAATCGGCTAAGCCGTCCTCCCACCAAAATGGGATGCTTATAGGTTTGAGTAGCCTTAGAATCTCTCACCCAAATCGGCTATGCCGTCCTCCCAACAAAATGGGATGCTTATAGGTTTGAGTAGCCTTATGCCGTCCTTCCATCAAAATGGGATGCTTATAGGTTTGAGTAGCCTTAGAATCTCTCACCCAAATCGTCTAAGCCGTCTTCCCATCAGATTGGGATGCTTATTTTATCGACAACCCCGCTTTATTCAAAAGCGACGTTACCGAGGGGCTCTGTAAGTACCCCAATCTGAAATCGACTTACTTTAGAGGAATTCTTGGTACCATTTAGGGATAAACCAATGGGCCAGGACCTCACTAGGATAAACCTAATATTCCAGGACTGAACTGGAATTAAACTTGGAATAATCCAGAAGCTCGCCAAGTCGAGTCGTACGGATGGTTTGGGCATATGAGGACCCTAG
This sequence comes from Campanula takesimana, assembly GCA_026119855.1. Lineage (NCBI taxonomy): Eukaryota > Viridiplantae > Streptophyta > Magnoliopsida > Asterales > Campanulaceae > Campanula > Campanula takesimana. The sequence continues at coordinate 808,693 of JAOWBW010000725.1, forward strand.
TCGTACGGCTGGTTTGGGCACCCTCAGCCTCTATAAATTGAACCCCATGCTGATCATTTCAGGGGGGGAGAAAAACGTTTGTGAGTTGAAACTCTGCCAGTTTAAGAGAAGAAAGTGAGTGATATACACCTTTGAGTGATTAGAGAAGAAGATAGGCCATAACCACAATAGGTGAGGCCTCCTTCTCCCCATCTTCTTCTTCATCTCAAACTCTTTTTTATCTTTGTTAATATTACATGTTTATCTTGTATTACTTCTTCTTGTTCTTGCAAAGTCTTGTCCATTTCAAGCACTTTATATTTCTTGCAAGTCTTGTCCATCTCAAGCACTATATCTACATATTATACAAGTCTTGGCCTTTCCAAGCTATATATATTATGATTATATATGTATATGATCCAAATCATGAGGTGATTCAAGGTGCCCTTCACACCTAGTGTGTGATTTATGGGATAAAACCTAGGATGATCATGATTTGTTACATTTCATATTGATGTTATTCTTGTTTGGCCATAAGAGTCATGATTGGGGGATAAAGTTTCAATCTTTATCATCCCAACCATGGCCTAGCCACAAATCACCAAATATGGGACATAAAGATTAGATCTTTATGTTATATTTGTGTCCCTAAAGGTTTAATATTGTGTAATAAGTCCATTTTGGTGGTAAAGTTGCAATCTTTGTCCACCAAATGGTCATTTTGGTTTGAATGTCATGTTCATCAACTTTTCATAAATTTCTCCAATGATTGCCTTTGATCACACCCAAATCTTTGTTTTTGGGGCTTCTTTGATGAAGGTGCATAGGAATGAACTCTTCAAGGTTTTGTTGTTAATCATAAACTGGAAATCAGCATTCCAGTCCAGTTTCAGCAAAAATCCCCTGTTTTGACTGAAACTGGACTGTCTTTCTGATAAACTGTAAAAATGCCATGGAGAGCCCTCCCCATCCGTACGGCTACTTTGGCCGGGGAGGGCATCTTCCATTTTTCTCCTTTTCTGACCAAAAAGTTTGCAAAATAAACCCTTTCTGTTAAATAACTAACTGGATTTGCTAAGCAGTCAGCTTCTCCCATTTTGAAAACACACACACACACAAGCATTTTCGTTAAATAACATTAGGGAGACTCGGCTTTGTCCGAGGCGGCTTGGGTGACGTGAAACTCTTCCCAAGACGTAACCTGACCTCCGAACTAATAGAATCTCTAACCTTTTATTTTGTTGGGTTAAATAATTAACAAAAGTGGCGACTCCGTTATCTTTGGCGTGTTAACAGTGTTTGGCGTTTCGCCCCCAAAACACGTCGCGTTTCCGCGCGCGTGGCGGCGGGATCCTTACAATGTGGCTCAGTTATTTTTCAAGGAGGTCTACCGTCTGCATGGACTACCGTCTACTATTATGTCTGATCGTGATACCCGGTTCCTGAGTCATTTTTGGCGCAGCTTGTGGAAAATGGCTAATACTCAGCTTAATTTCTGCAGTGCATACCATCCTCAGACTGACGGTCAGACCGAGGTGGTGAACAGGTCGTTGGGTAATTTAATGCGATGTTTGGTTGGGGATCATGTTAAATCTTGGGATCAGAAGCTGTGTCAAGCTGAATTTTCCCACAATCATGCCATTAATCGCAATACCGGTTTTAGTCCGTTTCAGGTGGTTTATGTGGTTCAGCCTAAGGGTCCGTTGGATCTGCTTACATTGCCCAGCAAGCAGAAGGTGCACGGTAAAGCGGTCGATCTGGTTTCTGGGTTGCATGAAGTTCATACCAAGGTTCGTGCTAATTTGGAGGCTGCGAACGCTAGGTACAAACAGGCAGCTGATCAGAAACGGCGTCCCGTCGAGTTCCAGGTTGGTGATTTTGTGTGGGCTATTTTAACAAAGGATCGTTTTCCAGTTGGTAAGTATAATAAGCTGTAGCTAAGAAGATTGGCCCTGTTGAGGTCGTTGCGAAGATTAATCCGAATGCATACAAATTGAAGCTGCCAAGTCATATTCGTACTTCGGATGTATTTAATGTGAAGCATTTGGTTCCGTATGATGGGGATTCGTCTGATGATGAATTGGTTGTTAATTAGAGGACGAATTTTTTCAGGCGTGGGGAGAATGATGCAGTCGAAGAGTTAGCGTTCGAGTTTTTAGATGCGTTCGACCGTAACGGGCGTAACTTTTGATTCCGGAGGAGTTACGGGACGCACAGCATATCAAAACGAGCGTCTTTTCGAGAGGAACAAGAGTCATCGGGCTTCGTCCCTTGAGCGGCCCGTAAAAAGGCCAAATTCCGCTTCGAAGGCCCTCAAATGGGCTTCTGAAGTTTTTATCAGCTTTTACCGTATTTTGGACATTTTCGTAATTTCCGTGTTTTAGGGTTTCTTTTCAGTAGGGTTTTTCCCCAGACTTTATATACTTTATGCTAGGGTTTATGAGAGGCGGTTTTTGATATCATTTGAATAAAATCGTTTTCTTGTTCCAACTTGTAGTCTTGATTAATTTCGACTGCTGTTGAAGGATTGTTTACGCGTATTGATTCATTTCTACCGTAATCAATCATTTAACTAAGCTTCCGCTACGTCAGTTAGGCTTTAGAACAATCATGGACCTTACTACTACATTAGTTGGATTTATATAATTTGGGCTAATTTATTTGTAGAAAGTGATGGGCCATTAGCCATAAATCTAGAATGGAAATTGAGAAATTAGGATGATTTTATTTGGGTTTATATTTGGACCCAAAAGTGGCCCTATTAGTAATATACTCCCTCCGTCCCATAACAATGGGCACAAAATGAATCTTGCACAAGAATTAAGAAAAGTATAAATGTTGTGAGTATGAAAAGTGAGTGGGAGAGAGAAAGTGTAAATGTTGTGAGTGTAAAAGTAAAGTAGGAGAGAGAATGGGTGGGATAAATAGTAAAGATTCTTTCTATTTTTAGTAATGTGCCCATTTGAATGGGACGCCCAAAATGGAAGTTTGTGCCCATTGTTATGGGACAGATGGAGTATAGGATATAAATTTGGGCCCCTAAAAATTGAAATTTTTTAGGAGGCCCAAAGCCATGGCTTTGGTGGCTTTGTGCATGTGCCGGGCCTACAAATATGAAGATTATTTTGGGACGGAGGGAATATATCTTATTTTTCTTTCAATATTCAATGCTCTAAATATACTCATACCTGATTTGTGTTTAGCCATTTTGTTTGAATCTTCATCAACCTCGAACATCTGCAGTCGTTTTTGTGATTAGGAAAATATAGAAATATACCCATGTACTTAGCTTAAGGATGCAGATATGCACTTATACAAATTAATTGCCATATTAACCCCTGTACTCAAGAATAATGTGTGGAAATTAGGCTTCCATCAATTTTCCATCCAAAACTTAACAGAAACGCTGACTAGGTGTCTGAGTTGGCAAGTAAAATTGATCATGTGGAAAACGAATTGCCAAAGTGGAATTATTGAGTATGACGGGGCTCGAAACTACGTTGCTTTGATACATAAAGTCAATTTTCGTTAAATAGTTAACATATATGTTATATAAGTAATGAAATATAATTATTTAGCCACTTCCGTTAGCAAATCTGTTAAAAGAGCCCAAATCTTCTCAATCATCCTCATTCTCATTATCTCAAACACCAACACCACTGTCACCCATCACCAACACCACCATCACCACCACCAAAAATTACAACAAAAAATTGTATAAATTGACAAATTACAATAGATCATAACACAGATATGAAAAATCTCAAAACTCAATTTCCAAATCTCAAATCAAAGGAAAGATCGTGAAATAAAAAAGGAAAAAAAGAATATCAGAATGATGAACGGAGGTCGGAATCAATGGCAGTCAGAGACGATTTTTCGAGCCCAAATCTTGTTGAGGGAGATGGTGTTCGTATGAATTAGAATTATGGCCGGAGAGGTTGGAGTTCGTCGGATTATGAAGAGCTTGACGGAATCTATGGACTTCGACGGGATTAGGAATGGTTGACCGGCCAAATCGGGAAGAAACATAAAGAAGGGGAGATCGGAAAAGAGGGGAGGGGTTGTCCGGGGAAGACGATTGTAAGGGTTTGACCGGCGGTGGTGGGTCGGAGGAAAGAGGGACGGGGCTGACGGGAATGGAGGTGGGGGGCAGGGAAGATAAATTCAAATGTATTGTTGTTTTGGAGTGGGATGAGTGTTACTATTAGGGTTTTTAATATTTTCAATCTAACCCCTTGATTTTAACAAACTCTATTTAATACACCAAAATTTCCATATCAGCAATTCTTCCTAGTAAGCTACTTCCAACTGGGCTATTTTTTCCACGTCCTCAATTCAAATATCCAACTTAGACACCTAATCAGCGTTTCTGTTAAGTTTTGGACGGAAAAATGACGGAGGACTAATTTCCACACATTATTCTTGAGTACAGGGGTTAATATGGCAATTAATTTTTATAAAGGCATATCTGCATCCTTAAGCTAAGTACAGGGGTATATTTCTATATTTTCCCTTTTGTGATTTGTATGTTACTTTTTCTTTCTCAATCTTTCCCTACAATAAAGACGAAAATGATAAGCAATTAACTTGGTTTATATTGAAAAGACTATAAAGAATATCAAAATCATTAGTGCTGCAAAAGTGAGCCTTAACTTGGTTAACAAATTTTGATTAAGATAATACTCCCTCCGTCCCAGAAAGATAGTCGATCTTTTTTCATTATTATTACGAGGGAACTTTGAGCAGTTATAAATGCTACTTATAATTATGTTAATGTGAATCTAAAAATTGATATTAATAGTATTTATAATGGTGTATCAAGAACAATTTCAAAAATTTCATTAGAATAATTAAAAGTATCTTTAATTATTACTCAAAAATTTCCTTCGTAAAACCCATGAAAATAAGGGGACTATCATTCTGGGACATAGGGAGTATAAAATGTTAGGAACAAGTTTACAATCATTCCAAGTAATATTATCCAAACATATCACATTTTATAATAATGTCATCACAAAAGAGTTAGTATTACTAATGAAATGCAATTTTAGAAGTAAAATCGAACTAAATTATGAAGAAAAAAAAATATATAGACTTAACATAAAGCTTAGTCAGATCTCAACTTCTTTAACACGATTCAACTCAGATTAATATACTCCCTCCATCCCAAAATGATCTTCACATTTGACCTTTCAAACTTTTTAAGGATATGAACACTTACTTCATTAGCCATGTTGTGTTTATCTACATTTAAGCCCAAATTGGTAGAAATGGGAAGAACTTTTTGGGACAATGAAAAATGGCAAATGAGAAGATCATTTTAGGACGGAGGGAGTACTATTTACCATTACTTATAATTTTATTTAAAAACTTATAACATTAGACATAAAATTGAACCAAATTATGCAATTTTTTTTAATATTAACTAAACTAAATACACAAAATGACGAAGATTCTCAGACACTGTAACTTTAAACCTACAATTTATCAATGTTTTGAGATGATTTCGAAATTACCCAAAAGGACTTGGCTTTTGTTGATCAACTACACGACATACTTATATTTTAAGTATTTTTTTTTGGATGGATTCAACAAAAATCTGGAAAAAAAAAAACTAACGTTACAAAAAATTCAACTTAAATCGAAAAGAAAATACAGCATTATTTCATACTTACCCAACACAAGTCATCTGAGTCTGTTGACCTTATGAGAATTTTTTTTACCTTCAACAAAAAAAAAAAAAAAAAAAAGGCATTCATCTAAATAGGTATGTTTAGTGAGTTGCATTATGGCCTGTTTTTTGTTTGTTATATTAGGCTTATAATGGGGTATTATGTTCTTGAGTACTCCTTCCGTCCTAACTTAAACTTGAAAAACTCTTGGTTTCAAGATCTATCTTCTTCTATATGAATTATAAAGAACGGCTCAAATGAATTCAGCTAGGATTAAATGTTGTAATCCACTCTAGGACCACACGATTGCAGCAGTTCGTCTCCACGGTAACCTGCCCACGGCTCCAATTCAGTGAAGGTTTTCAGCGTTGGTGGCTTCAAGGTCAAGAAATCCTCAACCGCTTCAATCTTGGCCGAGATTGATTCTCCATCTCTTTTCTTTCCCCACTCCCCCACCCCTGCGCTTAAACCCACCATCGAGCAGTTGCTAAATAAAATTTTGGAGGCGCTAATTGTGTTTCTGTCGCCTGCACTCTCCGTTTTTCTCTTGCTCAAATCAAAATGTAATTCTAAATTTACAAAGAAGAATGTCGGTCTCCGCTCACTCCCTCCTCTTTTCAACTCCCCAGTCCCAGCCTTCTTCATGCTTAACACTCTTCTCCCAAATCAGAGATCAGCCCATCTATCCAATCAACCTGAATGAATTATGATAATAATATAGACTTTGGTAAAAGGGAAAATCAATTGTATTGATATTGAAAGGCAGTATAAATACTAGAGTAGTATCTTAAGGAACAAGTAATAGAAACCTAATAGAAGAAAGACTAATACTAATAATAACCTAAAGTGAAAAGGAAACTAGATCACGTAGGATCTTTATCATTAACATGCCCCCTCAAGATGGACGACCGTGGAGAGAGTCCGATCTTGGCAATGAGCTCAATAAATTTTGGCCTAGGTAAAGACTTGGTTAGGACATCAGCTAGTTGGTCCGCTCCCGAGATATGTGATACACGCAAGTTATGAGCCTGAACTTGTTCACGAACAAAATGATAATCACGATCCACGTGTTTCATTTTAGAGTGAATACTGGATTGGCAGCAACATACGTAGCACCCAGGTTATCACAATAAACGGTAGGCGTGTGTGTGATCTCAACATGTAACTCACGAAGTAAATTTTGCAGCCATAGGATCTCAGTTGTAGTGTCAGTAACGGCCCGATACTCGACTTCAGTAGACGACCATGCAAGTGTTATCTGTTTTCGGGAACTCCACGACAGCGGATTTCGCCCAAGATAAACAATGTAACATGTGGTGGAAATATAATCATCCTTGTCCCCTGCCCAATCCGCATCAGTAAAACCATGCAGTGTAACTGGAGAATCCCGCCTAATTAGAATACCATGACTGCTTGTGCCAACCAAATAGCACAATACTCGTTTGAGGGCTGCCCAGTGCAGATCTGTAGGGCAGTGCATAAACTGAGACAGACGATTAATAGCAAATGAGAGATCACACCTTGTAAGTGCTAGGTATTGTAATGTGCCAACACTACAAGAAAACCACTAATTTACGGCGGCCGGAAGCCGCCGTATAAAATATGTATAGCCGCCGTATATACTATTTACGATGGCTAGAGGGCGGACTTTATGGTGTCTGGTTTAGTGTCGTCGTGAAAACATATATGGCAGATTCTAGCCGCCGTGTATAGTATATACGGCGAATAAAACACTGCCGTAAATAAAGTAACATATATACGGCGGCGGCCTTCATCCCATGTAAATAATATCCGTATTAACCTATCTGAGGAGTTATATACGACATCTTTTTTCTGCCGTATATAACGAGCACATTTACGGCGGCCTGTAATATTAGTCACAATGTTATATACGGCAGTTTATCGCCGCCGTATATATTCCTTTATAACAGACATTGAAATTTGATTATATTTATTTACATTACCTAGCTCTGTGTCTATACGCGATCATTCAAACCATACATATATATCAAAAACACATAATAGTTCATTAATACTAATTAATATATCCAAAGTTGGTAAAATATTTTCAAACTAAACAAAAGAGGATCTACTAAACATCACTTACAAAAAGTTTAACCTTCGTTGCAGTTCACATCCAAAATAAGATCCACAAAATATTCAAAACAAGTTCTACGACAAAACAACCATATATAATGTCATGTCCTGATGACGTATTCCATACTCCTCTTCTTGGCTTAGCATCCACGATAACCCCTTAATATCTGTAAAGATTATCATGTTAATTAGAATCACCTCAAATCGAATTTCTAAGTCATTAACTGTACTAGGGAATTAGTTAACATCATAACAGAGAAACATTATTTGCACATAAAAGAAACTTGTATCAAATTAGTATTCATATACTCCCTCTGTCCCAGAAAGTTAGTCCCACTTTATTGGTTGTTAACTTGAATCAACATTGAGCAATAATTTAGGCTAGTTTTTAACATCTTTATGAAATCTAAATTATTTATTGATGCACACCATAGTAAATATTATCAATAAAAAGTTTGAGATTTTCAGTAGGATAGTTAAGACTAACCTAAATTGTTGCACAAAGTTCACTCAAGTTAACAACAAAAAAAGAGACTAACTTTTCGGGACGGAGGGAGTATATGTTATTCACATGTTAAAAGAGTAGATATTCTCAAAATATCAAACAAATACCATCATCCTCTTAAACAATATTTACTTCAACTAACTAATTAACATTTTAATAATCCAATATTCCAATATATGCAAAAAGAGTCCAGACTAGACTTCAAGCATGTAACAAGAATCTACTAAACTAGTCTAGAAATGCAATCTGTTAAAATATAGTAGTGAAATGTATTAACTAATACATGTACTTTCACATATAATGGAACCTAACAAATTTACTCACACATACATTCACATGTAGTTAATTCAGATACCAATAAAAGGGAATACCAGATTTTAGTTTTTTGTTACAAACTGTAATCAGTTTACTCTCACACATATTGGTCTAGAGATGCAATTAGTTTCTTAGTTTCTTGTAACATAATGCTTTAATCTTATGAAATATATACCAGCTAAGTCTATATGAATAAATACCAGAATCTTTCAGTTAAAAAAAAAAAAAAAAAAAACATAAAGAGACGTAGTTTCACACATACCAATTCTCATGCAAATCCTGCTCTTCCATCTGTTGAATACTAGCATTTCCTTTTAGATGTTCCATAACATCACGCTTAAAAGCTTTAAACGCCTCTTTTTGAGCACTTAACTCAGCTTCCAGCGATTTTTTTGTGATTCCATTGATATTCTTTGTGATTCCAGCTTCTCCTCAAACTCAGCACGGGCCGCCTCAAATTCAGCTCGGGCTGCAGCAACTGCGTCAGTTGTTGAGGCTTTACCAAATACCATAGATTTTGTAAGACCATGTCCCATACAGCGCATACGCCCATGACCATCTTTCCCTATAACATCTGTAAATATCCGCTCCCGCTTACTTGGTGACATTCTCTCCTCCTCAGGTAATTTCTCAATTGCATCATTGAGTGTGAGCTGCAAGATAAACAAATTCATTGAAGTGACTCAGAAATTTTAGGAACATTTGTTCCAAAGATACTTTTGAAATTGTTGAATACTCCTTCAGAATAATTGACTAATTGTTTGAAATGATTCATCATCAAAATCTGAAACAAGATTAAGTTTTCCAAATTCTCCATTCGTCTTAAACAAGGAAGCAAGTCAAGATGACAAGTGTTATAATTTGTTGCATTACATTGCCTAATTATCACAAAAATATGATAAGAAAGCTGCATTATATTGCTTATTTGTCACAGATTTTTTAAGTGTTGCAAGTGTCTACTGCAGCAAGCTACAACTGAGCAACTGTTCTATTAAATCATGTTTGATTTTTCACACTTATTCAAATTACCATACTAATTAATCAGTATTATAATTTTGACTACAAAATGACTCATATTTAAATGGGGGAACATAACTTACTATCATTCGAGAAGTAGTCAGGTCCATAGGCTGACCAGCCTTGTCGGTACGTGTAGCAATAAACAGGCTCACTCGATCAACAGGTTCCCCCTTGTCTTCAAGCTATCACGCATAACAAAATAATTTTACATCAACAAAAAAGTGAAACCTATGTGTAACATGGAAGAAACCTGAATGACAATTAAAACTAAGATGAAACATGACAAACCTCTTTCCTTATCTGACAGTGTGACCTTTTTCCGGTCCTATTCAGACACACTTGTTTGGATCGATTACTTTTGTTTATTTCTGCTATTTCCTAAGAAAGATATTACATAATATATTGAGTTTAGCTATCTTAGTTCCAACAATTTATAATATAACTAAGTTTGATTCAAATTTTACCTTAGACCTTTCAGAACTCCATATACGAATAAGATTAGCCCATTGATCTGGAATTACACATTCAGGTCGGTTAGCCAAGCGTTCCTCATCTGTATTATACCTTTTGTACACGTCTTTTGCTGAAAATTTCCATTCTCTCCATTGTTTAGCGAGAGCTGATATGCATATTTTTCGGTACTCTGGAGGCGCGTTGGTGCTATCCTACATACAATTCAACAATGAGAAATAACACTTGCTAAAGAAAAACCTGATGGAGGATTTACAAAATAAAAAGTACAACTTACTTGAACATCTTTCCATATGTTTTCTAGTACAATGTCTGACATTTGATTCCATTCCACATTCAATGGAAAATTTACTCCATTTTTCACGAAGTATCCAAGTTGGCTAGCGAGTTTATGCTTTTCACCGCCACAAGCTTGTCCATATTCATTAAATATGACATTCAGATTTTCATTTCCCCATTTCTTCGTTTTTTTTTTTTTTTTTTTTTGCTAAGCCTCTACCTTTTCGTGTGCCCCCTTCTCTTGTCGGATCATTTCGTATTCGTCTTGGAGCTATAACTAGCTGTAATTCTCAAAAAACCATAAGAAAATACATATTGCTTATTTAAAATAATAAACTAAAAAGAAAATGCATAGTGATAATATACTATTCAGCAAGAAAATATCACAAGTTTAATATTCGTTAATCATAAATAAATAGCAAGACTAGTTGATCAAACATGAAGCATGAGTTGTAACATAGACTCTTAGCAATGGAAAGAAAATGAGATTGAAACAAATAATTGTCAAACTAATCCTCATCACTAGCAGCCATATCAACATCATCATCATTTGTAACAGTAGTCTCAATCTCCACCCCCTCTACTCCTTCTCGCACCCATAATGTCTCTTCATTCGTAACAGTTTCGTCAAGATCTTGCTGGCAAAATGGTACAAGTTGTGGTACAGATTCTGAAGTTCTTCCATCTTCATTTAACATGTCAAAAGTATCTCTTGGTGTAATCCTCATCACAACATTCCAATCAGATTGTACAGGATCTTCAACATACCAAACTTGCTCCGCTTGAGATGCCAATATGAATGGTTCATCACTCACTCGATTATCCTTGTACAACTTGCGATTGAAGTTTACAAGAGTAAATTTTTGCTCATCCTCTATCTTACTCGTACGATTATCAACCCAATCACATTTAAACAAAACAAATCTTGTGCAGTTGTTATAACGGATTTCTAGGATATCAATCAACTCCCCGTAGAAGTTAACATCCCCTACAATGGGATTATTGTCTTTTCGGCTTGCAAAACTTGTAACATTTGCATTTAGCATAACTCCACTATTTTGGGTTTTTCTACGTCTGTCCACGTCCTTCACACGATATCGAAAACCATTTATAATGTATGACTTAAATCTTCGGGCATCCATATGAGGACCCAATGCAAGACTTCTAATTCTTTCAGGTACTGCATTTTTCATCTGGCACACCTTTATATACATAAAAAAGAAGAATAATTTTCTATTAAAATTATAATTAAGATAGAAAATGAATAACATAAAAGACCAACCATAAACTTACATAATCTTTGAACCAGCTATCAAAATTTTCATTGTGTTCTTTCTCTATAAGATATCGCTGAGTGCGAGGCAATGTTTCCATTAAATGTGCACGGTGCATTCTGAGGATATTAAAAATAAAAAGTTAAATATTATGAAAACGACAAAGATATTGTATATATGCTTAAAGTTAGAATCTATTTACTCTAGGTATTGTTCGACATCTTCGGTATTGAAAAGCACATATCTATGGGCTTGTACTCTTGTGATGTAATCAAGGGTAATATCCTCAGACTTTCCCACAAAACGTCCTGACTCGTCACCATCATCATCATTTCTTCGAGGATGATTAGACTTGGTTTCAACGTCAGTCAAATATTGCGTACAAAAATGCATACATTCTTCAGCTACGATTGCCTTAGCTATGGATGCCTCTGGGTGAGCTCGATTTCGAACATATAGTTTTAATGTAAGTAGAAACCTACAAATATTACAATATAACTTAAAATAAATATTTATAATTTATACATCAGAATCACAAAGATATACAAATAAATGCAAGAGTATTTCATACTCTTTCACGACCCTTGAAGAAGATTTTGAGCTATAGATTTATCACTTCTAACTCTGTATGCTTCTACCAAATACATCCAACCACACAGTAGTACGTTATAAGTCGCTCTAAAACAAATAAGGCTTAAAAACTTGAACACACTATCTTTATAAGAAGATGTTGATTACCTAAAACTTGCTCATGTCCCTATATCATTGATAGGGATGGCAACGGGGCAGGTTCGGTGCGGGTTTGGCACTTCCCAAACCCACCACCTCATTTAAAAGTGTCAAACCCGGACCCGTTCCGTTTACTATATAGCATTTAAAAAAGATCACTATTCCATAACGCAACATTAATTTTTTCTTTTAGTACATAAAGAAACTTAGAACATTGTATAAATATTAAAAAATACATTAACTCATTATACATAAATAGGGGTAATATATAAGTAATTACAAAAATACTAGACAAATAACTACAAATTAGGCAGGACCGGAGGGGGGGGGAGGGAGGACAAAGTCTCAAATGCAACGGGTGTACAGCCATGCGACGGGCTGCTCCATGGGCCGACCCGCCAGCCAGCCCTCATCCAGCCAGAGCGACACGTGGCGTGCTGTGAGCCACTCGCTGGTTCACCCAGCCGCGCGCCGCCACGTGTCGCCTTTAAAAAAAAAACCTTAACTTTAAAATGCTATATCTTGAGATTTATAACTCAGAAAAAAAAAAAAAAAAAATACCGTTGTGTTCGTCTCGACGAGACGAATAAAACTACATTTTTTACACACAAAAAGTTTGAGTTGCTTGTCAGCTGAGATGTAACACTATGTTCTAATAAAAGTAACTGTTTCATATTCAAAAAGTAACACTTTTTACAGTCAAATGTAACAGCAATTTAACAATTAACATTGCTGATAGGGAATAAAGTTTTTGTTTTTTATAACAGAAACATAAAATATAACCTCTTGTATTGATTCGAAGATATCTACAATTAGGATAGTCAGAATTTGTTTTTATATTTTGGTGTAAAATCAAAAATATATATAATATATAATAGCATATTAGTAATATATATATACATGTAAATATAATTGGTCTGGTCCGGAACCGTATATATATTTTTCAAAACCAGAACCTGACCAATTTACTGGTTCTAAAGGAATTTGGAACCAGAACCAAACCAATACCATTGATTCGGTCCGATTTTTATTAGTCCGGTCCGATTCCAATATTTTTTGCACAGCCCTAGTCCTGGCTATGTATCGTGAACAGAATGAAACAGCCTTTAAAGTTGTCAGCAGAACTAAGTGTTGCCACCATGTTCTGCTCTTATTTATCGTTTACTCCTGCAAAACCTCTTTCATACGTAGCATAAATATTATATTTTGGTCTGCTGTTACTTGATAATCTTTCTGTCTCATTTTAAGAGTCAAAACTATCTAAAAAAAGGGCGTCTCATTTATTTATGAGTCAAAATTCTAAAATAAAAAATGGGTCTTATAAATGACATACTCATAACAATTATCAACTAACTCTTCTCTACCCTATTTTCTATCTCCTACCCAACTATCAACACTCACAACACATCACAATTTCCTTAATTCATGAACCCACCCATTTTTTAACTCTTAAAATGGGATGGAGGGAGTATTTGAAAGTTAGAGGATTATATTAAGCTTGTCTCAGTTTTTGACTTAAATGGCAATGCTGTGCAGTATTCCTTTTGTGGTTTACTCCTGCGTAAACTATAATAATTTCCAATGTGGGGGTCAAGCTCTTTCCCATATGTTTCGTATATATCTTACAAACAAAACACAGGTGGTAAAGAATACTCCCTTCATCTCATTTTAAACATGGAAAAAATGTTGGTTACAAAAATTAAGAAAAAAGAGATGTGTTGTGAGTATACATTGTTTGGTAGGAGAGAGAAAGTGGGGTAAAAAATAGTTAGTAGATAATTGTTGTGAGAATGACATGTGGGGTCTACAAATAAGAAAAAGCATTTTAAAACTTTATTTTTTAGGTTTTGAGGTTTAAAATGTGACAACACTATTGTTTTGAACTGTGTATAACCTGCAAACATATACTCCTATAACAAAATATTCATATGAAATTGCGATTACGGACTGATAACCACACGATCTATTCCATTTTCAATTGATTTAAGAGGATAGAAGTCAGATATTGCACTCTTAATCAAGATATGTAAATAAGTCAAGTGAATATAAATGCACCCATACACTAAACACGGGTAGATAAAATCAAAGGATCTTCAATATGTTCAATACTGTACAAGCACTTTCAACTAGACGTGTCCAAAAATCAACCGGAACCGGCTAACCGGCGGTTTTCTAACCGGTCAAAACCGGTCAAAACCGGCCAACCGGCTAACCGGCCAACCGTTTCGGACGTGAACCGTATATGGCCGGTCCGGTTAAGGTTAAGGTTAAGGTTTATGGGAACCGGCCAACCGGCGGTTATAACCGTCGGTTGAGTAACCGGTCAAACCGGCGGTTGAACCGGCTGACACACCTAAATTTCGAATTTCCAGTTAGTTTTTTAACAATTCCAGTTAGTTTGTTAGTTTTCAGTCAGTTAATTCCACTTTCCAGTCAGTTTTTTGACATTTTTCTGTTAAATTTCCAGTTTCCAGTCAGTTTTTTGACTTTTTCCAGTTAAATTTTCAGATTTCAGTCACTTTTTTGACATTTTTCAGTTAAAAAAAAAAAAAAAAAAAAATGAAAAAGGCAGACGGTTTAACCGGCTTAACCGGTTTAACCGGTTAACCGCCTAACCTTAACCGTTAGGGCCGGTTAGCCGGGGCGGTTACGGTTAGACCTCCGGCGTCTTCTCAACCGCCGGTTATAACCGGCTAACCGCCGGTTAACCGGCAATGGACACGTCTACTTTCAACTAAAACTAATCGGGTCAACTGGCAGTCAAAAGTAGTAGCCAAGAAATTTTGAGATATGCCCAGGCAATGAGCGTTTGTATTTGATGTAATAAAAGCATACTCCCTCCATCCCAATTGAAGTTTCACAATTTTAGTAATGACACAAATTAAGAAAAGTGACGAGTGTAAGAAGGGTTGTGAGAGGGAAAAAGTTTGTGTGTATGACAAGTGGGACCTACAATTTAAATATGTGAGGGGAAAGTTAGTGGGTATAACAAGTGGGCCTCATAATTTAAGTATGTGAAAGGAAGAAGTGAGTGGGTGACAAGTGGGGCCTACATTTTTTACCATTTTAGGAAAGGATAAGCTTTTAACGGGACACCCATTTGGGTAAAAGATGAAGCTTCAAATGGGACGGAGAGAGTATTTCTTGTTTTTCAAAACATCGAAATCTTGTAATCGCTCCGTCCCATTTTATGAGTTAAAAAATGAGTAGGTTCATGAATTAAGGAAAAAATGATGTGTTTTGGAGTGTTGATAGTTTGTAGGAGAGAAAGTGGAGTAGAGAATAGTTAGTGGATAATTGTTGTGAGTATGACATGTATGACCCACTTTCTATTTTAAGATTTTGACTCTTAAAATGGGACGCCCTTTTAAAAAAGACAATCTTACAATATGACGAAAGGAGTATATTGAATTCCATCACAGAGTACTCACTTTCTATTTTAATAAGTCCCTAAGTTAGAGTCTCATTCCTAAAATGACAAGGAATCTTTACTATTCATCTATACTCACGACACCCATCAACTTACTATTCCCTCCCACTCATTCTCTCTCTTACTTTACTTTCCCACTCATTCTCTCTCTTATTTTACTTTTATACTCACATCACTTATATCACTTATATGACATCTAGACAAGACTATGAATAAGGGCAACACGTAAACAACCAAACTACATTAGAGTTCTGATAGGTGCATCCCAAAAGTTTTCCACCATGTACGCAGAGGTCACCCAATGTTGACCATCCCATTTCAACCCATGAGTATATCTACAGTTTGAGCAGGTATGGATTTGAAGATTTTCAAGACACTAAAGTCTTGATTTTCAAAATGGAAAACACGAGAAAACGCAAAAAAACTTCTGTCTAATCACGAAAAAAAAAAATGTGGGTTCTGCCATCTGGGTGAAAAGTAATTGATCGTAATCATGTACCCTGGAAAATATAGAAAACTATGTTAGTTCAAGACAACTAGACAAGTAAAGAACAGAGAATTAGATACTCCCTCTCCCCTATATAAATGTAGCCTTTTTTTTTACTTTTTATACGCTTGTACGAAGGAACTTTGAAAAAAATAAAAATAAAATGTTATTCCTTCGTACTAACGCAAAAAAAGGCGACATTTATTCCTGACAGAGAGAGTATTAAACTAAAAGTAAGATTCATGGTATAAATAAAATGGATAGTAGAGCAGTTTTATTTTAACAGTGCGTTTGTAACAAAGGGAGCATTAAAGCACAAAATAAGTTACAGTTGTTCCAAAATAAGTACATGACATACACTGAAATTTTTATAAGATGATTCTTAATTGGGGATGATAATTTAACCCTAAGCGATGGTGTAATCCACTAAGGAAGCATATAAACCAATATTACTGTCATCTAAAGTGATGATAGTTCAGCTGATACATGATGAAGACCAAATTCGTGCATCTCAAAAGTCTCGGATAAAAAAAAACACTTGACGGAGTAAATCCATTAAGAAAGTATAAAACCAGTGATACCGGCATCTATCAGGAAGCTACATATGGATAAATATGAAATAGAACTAGTCAAACATTCATTTAACAACATTAAACTACTTCGGAATTTGCAGAGGGATTTCAACTTTTCTTTTTTTGCATACTCCCTCTGTTTCTAATTAACCGACGTTTTAGAAGGAATGTTGTGTTTCAAATTAATTGACGTTTTGCCATATTTTGTCCCATTCTGACCAAATTACCCCTTCTTTCATTAATGTTATCTCTTCACCTTCTCTCTTCATTGTACCAAAAGAAAAAAACCTTCTCTCTTCATACTAATGTCTGCCGCTTCCTCTAACTCTTTCTTTCCACAAATTTTTTTTTCCAGATTCGATCTATAGCCTTATGAATTCTTTGAGTTAGGTAAAGAAAGAGAGAAATTGAGGCTTTACACAGACACACACACAGCGAGAGAGAGAGAGAGAGAGAGAAAAGGGATTGTACAAGTGGGTTTGCACCTAAAATGAGAGGGATGAGGAAGGGCATAGATAAATGACCTATATACATCCTCAAAAGCCATCTGAAGTATCTCTAACAAAGTGGCTGCCAAGAAAAGAGCGTGTGTTTGATTTTAACTGTTTTTCTTTAATTTGGATCTGCTGCAGAAGAAGTTTGCATCCGGCGAGGCGGTGATGATTTCAACTATAAACAAAAGTCTATTTTTAACGTTGAGACAGAGAAAGAGGGAAGACGATTTAAAAGCGAGGTGGAAGTGATTTCTTTGGCCGGGATAGAAAAGAAGAGATAAAATTTTGGGGATGATGATGAACAGTGAACTGAAAGGATGAGAAGATGGGTTACAGCTTTATTGATGGCTTATTTAATGATCTGAAAGCGAAAGGGTAAATGTGGAATTGTGAAGTATAGTTAATAGTACTCCTTCCGTCCTTAAATGACTTTCCACTACTTGACTTTGGGGAACGTTTTGAGAAAAAGTTCACTTTGAACAATTTAATAGCAAATATAAATAATTACCCTTACAATCCACCTCATAGACTTGAAAGTATTACCAATATACAATGAAAAACGATATTTGTTAACAGGCAAATTTAATACTCCCTCCGGCCAGAATAAATGTAGCACTTTTTTGGTACGTTAGTAAGAAGGAACTTAAAACAATAATTTTAGGATAATTCATTATCCTAATAAAATAAAACAAAATATTGTTATTAATACACCGTTATACTACTATCAATAACAATTTTCAAAAATGGATACTTGTTCAGGGACCACATATTTTGAAAATATACACTCATTTAGAGAAAGAGTTGGTTTTGGGAGAAACTAGTTCCTCCCTAAGTTATAAAAAGTCCTGTTTTTTAACTCTTCTTAAACCCTAAAAGGCTTAAACCCTAAACCTTAAACACTAAACCCTAAACTTTAACCCCTATAAAAACAGGACTTTTTATAACTTATGGAGAAAAGCTACTATACTCACTAGGCTGTGAATGTCTGTTCTTGAGTGACATGGTGAAAGAGAGATTCATTTTGCTAAGTCAGAAGAAGATCCTAAGAGGAGAAACATTTAAGTAATAATTGGTTTTGTATTAAGCCATACTTATTTTCTTGTTTTGGATGACCATTTCACTTTAAAACAACAAAATATCAGGAACAGCTATATATTAAATATAACATCCAGGGGAAGGCATTATCCTAGCTTTTCCCTAACTCGGTCATACTGATAAAAGAAATTTCTAGTCATAGATTTGACTTACAAAGCCAAATATCTTTTATGAATGTTTAATCACTTCTATTCTTAGCCAAATAAATTTTCCAAAACATACATAATTTTAGAGCCACTTCAAGCTCAAAAATTATTTTCAAAGTTCTTTTACTGCTCAAAAATCGTGTCACCGACTCCTTTTAATGTTCAAACGTTGTTTTAACAATCCTATTACTCACTTGTCCAACATCATTGAAGAAGCGAGCCTCTATCTGAGAAAAGATTGTCAAGGCCTTTGCGTGATCCTATATTTGGCAAATGTATTTCCCAAAATGTCTGCTGAAAAAGTAATTACTTCTAGGCAGGCAAATGAAATCAAACTACCTTGAACAATTACTTCTGTACTAGAAAAAGAGAAACATAATGTATAAAAATATTCGGCACAAACATACCTTGTATCCTATGCTATGAAACTCATTTCAAATTTCCTCGATCCCTTCGATCTTCTTCCAGCAAAAGAATTGCGCGTTTTAGAAGCATCTCCAAATTATCTAATCTGCAGCAATAAATTCAACCACAGAATAAATCGCAAAACACACACACAAAAAGTACACAGCTATTCATCACCACCATTTAAACTAAACTACACATACAACAAAACTCAAGTTCTCAGGTCTACAAACAAGCAGCATAAATTCAAAACGAATTCCACTTTATTCAACTCCAAATCATAGAAACAATAACACAGGCATCTGCAGCAATAAATTCAACCACAGAACAAATCGCAAAACACACACAAAAAGTACACAGCTATTCATCACCATTTAAACTATACTACACATACAACAAAACTCAAGTTCCCAGGTCTACAAACAAGCAGCATAAATTCAAAACGAATACCACTTTATTCAACTCCAAATCATAGAAACAATAACAAAGGCATCTGCAGCAATAAATTCAACCACAGAATAAATCGCAAAACACACACAAAAAGTACACAGCTATTCATCACTATTTAAACTAAACTACACATACAACAAAACTCAAGTTCCCAGGTCTACAAACAAGCAGCATAAATTCAAAACGAATCCCACATTATTCAACTCCAAATCATAGAAACAATAACAAAGGCAATCATATACAACAACAATGAAAACCTCAGAAAAAAAAAAAAAAAAAGCAAAACAAAAACTCAACATTCCATGCTAGCGAAAATCAACACAAGTTACAGAAATCCATAGACTAACGAAATATTATTGACCTAGGAATATACCTGCCATTATTTTTTTCCATCTCGTTTTTTATCCTCATCATCATGTTTTCCAAACTGCAGAAACATTATTCAAACAAATTATAAACTAAATACACATGTTGAGGTATATTAACAAAAAACAAAGCAATTAGAATACCTATTCCCGGATTCAACATTTGTATCATCTTCAGAGAATTTTTTGCTGCTTGTGCTGCTTGGAGAGAAAGCATCCAAAATCGAAGCTGGATCAAACATCTTTTCCTCGGGAAGATCTCCTAGACTTTTGTTAACCTTATGAAAATCATCAGCAAAATTGTACAGTGATTTATATTTCGAATGCGCTTCCAGGAAAAATTTGGCTATAGAAACAAGGTCGCCAGGCTTCTGTAGACAAGCCTTGAGGAGTAGAAATACGAACAACCAATCCAGCAACAACTTAGCAAATTTCAATAAATCTGGACTGAATTTGGACCAAATAGGACCAGATTCCTTAGAAGATGCGTCACATATGGTGAGAAGTTGTTTGGGGCGAATAGTAAGGGATTGAGGAAATGCAGAAAATGATGGGGAAGATAGTTTTGTTTTCCCGAATGAAAATGTGGGGGATGAACGAACGCTACAAGTTGAAGGAACCCTAGGGATTGAATAACGCTTGGGAACTGGAGATGGAAGGAGCCTGATGATAGCCATGTTAGTACAGAATGAAAAAAAAGGAAAGAAACAAGTACAGTACTTATAGGGAAGTACAACTGGCTCATGCTTATGATACTGCGGTTTTAGGTATACGCTCTCTCACAAAATGATGTCTCAAGGAATTTTAAATTTGCTGTCGATTAAAACCAAATTTGTAATATTGATGTCATAATAATAGAGAAAAGAAAATCGAGAGCAAATTAGATATTCCCCAACACAATTCTCCCATTTTTGTGACAACAAACCAATATAAATAAGAAGAAAAAAGCTTCCACAACCCACTCGACCGAATCACGAACATTTTCTCCCTATTTTCTTCACAAAAATAATTTAATTTAAGAAAAGAGAGGAGGAGAGGCTGGCAAAGAAAATTTCGAGAATTTGCCTCAACTAGCCTCTTCCCCAACCCTTTTCTCCCAACCTTGTACCTCATCAACAAGAATCAAGAAACCCAACCCTCTTCTCCCATAAAGAAAGCAAGAAGAAAGGGGATCGGGGATCCACAACCCTGTTCTCCCAACTTGTACCTAAGCAAGAACCCTCTTCTCCCAACTTGTACCTAAACAAGAAGAAGAGAAAACTTGTACCTAAGCAAGAAGAATAGAGGGGATCCACAACCCTCTTCTCCCAACTTGTATCTAAACAAGAAGAAGAGAAAACTTGTACCTAAGCAAGAAGAAGAAAAGAAGAGAAGAAAGAGGGGATCCACATTAGAGAGAAAGAAAAAAAAGGGATCCACAACCCTTTTCTCCCAACTTGTACTAAGCAAAGAAAATATGAAAGGATGCCCTAGATATCATCTTTATCTATTTATAGGGTGAAAAACAAACATATGGCACTCACATGGTATGAGTAAAAACCCTAATGTGCTACCTTTTCCCCAATTTGCTGTACAGCTGTATACAGCATTTTAAAACAGAATAACTACATTAAAAATCGTGCCCTCCTCCTTACTACAACTCCTATTTCCAAAGTAGTAGTCCTTAAAATTATACGCCTAATATTCTTACAAAAAAATTATACGCCAAATCTTGAAATCAATCGTTTTCTTTATTTATTTTTTTAAGAAATCTTGAAATCAATCGTTAATTATGCCCGTAAGTTTAGGAAAATATAATGGGTTATAGAAAGTCACGATAAAGAATTAGGAAAGGCTAAATGGATAAATACGACGAAATTTTCAAAAAAATAAAATAACTGACTCTCCTTAATTATATGAAGAAATTTGACCACCCATATTCCAATCGTAATTACCGGTGTAATTAATTCTAAAGTTTGAATTTTCTTAACTCAATTCCAAATTTATAGCAAAAAAAAAAAAAAAAAAAAAAAAAAAACTCAATTCCAAATTTAGAAACTTGTTTCCTTATTTACTTTTCTTTAAAGACTTTTATTTATTTAAAATGATATCTCTATGTGAGTATGTGAGTATGTGTGGACAGTGCACGCACTTTTCTTCTAATGTTAAAGTAGTTTATTACCCGGCATTCCATAATGATTCCACATTTTCGACGAGACAACATTTTTAGGGCGTATGTAGTTCTTTTGGCTGACACGATCCTTCCAACTTGGTTTTAAAAAGATATCTTTTAACAATTTATGGTGGAAAGACGATAATATGTATTTTCCATGGGGATTATATTGTTTTATTTTGAGTTATTATACAATTTTGCTGATGATTTTCATAAGGTTAACAAAAGTGGAAGCTTTTTTCTTCTTATTTATATTGGTTTTTTTGTCACAAAAATGGGAGAATTGTGTTGGGGAATATCTAATTTGCTCTCGGTTTTCTTTTCTCTATTATTATGACATCAGTATTACAAATTTGGTTTTAATCGACAGCAAATTTAAAATTCTTGACATCATTTTGTGAGAGAGCGTATACCCAAAACCGCAGTATCATAAGCATGAGCCAGTTGTACTTCCCTATAAGTACTGTACTTGTTTCTTTCCTTTTTTTTCATTCTGTACTAACATGGCTATCATCAGGCTCCTTCCATCTCCAGTTCCCAAGCGTTATTCAATCCCTAGGGTTCCTTCAACTTGTAGCGTTCGTTCCTCCTCCGCATTTTCATTCGGGAAAACAAAACTATCTTCCCCATCATTTTCTGCATTTCCTCAATCCCTTACTATTCGCCCCAAACAACTTCTCACCATATGTGACGCGTCTTCTAAGGAATCTGGTCCTATTTGGTCCAAATTCAGTCCAGATTTATTGAAATTTGCTAAGTTGTTGCTGGATTGGTTGTTCGTATTTCTACTCCTCAAGGCTTGTCTACAGAAGCCTGGCGACCTTGTTTCTATAGCCAAATTTTTCCTGGAAGCTCATTTGAAATATAAATCACTATACCTAAACAGGAAGAAGAGAAAACTTGTACCTAAGCAAGAAGAATAGAGGGGATCCACAACCCTCTTCTCCCAACTTGTATCTAAACAAGAAGAGAAAACTTGTACCTAAGCAAGAAGAAGAGAAGAAAGAGGGGATCCACATTAGAGAGAAAGAAAAAAAAGGGATCCACAACCCTTTTCTCCCAACTTGTACTAAGCAAAGAAAATATGAAAGGATGCCCTAGATATCATCTTTATCTGTTTATAGGGTGAAAAACAAACATGTGGCACTCACGTGGTATGAGTAAAAACCCTAACGTGCTACCTTTTCCCCAATTTGCTGTACAGCTGTATACAGCATTTTAAAACAGAAAAACTACATTAAAAATCGTGCCCTCCTCCTTACTTACTACAACTCCTATTTCCAAAGTAGTAGTCCTTAAAATTATACGCCTAATATTCTTTCAAAAAAAATTACACGCCTAATCTTGAAATCAATCGTTTTCTTTATTTATTTTTTAAGGAATCTTGAAATCAATCGTTAATTATGCCCGTAAGTTTAGGAAAATATGATGGGTTACAGAAAGTCAGGATAAAGAATTAGGAAAGGCTAAATGGATAAATACGACGAAATTTTCAAAAAAATAATAAGTAAAATAACTGACTCTGCTTAATTATATGAAGAAATTTGACCACCCATATTCCAATCGTAATTACCGGTGTAATTAATTCTAAACTTTGAATTTTCTTAACTCAATTCCAAATTTATAGTTAAAAAAAAAAAAAAAAAAATCAATTCCAAATTTAGAAACTTGTTTCCTTATTTACTTTTCATTAAAGACTTTATTTATTTAAAATGATATATTCGGAGCATATAATTATTTTAAATGTAATATAAATATTATTTTTATGAACAATGTAAATAAGTTATTATATAATACTCTTTCATTCACTCTAATTTAAAAGTAGAAGCGAGATAATTATTGTGTAACATCAAGAGTAATAAGGAAGAAATCAAAGAAAGTAGAGAGAATCTAGGGAACAATTGTGGTTTGAATATTAATTAGAAAATGGTAAGTAATTACTCCCTTAGTCTCATTCGTAAGGGTAAAAAAAAATTGGGTTCCAAAATTAAGAAAAGAAATTTTCTATTACTTTCTCTAACTTAAAATAACTGTCATATTTGACAAATCAATACTTATAAAATTGTAATTATGTTTCCTTAATAGCAAAATTTTGATCTTTTATGATCAAATAAAAGTAAAACTTGCGAGATATCTATATATTATAAAATACATCACTAAAGGACAAAACAACAAAGAGCGGTCCAGATTAATTCAAAAACGTATTGTGCGGCCACAATTCTTTTAAAAGTTACACTTTACCCCTCTTCATTTTTTTCTTACTTTTAAATTAGTCCCTAAAGTTTTAGGTGTTGCAGTTTAGCCCCTGATTTTTTCTCTTTCTCAAATCAGTTCTCTAACTTTCATATGTTTCACATCACCCCTAATCTTCTCTTTCTTTTAGAAACGAACCGAACGCATATTAGTTGAGAAGTAACAATCGCAGTTGCCTTGGCACGGGGTCGGTACTAGTATAGATTATACTCCATATCGGTAAAGAAAAAGGAAGTTGTCAGTATCCATCCCTCCAAAAAACTTACCTCCATCTTTTCTCTTTTAGAAATACTAATACTGATTCACTAAAAATACAATATTTTAATTTGAAAAAAGATATTGGTCAATAATAGCCTAAGTTATAACCAAAATAACAAAAAAGCAAACATCAAACTAAAAGAAAATTTAGACTGGAACAAAAAAAACGTAGTATTTACTTTTTACATGTAAAGAAATTTGAGTAGGCAGTAGATTATAACAATATTCTCAATAATTCAAGAACTATGAAAGTACTCCCCTCATCTAAAAAAAAGTCAATTTTTATTCTTAATAAAAAATTAAGTTGAATATCTATTTTAGGACGAAAGAATTATACCTAATTATATACATGTACAAATAACTATAAGTAAGTACTTAGTTCTGGGGAAAAAAAAAAGAAAAAGAAAAAAAACACCTCCTCTTTATAAAAATCTTAAATTAGTGTTGATTTTTCTAAAAATGTACTTTCGATCGAGATTAAATTTCATATTATTTTTTATATTCTTTTGGGACGGAGCTAGCAGTACTTATTGTACACATTATTCTCTTTGAATCTCCAGTTACTTAAACAACAACTAAAGAGAATAAACATAAATTTAAGAGTTCACGATCCAACCTCGGGAACTAAATCAACCACACAAAAAATCACTCCCTTTGTATTAAAATGAATGTTCATTATTTTTCAAAAATTTGCTTTTGATAAAAATAAATAAATTTTGACGAAATTGGGATGTTAATTTTGTGATGGATGGAGTAGCAATGATTAGAATTTGAAACACACAACGAAAGTAAATCCCCAAACCGTTCCAACCAAAGAAACATAAAATCAGTAATTGCAAGTCAATGTCTAAGGAAATTAATCAAACATGGCTCGTCAATATGTTGAGCACTACTAAACACATGAACACAATTGAGGAGGAAAGGAAAAGCACCATTGCTTGCACTCGATAACACCTTTGTTGGCCATTAATCCAACCACAGCAGTCTAAAATCAGTAATTGCAAGTCAAAATTACATAAATTTTTTAGCTAAATTGAATTTCTAAGATACTCCGTATGTATTATGGCTGACATTTTTAATATCCACCCCCACCAACAACAAAATTGGCCCGGCAATGAGTAGCATCGCAGATATAGGGGAGGGAAGAATTTTACCAACAACAAAATTACCAATGCCCCAACCTCTCTCCTACTCCATGTCATTCAAGCCTAAACTCTTTCCAGTTACCCATACAAACCCACGAAGCAAATCAACACTAACATAAAAATGCAAAAATGCACTTCAAAACTCGCGAACAACGTTACAAATAGACACAAGTAGAGATGCAAATCAACTCAAACCTCGGGGGGAGAACTACCATGCAGACACTTGTGATATCAGGCATCACAATCTTGCCGGATAGTCAAATTTAAACTATAATTTGTCCCAAACTACAACAACTTAACACTACTTCTGTCACCACAAATAGTTATGTTTATGCAAAACAACCTTGTATTATCAAATTGGAGATATTAAACATCCACAGGGGTCTATCAATTATTACTAACTCTTGACTCAACTCAACCTAACTCCGCCTCTATCCCAATTACTTAGGGTTGCGTAGGTGAATCGTTTTTGCCCATAAAATGTCTCAATTTTATATATCCTGTGTCCCATAAACACCATCTAAGAAGTAAAGAAACCCAAATCAAGAAACTGAATGCAAAATCAATAAAGAGGGGGGATGGTTAAAGAGAGTGAGGGAGTACCTGAGCTTCTGTTAGTAAATAAACTATCAAAAAAAAAAAAAAAAGGGTTATTGACACGAAAAAATAATCCCCACACTTACTAATTTTATCCCAACCCAACTTAATTCAATTGTATTCATACCCTTCTCCTAATCCCCTCCCAGCCAAAACTCAACTAAATACTACCATAACACAACTCAGCGAAACCAATTAATACCCCATAGGCCCATATATCGACTATAGAAAGAGAGCAAATTAGGGATTAGAGATATATACCAGTCGATATTTGCCATCGTGATGAGAAGGGGCGTTGGTATGAATTCTGATAGGGCAAAGCTTGCGTCGATTGAAGATGCGGGAGGGGTGGGGTTTGTCCCTCAAGCTGTTCTCCGGAATGCAGGCAATGTGGATACGCTAACTGCTATAACCGGCCGACTGTAACCGCATAAACCTACGCCGTTGGATGAACATTGTAAGAATGAATCTGAACCCTTTTTTATGTTTTGGCTTAGAGTAAGTCTCAGCCATCGGGTATCTTTTCCAAAACTCAATCCTGACCCCTCATTATAAAACGGTTATTCTTGTTTCCTATTGTAATATAGGAGATATTAGTTCTTTATTTTTTTAGAAAGCATCCAGTTATATTATTTATAAAAAGCAGTTTTTGATGGGGATTATTATAATACTATTAGTGCTCAAAGTTCATTCGTAATAACGACAAAAAAAGTGGGAATCATCTTGGGGCGGAGGGAGTTCATCTACAAAATCCTACTACCTCTGTCCCTAAATGAGTGTCCAAATTTCATTTTAAGGGACATAACTTTTTGTATAATTTGGTACCAAAATTCATATATAATCTTGTAATCCTCTTTACAAGCATTTAGTTTTTGCAAGTATAAAGAGACCGGTGAAAAAAAAAAAATCGAAAAAAAAAAACATTTAGGGACAAAGTTATGATCAAAATGGACACTCATTTTGGGACAAAAATTTCCTGAAAATGGACACTCATTTAGGGACAGAGGGCACTAGACAGATAAATTAATCAGTCAACAGTTTACAGATGAAATATTTCAAGTCAGACGAATCACTACCATGGATCAACTAACTTTGTTAACACTATTAGTCCTATAACACTGCAAAACGGTAATGAATATCAATGTAACCGCTCAATCATTAGGTTTCCCTCGTTTGAGATTCTAGTTGAAATTTCATTGTGCTAAACTTGACCAAGAAAAAACCAATCAAAGTTGATCAAGCTTATTCATGCAATAAATTAAGATTAAAGATGAGAGTCAGCACGAAGATTAAGAAGCCCTATCTGATAGGCTATCTAAAACATAATATGCATTATATATGGAAGAGGGCAACCGGATTCTTGAACTCTTCTCCTCCATTTTGATCTCTCTCCACTTTCTCTTTCACCCACATTTCTCTCTATAACACTGCTTCTTTTTACTAATATCTACAATTATGTTTTAAATCATACCCACACTAACGAAGTTAAAATATTAAGAGGGAAATAAAAATAATTGTTAACGAAAATGATATACTCCCACCGTCCTATTACAACTCTCATCAATTTCCTTTTTGGGTGTCCCATTGGTAAGTCCTCATTCCTAAGTTACCCACTTTTTAATCAATTTTATTTACCCTACCCACTTGTCATACATACTGAAATAATAGGCCCCACTTGCAAATCCTCATACTCACAACCCTTTTCCTACCCACAATACTTTTAAATACATATACTCTCTCCTTAATTCCCGTGCCGGAATAAATTGGTGCAAGTTGTTATGGTACGGAGGGAGTATATAACAATACAGACGCTATGTGTGCACTACAGATACTTGCAGTGTTGAAGTCAAATATGAAGTCATTCTATTACATTTCGCATACATCAATCCATCTTGACGCAGTTTCCTCAGCTTGAAATGTCTGTGTTATGTTGGCATACATCAGTCCATCCTATAGAGTGTTTCTGTTTGATATACTGCAACCATTTGGAATATTCTAAAGCCAAGCCCCCAGCGAGTATTTCAGTATCAGATGCTAAATACCATAGAGTTTCAGAACCTAATTGCATTACAAGTGAAAGAGATCAAGTTTTTCCAATAATGAATCATTTCGATTATAGGTGAACTTTTGTAATATTCTAAACGCTGTTTTTCCAATAATGAAATGATGTATATCAAACAGAAACACTCAATAAGATAAACGCTGTTTCTTTCTCTAATTCAGAACTAATGCCAATCAACTTAAACACCCCTGATCCCTACTTCTTCATACTCTTCACAAGCATGTCAACTTGTCAAGTTCATGAATCCTTTGAAAACAAAGCAGTGCAATCTATAAGTAAATGTCGGGAACATGAACCAGACTACTCCCTTTGTCCCAAAAAGATCTTCCCATTTGACTCTTCGAACTTTTTAAGAATATGAACGCTTGCTTCACTACCAATGTTTTGTTTATTCACTTTTAAAGCTAAATTGTAGAAATGGGAAGAACTTTTCGGGACAATGAGAAATGGCAAATGTGAAGATTACTCTGGGACAGAAGGAGTATTTCTTATGCATACAGTTAGTGAAATGATCAAGCGTCACATATCTTGGCACCTAAATTTTCTTAGAGACTTGTTGCAACTATATTGATTAAATGGCCACACTAAAATGATACTAGTGGCCATGAAAAAGGTCGACTGTCAAGGCTAGCCACATAAAAGAACCCCCTTTTAAATAATTAGCAGAAACATCAATAACGAATAGCAAAAGCCTCCCACATCCCACTTCTAATTAACGAGTTAGAATGCAGGAGAAAAGTACCGTATGTTCAGCTTCCCGGCAAATTGAAGCAACCACTTCGGCATAATTGTCAGGATCCAGGTTTGTGGATTGTAGCATTTCAGGTGGGTATGCTTTAAGTATACCAGCACAGTTATATAAAATTTTCTCCCCAACCTCCATCAAATAGGGGAAATAATCTGAAACAAGACAAATTCGTTGAGTAAATAATAGGAGCCTATGACCAGAACGAAAAATATATGCAAAGAGGAGTTACCTGATTCCCTTTCTTGACGCTAGACAGAAGAATACTCAGAAGCTCAACAGAAACTTCATCAATTTCTTCTCGCCATAGTCATAATTTTCTCCATGTTGGAGAAAACATGATGAGGGTGGTTGGACCTAAAGTTTGAGCGATGAAGCAAATATAAATAAGATTCATATAGATATAAGGGAATTATAAGAATATAAGGGAACTCTTACCTAATAATCCCTCCGTCCCAAAATGATCTTCACATTTTGACTATTCAAATTTTTTAAGGATATGAACACTTGCTTCACTAGCCATGTTGTGTCTATGCACATTTAAGCCTAATTGTTGAAATGAGAAGAACTTTTTGGGACAATGAAAAATGGCAAATGAGAAGATCATTTCGGGACAGAGGGAGTAGTATTTAGAAATTGCTGAAACATTTCAGCGATTAAGACATCAAACTCGAGGCCCATCATCAATAAGAAAGATTGGACAGTAGCAGTAGAGTTCAGAATGTGAAGGGCTTTGGTATAACACCAACCTGAAAATTTTGACAGCTTCCCAAATGCCATCACACTCAGCAGACTCAACAGTTCATGAGATATCAAGGCACCCATAGATGGTAAAAGTGCTTCCTCCATAGAGCTAGATGGTGCTTGTGATAAACAGGACAAGAGACCCTCAGCCTTCTGAAAAACAAAAAGGAGGAGAATCAAAATAGAAGACATGGTATCAAAGCTCTCGGTTTGCCAAGGACAAGGGTTGAGTCTTCCCGTTTGCATTTATACTAAAAAAAAAATACCAAGGGCACGTATTGGCCTAATCGCACCCCTATACTAAATCTCAGGTAAGTCAAGGCTCAAGCAGCTAACGGAACAATCAAAATGGTGTATTAAGGATTAATGAATCCTCCAAAAGCAGACTCACATTGACTTTGAGATGTTATAACAAAAGCAGAATTATGTCCACAGATAGCAAATAGTTTATGGAGTAGCAACCTGAACAGTGTCCAGATTGGGTGCTCAAACAGAAAACAAAAACCAACAAAACTGAATAAAATAAATTGACATTAAAACTCCCCCTTTCCAGGATATGGTCATAAATCATATACAAGGAAGGTTCACTGTCCACTACTTGCAATCAGGTGCAGAAACAAAGCATATAAGCAACTTTATACACATTAAAAATAAATACACTACCAATCGACTGTCCAACTAAACTTAAAATCAACCAATGAATAATGATAACTAAAGGGAGAAATTGCATACAAACAGAAACAGAAACATAAACATAAACAGAAACAGAGACATACTAGAATTGAATGCACAAGGGGTCTTACATCAAGGTGGTCAACAAGTTCCTCAATGGAAGAAGGGGGAACTGACAGCTTGTTTCCAATCTCCTTAATCTTTGATTCAAGCTCATTAGTGACACTAGGAGCAGCCATTTAATTTCTTGATCAGACGAAAACACAAAAAGCCTTTTCGAAATTCGACTGAAATGAGCACTTCCAAATGCTGGAGAACCCTAGAAAGACTGCTGCTCACAAGAAAATGCACAAACAAGAAAGTTACAGATAGAGACAAAATGGCATTGGATTCATAAAAGAGTGGTGGACATAGGTGGTGAGTGAATGAAGGGTCTGGCGAAAATGGAAGCCATGCTGAAACTATCAGTTTTTCATTAATCTTCGCAAAAGTATGGAGCTTAAATCCAACGCAGTCGGCTCTAGCTGGACATGGACGCGGCCGTACTGGCGTATCAGCTCATTGCAGTTTCAAAGAATTTGCAACTGATGATGACCGACTCTGTGCGAGCGATTGTACAAGGCTTATGAATGAAAGTGGGAATGCGTCATGTAAAAGGTTGGTTAATTCCACTTTACGACCCCTAAACTTTGTCTTAATTACATTGTTTATCCTTCTTTAGTTATAATGGGTGTTGTTGCTCACACCCGTAAAATTATTGAGTATATCCGTAATTGTGCTTCACAATGTTATACCATTTAAAACTTTAAACATACTTAAAAGGTGTATTAAATAATTTTACAGGTGTAAACAACATGCATGAAGAAAGAAAATGAAAATAAAAAAGAGAGTGATATTCGCACACGTAAATTACTAAGCAGACATGCATGAAATGTTTACTTCCCAAAATACCTCAATTTCTATATACACATCCTCCCTTCCTCCACTCCTCCCATCCATTTTCCTTTAAGGTGTGTAAGACCCCATCCAGCAGCCTCAGGCAAACCCCTACCTGACCAGCCTTCCTCTTTCTCCCTCGACCCTCCCTAGACGCCCCTTCCTTTCACCCCCTTTACCATATTTCCGGAATTTCATACATTCCATTTCTGGAGGAAAAAAAAAAAAAACTATAAAAAGAAATCTTGGCTGTTTGGCCATGTGTTAATCATTAATAAATGTAAAATAACATATACGTGACACCTTTACAATTTAGAATGAAATATTTCGATATTGGGTTAGTATTCCATCTATATTCAAATATTAGACTTTGGCTAATGAAACAAGGGTATGAATGATACGGGCTTCATCCCACAGACTAAACAAAAAGCAGTAGCATGTTTCTTCTTTGATATTGGCAAGGCATACTTATTTAGTTGTTATCAATTCTGGATTCAGATATAATTACAGAGATGCATATAGAAATGATGTTCTTACTTACCTAAACGTCTAAACATGAAAAATGTAAATAATTTAAGTTCTGGCGGGGAGAAAGGAAACAGACTGCTCTTCATCATCACTATTCCCAACAGCTGGAGCTTTTTTTTGTATGATCCTTAAGAGGAGCATTTGTGAATCTGAAACAGATGAATGTTTACAATTGAAATAAAGAAACCACATTACTTCACAGGGCAAATCACAAAGGAGAAGTGGGAAATATATTTTGAGGATGGAGGGAATACTAAACTATAATTTTGGGTTAATCTTGGAATACCATTTAAGCAATTGAAATTTTTACACTCTGTAACTAGCTCAACACAGCAATGTGTAAATTAGGGCCAAGGTTCCCCTACTCGTTCCTCTTGGGGGGGGGGGGGGGGGGGTCCTATTTCTTTGCAGGCATTCTGAAATAGACCAAATTAAGTCTCCGTTTGTTTTGCGTAAAACAACTTCCGGAAGGTGTTTTCCCCATTTTCCGGTGTTTGTTAAGCACTGCAAAAATGGGGAAAATGCGGATTTCCGTAAGTCATTTTCCGGAAAATGTTAACACCTCCCTCACACACCCACCTCCGCATACACCCCATGCTCCGCACTCCACCTCCAGCCCCACCCCCTCCATCCATCCCCACCCCTTGCCTCCCCACACCTAACCCACCCCACCCCCCAAAAAAAAAATCATCATACTAAAATTATTTTTTAACAACCCCCCCCCCACCCTACCCCGGTCAATTTCTTTCTCATATTAAAATTATTTTTAACAACTCTCCTAACCCACACCCACCTACCTCAACCCACCCACCCCACCACACCTTTACCCTATCCCCATCCCCATCCCCATCCCCGCCACACGTTCACCCTACCCCCTACCACCCGGTCAAATATTTTTCACATATTATATTTTTTTTTCCATATCAGATTATTTTTTTCTCATGTGAAAATATTTTCCTTAGATTTACCAAACAACCGAAAACATGCTTTTGTCTTCCGGAAAACATTTTCCGGGAAATCGTTTTGTGGAATTTGTTTTACGCAAAACAAACGGAGCCTAAATAAACGTGTAATGTGTATAGGGGGCATGTGGAGTAAGAGAAATAATGAAGAATCAAATTAGTAGATGCCAGCAACAAGATACTACCTGATTTTCGTTCTTCACACTAGTTATAAGGAGACTCGGAAGCTCATATGAGAATGTCTCACTATCCTCTATGACCATGATCATAATATTTCGTATTTGCGATAATGAAGGATAAGATAAATTGGACCTAGCAGAAAAGAGTATATTTATTTATCACAAAGAACAAAAAAATCAGAATTGAATGGGAAGAGAGACACGTTGCAAGAGCTCTTACCCAACAACGTTGAAAAAGTGTTGAAACATTTGAACAACTAATTCGTTCAACTCCAGATCGAGTATCAGCACACACAATCTGCAATGGGAGAAAATCCTAAGAATTGTGCTTATCTTAGAATAGTTGCTACCAGATGCAGAAGATAATTTCTGGAATGACATCACAGTAAGATGGAAAAGTTCATGCAAACAAGTCAAAGAAAGAAATGGTAACTGTGTAAGTGTTGGTAGTTACATTAGGTTCTATGGAACATTTTGAACTGAAACTGATGGGTCGATTCAAGTGTTGATAATATCTTCATTTGATCATCGTTGAAAGGCTCTTTTGGTGCTGTTATTCTCGTAATCTCACTGAAGCGATATGCAACTGAGATTTTCACATCCAAGTTAAAATTCCTGAGCACTTCATCAATGAGGACCACGTTGAAGGAGGGTCTTAACGTTTCGAGCATTGATTCGGAAGGAGTTTGCTCGACCTTTGATAAAAGATGCTCTAATTTCTGACATGTAGAGTTCAGATCAGAGAATAGAATTAGTTAAAATACAGCAGAGGTGGACCAAATAATCACTAGTACACACAATTATTGCATGTGGCGTAAAGAGAGAGAATGAATAGGAGATAGGTATTTATAGGAGGGAGAAAGGAATATATATAAGGGTTTTTAATATCAGGGGAAGTCTAAAACATTGAATACAGAAACCGCTAATAGAGTGAAAAATGGAGAAGTGTGTATCCATTGAATATAGACAAAAATGTATCTGTGGTGTGCAGAAACAAAGCATGTACGCAATATTATGCACTAAGGCAAGTAATATAATCTCCAATTCCTGTGGTGTGCTAATGGTACCGAGGACAGAATCCAAAACTATATTTAAAACTAAAGCATTCACACGGTCGCTCCTAAACAAGTAATTATTCTCCAATTCCTGGGGTGTGGGAATGGTTCAAAATTGATCTCACACTTAATTGAGCCCCCAAAGACATTTCACCACTGGTAGCAGAACGAAAATTAATTGGAAATAAGCAAGTGAATAAAAAGAGATTTCATGTTCCAACTAACCAAGATAGCTTGATATTAATAAAATCAGAACCATTAACCTTATTAATGCACCCCAAAGTCCTGTCAAATCAAATGAGAAAACACTTGCATATATATATATAGGTAGGTGCTCAAATGAGAACCTAAATATCGTGAGAACCGTGAGAACTTAATGTATCCAATGATGTATCCAAGTGCACATTGGATACATTAGTTTTTACCTAATGTATCCAAGTAATGTATCCAATGATGTATCCAAGTGAACCATTGGATACATTAGTTTTTTACCTAATGTATCCAAGTTCTCACGGTTCTGATATTTAGGTTTTCATTCGAGCATATATATATATATATATGCTCAAATGAAAACCTAAATATCGTGAGAACCGTTAGAACTTAATGTATCCAATGATGTATCCAAGTGCACATTGGATACATTAGTTTTTACCTAATGTATCCAAGTAATGTATCCAATGATGTATCCAAGTCAAGTAATGCATCAAGTACATTTTCTTCAAAGTATATGAACAAAACTTTGATCAAAGTGAGTTGAGTATTAAGTCAAATGGGAATATCTTTCGGGATGGAGGAATAGTACAAGAAATAATTGAAATACACTGTTTTTAAGAATGAATAACAAAAACATAACATCAGGGCTTTGGAAGGGGTTTTCAATTATTTTGATTAAAATTAGCTCAAGTGTAGACGTTTTCTCCAGTAGAAATCAATATACATAGACCTAATTTGAATAAATCCCTAGAAATCAGAACATAAAATATAAAGTACACAAGTCAATAACCCTAAAATTACACTTCTATTCACTATCTTCAACACAAAATGAGAATAGATCCCTAAAAATCAAGGCATTTGAAAAAGAATATCCAATTTTTAAGACCTAATTTGTTAGGGCTTTAGAATTTGGGGGGGTTTGAGATGATAGAAAGATAACAAATCAATGATGAACGGAGAGAAGGGGAATGAATACCTGTGTGAAGTGGCAAAGCAGGTGGCAGAGTGGTGGCGACTTCCTCCTGTGTCGTCTCCGAAGTAGCGTCGATCACTTCTCTCCCAGGTCTCTTTCCGTCGAGAGAGAGCGCAATTTGTAAATCGCGAAGTGGAACCCAAGACTGCTGTGTAAATTGTGTTTATATAGATAGGGTGTCATTGTGTCAATGTAAATTTTGAGGGGGTCAGTTGAATTTTTTCAGGGGGGTCAAAGTCCAAATTATATAAAACTTGAAAGGGTGAAACTAGAATAAAGGGAAAAGTCAGGGGGGTCAATTGACCTCCCGCATCATTACGTGGATCCGCCCCTGGCCTTGAATGAATGATATGATATAGACCACTCAAAAAAAACATCTATTAACATTTAATATTATTTATAAAAAAAACAGGTTTTGATAAAGACCTTGGTTGAAGGCTCGGGATCACTGAAATACTTTGTTGAGCGGAGAACTATGGTTGAGGTCGGAGGATAAGGAGCGGTTCAGCAGTCACCACTACCGGCCACCACCATAACCACCCATTTTCCTGCTAAATCACAATCGAAAATATACAAGCCAACCTGTTGAAAGAACCTTGAGTGGTCAACTCCATCAATTTCCTAAACAAGCCACAAAAAATCCAACAAAATCTTATACTCTGCCTCACCCATGGAATCACAGTACAAAATTAACACAAAACGAGTGATTGGATAAATGAATTCATGAATTTGTGAAGAGATTTGACTAACAAAACTCAATATTTGAGTGGAAGTGCATGAATTTAAATTGCAACTAAGGGGATGTGAAAACAAATGCAGAAATTGTCGGGAAAGAAAGATGGGAGGGAAGTGGTGATAAAGGGGAGAAATAAACGGAGGGAAAGGTGAATAGGTGGAGGAGGCTGGCGGGTAAGGTAAATACTTTGAGGGAGTGGAATTAAAATAGGGGTCAGGGTGCAAAGTGCAATGAAATGTTAATTAAAGTCTTACTCTGGGACAAAATTCGATCAAGGATGGAAAGTGAGATTCGTTGAATATTCTGGGGTTAAACGTAGTTTGGCCTAAGTGTGGAGTTAATCCTACAAAGTTTAATTGCGATCAAACAGTAGTACACCCACCGTCATCCACGACAAACAAGTGCAACATAAGTCCTCCGGACAGCAACAACAATAGACTCCGGTTATTTGCAAGCCTAAGTGGTACATGAATAGTTATCCACAGCGTTATATTACGGTGATCCGCACACTCTACAACTAAATGATGGTACACCTAGAGTCATCCACGACAGACATGTGCAGCGTAAGACTTTTGAGCATTTGCAGCTGTACACTCCGGTCATCCGCAACAATTGTGGTACAAAAAGGTCATCCACAAGCACCACAGCAAGCAGTGGTACACATCGATTATCTGCACCCACTCTCATGTTTCAAATCGCCTACATAGGAGGTGTCTCTATCTTTCTCAATTTATCTCTCTCTTTAATTGACTTTATTTAATCGTGACTTTTATTTTCTCTTGTCTATGTCCTATGTGGTTGTATTTATTTCACCGGCGCGTTTCGCTTCACAATCCACGCCGCCGAGAGGCTCTGTAGACACCTCGTATTGGACAGCTCACCCTGATTGCATGCTTTGTATTCTTATTTACTTGTTTTTCGTTAAATTCCTGTCTGACATCGTAAGTTCTGGGGGACAAACTAAATAATAGTTATAACTTTTGAGTCTTGTCTGTCATTCTTTGGGTTTTAGAGTTGTGCGCCTCCACCACTTGTGGTCAGACGTGCGCGCCTCCCAACCCTATGGTGGGATGCACGCATTTTTGGGCATCAGTTACAAATTTTCTCCCAAATTTGCCTCAATTTCTGATTTGTAGCCCCTTCATCATCAATGTCATTTGGGAATGATGTGTTGTTGACCCTGTTTTGGCACCATAATCACACCTCCCCACCTATTAATACAACCCCTTCCCTCCATTGCTAAAGGATAGCAAATTTGGTCACAAACTCAACACTCTTGTTGGTCCCAAAGTGGCAACAAGGGTATGAAAAAATATGCTAGAGAGGGAGTGAATATATATTTGGAAAAACTGCAAATATAGTACCTGAACTATTGGAGTTATTATGGATTTGGTACCTGGACTCTCATTTTTTGCACCCGTCATACCCAAACTCTAATTTTTACTGTATCCGTCATACCTACCACTATCGACATCCATTTTTCTCAGTTAAGTCATCATGTGACCATACATGTGATCAATTTTGCAGGGGTAAAATAGGAAGACAAATGTGACGAATGTTAAAAGGCGTTAAATTGATTAGAGGGGTATCAATTTCCCAAAATCAAAACAAAATTAGGCAAATGCTTAGTTTCATCGTCAAAGGAGGAAGCTGAAACCGACAACCCGGACAAGAATTGTGCTGCGAGAGCCATGGCAGAATACAATCAGGATGGTACATATGCTTACAAGGCAACTGCTTAGTTTCATCGTCAATTACAAACTGATCCTTGCAGACGGCGCAGAGAAGAATCGGATCGGGGGAAAGGAATGTGTCTGTAATCTTCACAATCGGGATGGCATTTTGAAGCGGGTGAGTGGTGGCGAGAGGTAGAAGGAGAAGATCCGTCGAAATCGGAGTTGGTGAGGTGGTGGATGAGACGGTGGAGGTAAGGGCTGTCGAGGAGGAAGTTGTCGTCGAAGGGAGTGACGGAGGGGAATTGGAATGAGGTGGATTCAGGTGGGAATGAGGAGAGATCAGGGATTGGATTGTTAGGGTTAGAAATGGGGTCGGGATTAGGGTTGAAGAGAGGGCAATCCATTTGTTTAAGAAAGTCACTGTAGCAGTAAGGGAAGAGGGGGTTGGGGGCGGCGGCAGTGGTCGGAGAGAGGAGTGAGACGCTCATTAGTGGAGGGAAACAGGTCTCACATTTGTCTTCCTATTTTACCCCTGCAAAATTGATCACGTGTATGGTCACATGATGACTTAACTTAGAAAAATGGATGTCGCTAGTGGTAGGTATGACAGATAGGGATGGCAATTTTACCGAACCCGATCCGTATCCGAGACAATCCGACCGGGGATGGGTGGGTTTGGTAATAGATTTTAAAAATCCGGCGGGTTCGGATACGGTTTCGGATTCTGTCCGAGATCCGTTCGTATCCGACCCGTATACAATCCTGGGATGGCTATTTACTATTTTACCCTTATGTTAAATTATAATTACAACCCTACCCTTGTTTATATATTGTGTTTGTGTGTGAGTGTGAGGCGAGAGAGGTAGTCATAGGGTTTTCTTTCTTTTTCAATACCGCTGTTAAAAGAGAGAGAGAGGTCGACCGCCGACGCCGACGATTGAACCGAGCGACCGAGTCACCGACTTCATTGACGACGACGACGACGCGATGATCCGGCCACGAAGAAGAAGAAGAAGAAGAAGACGACGAACACGAAGAGAGAGCAAGGATAGAGGACGGACCTCATCGACGACGACCTTGGATCTGGGCTAATCATCGCCGTCTCTCATCTCTCTCCCTTCACCAAATCGAAGACAAAGTCAGGTACGTTTTCGTCGTGATTCATTTGATTTTTGGGATTCGATTATCCGTTTTTCGATTTATTTGATTTTCGGATTCGATTTTCCAAGTTTAATTTTTTTTTATTAAATTGGGCGGATCTTCGGGCGGATACGGACGGATACGGATATGGGTTCATTGACCTCGGGTCGGATACGGGTTTTGCAATATCCGGACCGTATCCGACCCGTTGCCATCCCTAATGACAGATACAGTAAAAATTAGAGTTTGGGTATGACGGGTGCAAAAAATAAGAGTCCAGGTACCAAATCCAAAATAACCCCAATAGTTCAGGTACTATATTTGCAGTTTTTCCTATATATTTTTACACATTTTCAAACCCTTTTGCAAAGCAATGTCTTATGCGCATAACTCTTATTTGGCAAAGTATAGCGCGTAGCAAGAATGTGAAATGAACGGCGGAACTTTAAGCAAGGGGTACTTCTGCGCAGAAGGGCTTGCGCATGAGTAAAAATAGACGCTGAGTTAAAGGCTTAAAGAGTTGTATAAAAAGATACTAAGGCAATAAGAATACAAACACAGTTCAGTCAATGCTATGAATATACAAGAATCAAGCAAAGCAATAATTCAAAAATACATAAGCAGAAAATAACTAGTAGAAAGTATGAACAAGCTATTTAGTGAGGTTCGATCGTGAAAAGATCTCCGTCCTCTACCAAGATGGTTAGTCTTGAATTTTCTAACTATGAGATTTATATTAGATTGAGGAGATTTTACAAGATTATAAATAATCAAAACTCAATACTAAATCTATAAAACTAAGCCGGTGTATCTCTAGAAATAAGTGTTGGATATTATGCCCTAGGCCCTTGAGAAAGGCCTTCACGTTACATCATGTTTTCATTGTTATAGATATAACAAACTTGATTACTATATCTTTTGCATGTTTATTATAATAATCTATGTCCCTAGTACTTTATGAAGAACTAGTATAAGTTTAATGGATGATCATATGATGATTATGTGCATTAGATGCAAATTAAACTTATAGGTACTTGTTGGAGAACAATGTATTGGACTGATCCGTTATGAGATTTATGTCGTGGTCAAATGTCATAATTAAATTACATAATAGTCATACCATTTGAATCCTTAGACCTGAGATTATCACGGTCTTCCACATTATGTCTGACGTAGTCAAACGCTACCTTTAACAGGGTAGTTATAACAGCTATGATTGACATAATCGGATTCTTGTAGAGAAGAATGATAAGTCAAGATGAGATTTATCTCTCTATCTCAATAGAGATATCTGCTTGGACACTCGATGAGTGAGATTGATGATAGTTCATGGCCATGCCCAAATGAATTGATGTGTTAAATGTCATTTGCTTATATCAATCTACTCAAGATCGAGAAAGCATTGGACAATATAAGTTGACATGGACCATGACTTATGTCAATTATGATATCATGTTACAAAAGGATTATGATATGTTCTATTTAGGTGACTCGGGACTTTCAAAGTTATACTATTTGGGTAGTCATAATGGTTTGCTAGAGTCCGCTTATGACTTACGTGTTCTGAATGGTTCAAACTCGTTGCCAACTTAGTATAATCCTATTGGGTCACACACAATAGAACGGATTGAAAAGGATTAAAATATGGGAATCAGGAACAGCTGACCTGATGTAAAAGGTTGCAGCGGAATTAAAAGTAAATAGTAACCGGATAGACAATTAATCGAATCAACGACTAATTGACCCAATTCGAATCCACGAATTAGGGTTTGGCAAGAACAACACCAAGATTGATGAAGCTCTCGATTAAACGAAGGAATCCACCTTCAACAAGCCAACAATGGCTTCTAGGGTTTGAACCCACACAAAAGTTGCAAAGCAAACTTGTAAAGTAAATAATAAAAAACGTTGTTTAATACAAAGAAGTAAAAGAGTATTTATATCATAACAAATAATAAAACTCTATTCTAAAAAGGACTCCTAAAATTTTACCAAAAATACCCAAAATAATTAATCAAAAAGGAATAAGGAAAAATAAAAAAAACTCGTCTTAATTTTTGATTTTACGACGCTGAAGGCTGCCAGGAACGTGAGGTCCGGGTGGGTCACTGCTATGGTGCGGGCGGACCCAAGCTGGTGTGGGCGGGTCGTTCCCCTTGCGCGGCCGTACCTTTGCGGGATTTTGAAGCTGCGATCCTCGTGCTACATCATACACCCCCTCTTTAAAATGATTCGTCCCTGAATCATGTACCATCAAAGAACATTCCATGGCAATTTTGGTGCTAGGCATGGAAAGTGTAACGTCATGCTTGGACTTCCCTTTGTCGATCAACCTCCCCTTCTTCTTAGGCAATGAACCTGAAACAAAATATTTAGGAATACAAAGAGAACTAATATGTTTTCCTTTTCCTTTGCACCCACCACTCTCCACGTCCGTCAATGGGTACAAAACAAACCGACACCCATGCTTAACCAAATGGATCACATTAGTACGCCCACAATGCATGGAACCAACATCAAAATGCCACGGCCTACCATGCAATATCTGACAAGCGCTCATATCCACAACATCGCAGGTAATCACATCCTTATATTTGCCAGTTGAAAAAGGAATGATATATTGTTGTGTTACCTTCAAAGAGCCAGTAGCATCGATCCATCCAACCACATACGGAGACAGATGGTTACATACCTCAAGCTTGAGCTTATTTACCAATCCCCGTGCCACCAAGTTTTCACTGCTTCCACTATCAATAATAATGTGAACTGCCATATCATTGACCTTACCCTTTGTTCGAAAGATATTATGCCGTGCAGGATTAACCTCCACCTCGGGAGTAGGCACCATAAGCTTACGAACCACACACGCGGTATGTTCGTCTCCGTCATCATCCTCCACATTAGGATCATAACAAACCTCCTCGCAATCACCATCATGATCATCCTCCCGAGTCACCATATTAACATTCTTTCGAAGTTGACAACCACTAGAAATATATCCTGTTTACCCACATTTAAAACACTTGGTTCCATAGTTTTTGGCATAAGGATTAGGATTCTGTTGACCACCAGTAGCAGGGGAAGCGTTCTTTTTAACCAGAACGGCAGTATTTATCTGTTCTGCTACAACAGACTTAGAACCCACACCCTGTGCTGTCTCTTTAGCCAGTACCGAAGTAGCAATAGGAGAACAAGAAACTGCTCCCCCAGAAGGAGTAAGCTGACGTTCGACTGTCGAAGCCCGATCAATGGCCTCATCCAAAAAGTGAACTTGTGTCAACTCAAACTGATTATGAATATTAACACGAAGCCCAGAAATATACCGATCAGTTAATTGAGAATCCGACTCACACAAATCGTTACGGGCAGACCAAGAGTGAAATTCATGTGTGTACTCACGAACAGATTTAGTACCTTGCTGACACTCCAAACATTTACGATACAATTGTTGTTCAACATTAGCAGGTAAAAATCGTTGCCTTAAGGCCTGTTTCATCATAGGCCTTTCAGTAATCATTGGTCTTTGGTTACGGATAATTTGAGTGCGTAATTGCTTCCACCAAGCAGATGCACCAGCCCTCAATTTATAAGCAACATAAGGAACTTGTCGTTCTGCAGGAATATTCATTAACGCAAAGCATTTTTCGACTTCCTCAAGCCAATCAGAAAATTCAACCATATCCAATTCACCAGTAAAAAATGGCAAATCAACCTTAATTTTAGGGTTGTGTTCATAAATAAAATTACCTCCTCCACCCAAGTTATGCTGATTTCTTCCGGCTGGCGGACCACGACGATTGTGACCTCCATGTTCGACACGTTCATCATGACGTTCTGCTCGCTGCCCAAGATTGTCAATACCAACTTGCAACGCCTGTAAAGCCTTCGTCAATCGTCTATCCCGTTCAGCGCGTTCTGCCTCTCGTTGCTCTTCGAGTTCAACACGATCTGCCTCGCGTTGCTCCAAATCATGTCAGAACTGTTCTAACACAGCAGCCAAATCATTAAGATTCGCTTGATCATTGTTGTTGATTCATTGATTATCGGTCATCTTCCTCCTTGGATAGTCCTTTTCTGATACTAACTGATGTAAAAGGTTGCAGCTGAATTAAAAGTAAATAGTAACCGGATAGACAATTAATTGAATCAACGACTAATTAACCCAATTAGAATCCACGAATTAGGGTTTGGCAAGAAGAACACAAAGATTGATGAAGCTCTTGATTAAACGAAAGAATCCACCTTCAACAAGCCAACAATGGCTTCTAGGGTTTGAACCCACACAAAAGTTGCAAAGCAAACTTGTAAAATAAATAATAAAAAACATTGTTTAATACAAAGAAGTAAAAGAGTATTTATATCCTAACAAATAATAAAAACCTATTCTAAAAAGGACTCCTAAAAGTTTACCAAAAATACCCAAAATAATTAATCAAAAAGGAATAAGGAAAAATAAAACAACTCGTCTTAATTTTTGATTTTACGACGCTGAAGGCTGCCAGGAACGTGAGGTTCGGGCGGGTCACTACTATGGTGCGGGCGGGTCGTTCCCCTTGCGCGGCCGGACCTTTGTGGGATTTTAAAGCTGCGATCTTCGTGCTACATCATGACCATACGGCTCCACAGGAGGAGTACGACAGAGAGCCGTACGACTGACTTACACGGGTTTGGTCAGATTCTTGAGGTTTCTTCTTGGAGATGGAATCCCGAGTCCCAATTGAATTAGGTCAAACCTCTCATATATAAAAAGTGCTGAGTTTTGCAGCCCCTAAACCCATAGATAACCTACGTTTGGGAAACCTATATCAATTGTTTGTGAAACAATAAAATATAGAGAGGTAAGATTATTAATTTTGAGATGTGATCATCAAAATTCAATAATCAAAGAAGAAAAATAATTCCTACTAAGAAAGCGCTTATTCATCTACAAGCCCTTGATCTAGCAATCAATCAAAAATGTGTTTTTGAGTCCGTTCGACGTGTCGATACCGGTATAGGGTGTTTTCTTTACCACCTAAAGTTCGTGTTTATGGATTCGATTTTAAAGGGTTACTACTCCTTTATCTTGTATTTAATTTAATCAATATGTACGGATCCGGGCTCATGGATATTTGATTTCATGTTATTATTCCGCTTCACATGGTGCATCAAACCCAACAGTGGTATAAGAGCCCCGTTCTTCGTTGATTATTTTAATATATCATGTTTAAATTGTTTAATTCGATTATATGATTTGCATATAATAAGATAAATTATGTGATTAGGGTTTTATATAATATTGATTAGGTCTATTTAAATTTGTAATCTGTAAATTCGTGTTAGTTTAATCTGATTAATGCATGAACACGATAATGGGATTGATCAAATTTAAGAATTCTGAAAAATTTGGAATTC
Source organism: Campanula takesimana (assembly GCA_026119855.1). Taxonomy (NCBI): domain Eukaryota; kingdom Viridiplantae; phylum Streptophyta; class Magnoliopsida; order Asterales; family Campanulaceae; genus Campanula; species Campanula takesimana. The sequence continues at coordinate 852,901 of JAOWBW010000725.1, forward strand.
TTAGAATCTGGGCCAAGGATCCGTACGGATCACTCAGAGCCATACGGCTGCTGAGGCTCCGTACGGATTAGGGTCTCGATAATCCCAAAACCTGTTTTGTTTTATGGTTATCTGATTGTTTTGTAAATTGTTTACAAAATTCGAATCTGGAATTGAATCTGGTTTTAGATGGTAGGTTTTCAAAATCTTGTTTCCTGAAGTATGATTTAAATTCAGAAAACTGCATAAGTCAGAAACTTATTGCACGGGTTATTGATAGTATAGTAATGTGCAAGTACGGGTCGATCCCACGGAGAAAACGTTACTTTAGAAAATGTTTGCTTTGATGAAAGAATAGTAAAAAGTGTGATTGGGGGGTTAAATTCTTTTGTCACTGAACTAGAAATATATTGCACAATACTCTAATTTTGAATTGAAAACTCTTATGAAGAAATACTTCCTGGGATTGGGACTCAAACAATCAAATGTTCATCAAGTAATCATGCTCTTTTTAGTTTAAAGTTTCATTTTAAATCAAGGATGGTATGCTTGGCCTACACTACTTCTCACGATCAAGCAAGTAGCGTTTGTATTCTCATACTAATTATGCCCTAACTGTTTGAGAAATCCGTTTATGTTGTCCCCGCCCTGTCACAAACGGGCATTCCGGCTTATCTCTAGCTGACCATAATTAGTAAGAATCCATTAAGTTTTCTTTATGAAAATCGGCATACTTCCACTCAAGGAGCACCCCTAGGCCATTAACCTACTCTCGTGATTAATGAAACCCAGTCTATTCATATGGTTCCGTTAGTCAAGATTCCACTCTCGCTCCATCTCTTGACTAACTAAGATTCATACAAATCATGGAGCTCATCATGGTTGTAGGCGTTTTAGTACAATATGAAGAGATTGTTTAAGATGAAGAGAAGAAAAATAGATGAACATGAATTAAAGTGATGAACAAATGGTGTTGAATTCCAACCCCGAGAAAAAGGGAGAATTACCCACAAGCCATTTGTGAAATCAAAACATGAACAAGATAAAAATAATAAGGAGAGATGAGAAACACTTATTCATATTTGGATGAAGACAAAGGGCTGAGAATAACTCTGTAAGAATATTTATTGCTTTTCCTCAAGAACACCTCCAAAAAGATATAAAATAATAATATTTGAGACTAAAATTTAGTAAAGTAATGTTACAATAAATTCTCCCCTTTAAACTACTGGTTTCTAGTCTTTTATATAGGCCATGGAGGAAGAGATGTGCTTTTTCCCGGAAGGTTTCTTGAAAAGGTGCCTTTTGGAGAAATCTGAAAAGTTGCTGAACAGGGGGTGCTCGGCCGAGTCAAGGAAAAGTGCTCGGCCGAGCAAGCCTTTGAAAATAAATCCGCCTTTCTGATTCCCTATGCTCGGCCGAGTCAAGGGTGGTGCTCGGCCGAGCACCTGGGCGGGTCTTGAACATGGTCCGGGCTGGTTTGACTTGGTTAAATTGTTCCATCTTCAACCTTTTTGCTCCGATTCACTATATGAGTCATATTTTAACCCGAAAGACCTGTTTTAACCACAAAGTAACACCAAGCATCATATCCAAATAAAAGATGTAAATAGAGATAAAAATTGACTAAATAAAGCTAGGAATTGGGATAAAAAAGTATGTAAAATATATCATAAAAGACTATAAAATAGTCGTTTATCAACTCCCCCACACTTAAACCTTGCTTGTCCCTAAGCAAGTTAGAAATTGGAAAAAGGGAAGAGAAGAATAAATGACCATACAAGAATAAGTAAAATAAATAACATGCTCTCTTTAAAAAAAATAAAAATATGCCTTGATAAAAATTCTTCCTACTTATTTTTCCGTCCCTTCTATAATTCAAGAATTTTGCTCAATAGAAACTAGGATTATATTGGGAAATAGATAGAAAATTATAAGTTTCATATAGCAAGAATAAAATTTATTAAGTAGAAGCATATTGAAATAGCCAAATGAACTTTTGGATCACAAATATGGTTTTGAAATAAATTCACTCTTTAGAGTGCTTTGTGAAGAATTGCTTCATGCTTGAAATTCATCATTTGAACATTGACTTTTATTCCTTAACTAAGATACTCATAAGTTGTTATGCACCTTGAATCACAAAAATGGAGGCGGAGGATGGTAGTGGAAAAGGCTAGAGATAATATTAGTTATACGTGGCAATTGAATATCTTGACTTGAATTGTTCCACTCTATAATGATTTATTCATTTAGATATTCGAGTGGGTAATTCACAAGAGATTTAAGTTGATTAATAGCCTTGAAAGTGGAAATGGAAAGATGGTTTTAGGTGAAGGTTTTTGTGATTCGGGAATGCATAACAATCATTCATATCTTAAAAGGAGTAAAAATAAAGGTTTTTGTGATGTATAAACAAGAATGTTTTTAAAATTTTCACAAGTTAATGTAACCTAACTTAAATGACCCAAAAATCATAAAAAAAAAAGTAATGCTTGTACTTAATAAAGTTTATAAATTTTATACTTATACATAAAAATATTCATTTATTCCCAATATATTCCTAACTTCTTTTTATCAAAATTCTCAAAAGATAAAAGTTTCTAAAGAAATAAATAAGAAAAAGTTTTATAAGGATAATTTGATGATGATAAAAAGAGAATATTTTTTTTTTTTTTTTTTTTGAGAATAAAAAGAAAGAGATTCTACCCCCTCCCCCACACTTAAATCAAACATTGTCCTCAATGTTTTAAAATAGGACAACTTTAAAAAAAAAACTTGGGGAGGAGAAGAATAAGAAGAGTAAAATAATAATATATAAAAACAAAAAAAATAATCCATCGGTTACTATCCCGATGATGCTTGTTTAAGGTCATTAGCTCGACCCCTTTCTTATAATTGGAATGGCTAATGAATGGTATCGTGACGGCCTATTGTCTTTGACAATCCGCCATTCCATGCCCATTGGAATGATTGAGCTTCTGCGATCTATGCAGATACGACACCCCGGTTTGCTTTCCTTCTTTGGTATCTTACCCTTTGGCATGGATTTTTCAATCTTGTCTCTAGTAGGGCACTTATTTCTAATTTCACATTCCTTGCTCATAGATTCTAACATGTTAACACCAGAGCAAGGGTTCTTAAGATTTGGATTTTTTATTAATTTAAAATTCACTTTCTCATTCCCTACGTTTAAAGAAAGTTTACCATTTTTAACATCAATGATTGCCCCCGCGGTGGCAAGAAATGGTCTACCTAAGATAACGGGAATGTTATTGTCTTCTTCCATCTCAAGAACTAAAAAGTCGACCGGGATTGTTAATTTCCCAACTCGACAAGGGATGTCTTCCATAATACCTACCGGAGTCTTAATGGAACGGTCCGCTAATTGTAAAGTTATTGTGGTGGGTTTGATTTCCCCCACACCTATTCTCTTACTAACTGATAGCGGAATCAGGCTAACACTTGCCCCAAGATCGAGTAATGCGTTCTCAATATTGAAATTACCTATGTTGCAAGGGATAGAGAAAGTGCCGGGATCTTTTAATTTTGGAGGTAGTTTGCTTTGTAAAACGGCACTTACCTCTTCCGTTAGTGCAACAGACTCAAACTCCTCAAGTCTCCTCTTATTTGAAAGAATTTCTTTTAAAAATTTTGTGTAAGAGGGCATTTGTTTTAAAACATCAATAAAAGGAACATTGATGTAAATTGATTTTAAAACTTCTAAAAATTTTGAAAATTGTTTATCGAGATTTGCCCTCGCCAACCTTTGAGGGTAAGGTATTGGCGGATCAAAATTCCTAGATGGTTTCGGGGATTCCGTCCCCTTCTCAACTTCCTTATTAGTTTTAAAAATTTGAGGAGTCGGACTATGGTTCTTATCACTAAGGTTTTCTTCTTTTTCACTCCCGCTATTTATCGCATTAGCATGCTCATTAGGCCTTTGCGTTTGACCGGGAAGGCTCCCTTGTGGTCTAGACGAAGCATTGGCTTGTTGAGCAATTTGGTTCTCTAGCATTTTACTATGTGCGGCTAGATTATCGAACCTACTATTTAATGCCTTTAAACTTTCCATAACTTCATTGTTGATCTTATCTTGTGTATTTTTATTTTCGACCATGAAGTCCGTTATAAGATCTAACTTTGATTTAGGGGGAGGGAAAGAATTATTGTTGAAATTTGATGTGAATCCTGGTGCTTGATTAGAAGAAGGTTGAGTGTTTAAAACATTATTGCTCTTATAGGAAAAATTGGGGTGATTTTTCCATTCGGGATTAAATGTATTTGAATACATACCCCCATTTTTCCCATAAGAGTTTGCAAAATTTGCTTGCTCACTAGGGGTAGTGTCAAGCAATTCACAACCTTGGGTACTATGTGAGTTAGACCCACATAGTTCACAAAAAACGTTCACATTGGCCACGGGATTCATATTAATATTTTCAAATTTTTTTAGAATCGTGTCAACCTTAGAAGAAAGAAGAGTAACAGCATTGATAGTGTACTTACCTGGAGTTCCTTGCGGTAGTAGCTCCCTCTCATTGGACCATTGATAATGGTTCAATGCTATGTTCTCGATCAAGGCGTGTGCTTCGTCTACTCCTTTGTTCATAAGCGCTCCTCCAGCGGCAGCATCAATAGTCTCCCTTGTCTTGAACATGAGACCATTGTAAAATGTGTGCACGATCAACCACTTTTCCAGCCCGTGGTGAGGGCACATTCTCAAGAGTTCCTTATAACGTTCCCAAGCATCATAGAGTGACTCATTTCCGTTTTGACTAAAATTTGTGATCTTAGTCCGGATTTGGGCGGTCTTGCTTGGAGGGAAGAAACGCCCAAGGAAAGCTTCCTGAACTTGGTCCCAAGTTGTTAATGAATTGTGGGGGACCGAGTTTAACCATTGTTTCGCCTTATCCCTTAATGAGAATGGGAAAAGGCGCATCCGAATAGCCTCCGGAGTAACACCGAGAACTCGGGTGGTGTCACAATACTCCCAGAAGGATTGGATGTGAAGGTGGGGATCTTCAAGTGCCGAGCCACCGAATTGGTTATTCATAACCATATGCAAAAGTTGTGGGTTGATCTCAAAGTGGGCTGCGTCGGCATTTGGTATGATGATGGGTGTCCTAGTCCCCGGGGTACTCGGGTTAACGAAGTCCCGAAGGGTCCTAGGTAGGGGATTAGCGGGATCTCCTTCTCCGTTCTGTGCCATGTTTCCTTCTAGCACTTCTCTAAGTCTTCTTAACCTTTCGTGAAAGGTTCTTTCAGGTTCCGGATCAAACTCTTCAAGTATGATTCGGGCTCTTTTCATATACTCCGAGAGTACCTAAAGAAAAAAAAAATTCAAAGACACAAATTCTTCGAAGGGATGTTAAATAATAAAAATAAATAAAATTAAAAATAAAGACTTAAAAACACAAAGCAAAAAAAATTCAGAAAGTAAACCGTTGTCCCCGGCAGCGGCGCCAAAAACTTGTTAGTCCCTTAAACGAGGCTTAGTTATAAATACCGCAAGTGCACGGGTTATTGATAGTATAGTAATGTGCAAGTACGGGTCGATCCCACGGAGAAAACGTTACTTTAGAAAATGTTTGCTTTGATGAAAGAATAGTAAAAAGTGTGATTGGGGGGGTTAAATTATTTTGTCACTGAACTAGAAATATATTGCACAATACTCTAATTTTGAATTGAAAACTCTTATGAAGAAATACTTCCTGGGATTGGGACTCAAACAATCAAATGTTCATCAAGTAATCATGCTCTTTTTAGTTTAAAGTTTCATTTTAAATCAAGGATGGTATGCTTGGCCTACACTACTTCTCACGATCAAGCAAGTAGCGTTTGTATTCTCATACTAATTATGCCCTAACTGTTTGAGAAATCCGTTTATGTTGTCCCCGCCCTGTCACAAACGGGCATTCCGGCTTATCTCTAGCTGACCATAATTAGTAAGAATCCATTAAGTTTTCTTTATGAAAATCGGCATACTTCCACTCAAGGAGAACCCCTAGGCCATTAACCTACTCTCGTGATTAATGAAACCCAGTCTATTCATATGGTTCCGTTAGTCAAGATTCCACTCTCGCTCCATCTCTTGACTAACTAAGATTCATACAAATCATGGAGCTCATCATGGTTGTAGGCGTTTTAGTACAATATGAAGAGATTGTTTAAGATGAAGAGAAGAAAAATAGATGAACATGAATTAAAGTGATGAACAAATGGTGTTGAATTCCAACCCCGAGAAAAAGAGAGAATTACCCACAAGCCATTTATGAAATCAAAACATGAACAAGATAAAAATAATAAGGAGAGATGAGAAACACTTATTCATATTTGGATGAAGACAAAGGGCTGAGAATAACTCTGTAAGAATATTTATTGCTTTTCCTCAAGAACACCTCCAAAAAGATATAAAATAATAATATTTGAGACTAAAATTTAGTAGAGTAATGTTACAATAAATTCTCCCCTTTAAACTACTGGTTTCTAGTCTTTTATATAGGCCATGGAGGAAGAGATGTGCTTTTTCCCGGAAGGTTTCTTGAAAAGGTGCCTTTTGGAGAAATCTGAAAAGTTGCTGAACAGGGGGTGCTCGGCCGAGTCAAGGAAAAGTGCTCGGCCGAGCAAGCCTTTGAAAATAAATCCGCCTTTCTGATTCCCTATGCTCAGCCGAGTCAAGGGTGGTGCTCGGCCGAGCACCTGGGCGGGTCTTGAACATGGTCCGGGCTGGTTTGACTTGGTTAAATTGTTCCATCTTCAACCTTTTTGCTCCGATTCACTATATGAGTCATATTTTAACCCGAAAGACCTGTTTTAACCACAAAGTAACACCAAGCATCATATCCAAATAAAAGATGTAAATAGAGATAAAAATTGACTAAATAAAGCTAGGAATTGGGATAAAAAAGTATGTAAAATATATCATAAAAGACTATAAAATAGTCGTTTATCAATCACTCAGAGCCATACGGCTGCTGAGGCTCCGTACGGATTAGGGTCTCGGTAATCCCAAAACCTGTTTTGTTTTATGGTTATCTGATTGTTTTGTAAATTGTTTACAAAATTCGAATCTGGAATTGAATCTGGTTTTAGATGGTAGGTTTTCAAAATCTTGTTTCCTGAAGTATGATTTAAATTCAGAAAACTGCATAAGTCAGAATCCTGAAGAGTTCAGGATTGCTGTAACCTATGAAATTGATGAGACAATAAAGGATTCTCTTGGTTTATTGATTTTAGTACGGAATTGTGGTTGCCTTATGACTTAGTTTCGGTCGTGATTTTTGGGCTCTCAATTTATAGATGTTCTGCAGATTCAAAAGTTTCAGAATTTATCCCTATAAACAAGTGCAAATTGTTTGCAGAGATGGATTACGAAATATGGATTGATTCATCGTAAGGGCCAATGGCAGGCTTACGCCTTATTTTTGGACATACGGATGAAACATCCCATCTGTAAATTGTTTACAGAAAATTTAGAATCCGTGCCCATAATGTTGCTTCATAATTAAATCACAAGATTTTCCTTATGTTAATTAATTTGATTTGTTAATATCCGGATATACATGATTATATTAAATTATGTGTGATATAAATAAATATATAATGCATGTTTCTATGTATATAAGCTTTCATAAAATTTAAGTCATGTACCAAATCATTATTAAAACACTTGTGTCAGTGTATGAGCAAGATGGGTGAATGAGTGGTTCCAGTTTAACGTGGTTTGACTCAATTAGGCTATCATAAGGGTTATGGGCCTAAAGCGCAAGATGAGATTAAAATATGTTTGTGACATAAGATGTTCAAAGAATCCCACAAAGGATCTAAAAGTCATATATGATATGATTGATAAGGGGTTATCTACCTAATTAATTTAATTTTGAGCAGTATCGCCAAAGCAGACTTGAAATTAAATTAAAGTTGTATCTTAGCTCACATAAATTATATTATACAATTGTTGTATTTGAAGGTGTGTAATATAGTAGAAGTATTTATGAAATACATTAAATATATTTAAATGATAATGGTATGAAATATAGGTGTATATTTATTTGCATATTTTGTAGAATGTCTTAAACTGTAATCATGTTTAATTATTACGATCTACTCACTTAAAGATAATGAGATTAACTTCTTTAACCTGGTCATAAGTTTAAGAATTGTTTTAAAGAAATAATGAAAGTTATACATTTTTTACAAATCCTATTTTCTAAGAAACCTAATGCCTTACGGAAGGACAAGACATAAATTAGAAACGTGTGGATGAATCTATGGATGCCAATTATCTTATGACTTGCTACCATAAGTTTAAAACTTGAGAAGTATCTGAAACACATGTGTGCTTATGAGATAAGCAATCACTAGGAAGCATTCCTACAAGCAAGGAAGGCAAAGTTTGAGATTATAAGAGAGCATTCATGAGATGATTGAAAGGTATATCAATAAGTTTTCATGTTTTGAACATACAGAGATATATTGATCACCTTAAAAAGGCTTGATTATAAAGTTAATTTGGAACTAATTTGATATTAATTCATAAGCGACCTTGGATGTTTAAAAATGCTTTGATGTCAAAAGGAAAAAATTTCAAACTCCAAGGTTAACAAAGAGGGTGATTTAAGATAAAGGCAAGACAAGAGTTGTCAATCCTTAAGGGAAATATTTGTGGCAAAACCTAAAATCCTAAGGATGTAATTGCTACCGGCATCTGAATGGTTCAGACTCACTGCCAACTTAGTATACTCCTATTGGGTCTCACACAATAGAACATATTGAAAAGACTAAAAATATGGGAATTAGGTGTTGGGTTTTAATGCATCATGCGCAGCGGAATAAATATAAGATCAAACACCCATGAGCCCGGATCCGTGCATGTTGATTAAATTAAATACAAGATGAAAGAAACATACCCTTGAAGATCGCCCATGAACACGGGCTTTGAGGTGCTAACGCAAACAACCTCTATCAGTATCCACACGTCGAACGGATATCAAGAATACCTTCTTGATCTGGATTGCTAGACCCAAGGCTTGATGAAGAAACGATTTCTTCGTAGGAATTATTTTGCTCCATTGATCATTGCATTTTGATGATTCTCAATCACAAAATAAATAATCATACCTCTCACTATTTTATTGTTTCTAAAACAATTCTTTTTTATTTTTAAAAACAACATTAGAGGCTGTCAAACCCGGCTGCATATCTTATACGAGGGTTTGACCTAATTTCGTTTGGGATCGGGATTCCTTGACAGTCAAGAATTCGGAAAAAACTGACCAGGGTAGGCCATAGCAGCCGTACGGCTCCTATGGAGCCGTACTCCACCAATGCCGCCGTACGGTCGCAGTCCAGAAAATCCCATATTTTCTGCCTTTTCAATCCGTTCTATTGTGTGGGACCCAATAAGATTATACTAAGTTGGCAACAAGTACGAACGAGTCAGAACCCGTAAGTCATAAGCGGACTCTAGCAAGCCATTATGACTACCTAATTAGTATAACTTTGAAAGTCCAAAGTTACCTTATAGAACATATCACAATCCCTTTGTCACGCAATATCATATTGGACATAAGTCATGGTCCACGTCAACTTATGATGTCCAATGCTTTCTCGATCCCGAGTAGATTGATATGAGCAAATGACATTGAACACATCAATTCATTTGGGCATGGCCATGCAATGTCATCAATCTCACTCATCGAGTGGCCAAGCAGATATCTCTCTTGAGAGAGGGACACATCCCATCTTGACTTATCATTCTTCCCTACAAGAATCCGAATATGCCGATCGTAACCTTTATAACCACCCGGTTAAGGGTAGAGTTTGAGTACGTTAAACATAATGTTCATCATGTGGAAGACTATGATAATATCAGGTCTAAGGATATCAAATGATATAACTATTATGAGATTTAATTATGACATTTGACCATGACATAAATCTCATAACGAGTCTATCCAGTACCTTGTTCTCCAACAAGTACCCACAAGTTTAATCCGCATCCTATGCACCATAATCATCATATGATTATCCATTAAACTCATGCTAGCGCTTCATAAGTGCTAGGGACATTGATTATTATAATAAACATGCAAAAGATATAATAATCGGGTTTGTTATCTCTATAACAATGAAGCTATGATATAACGCATAGGCCTTTATCAATGGCCTATGGCATAATATCCAATAATCTCCCACTTGTACTAGGCCCAATCAACGCGTATCCAATACCCATTGAGCTAGTTATGATCTCCATCATAATTGCAAGCGAACTTATGTAGGATGATTATCCTTGTTATCATCATATGGTATTTTGCATATTTTGACATCTCCCTTCTTTGACGATTTCTCGAATAAGATAGAAACGTTCTAGCATATGCTTAGATAAGATATTAGCCCCTTGTATTGTGTAATAACAATTATTGACACAATGAAAGTCCATAAAATTAGTGTCACTAGAAACGATTTCTAGTTTACTAATTAGTATCTTAATCCAAACAATTTTCTAGTTGCATCCCATGTTACTAGATACTCAACCTTTTGTAAAATAGTGATGGTACATTTAGAACTCTTATAACACCATTATTAAACATAAACGTGTATTTATACTGCAATATTTGTCTTTGTTGGTTTGCAAGAATGCATCTATGACTATTACAAGATCATCTTTCATTCCATCAAAGATCAAGAGCGCATTGTTTAGTTCCTTTTAAAGAACATAAGGGTGTTTCTTATCTAGTGACTGTCACTAGGATCCGATTGGTATCATCTCATTATACTCCAGGTATATGAGACATCCGGTCTTAGTACATTAGTATGGCTTACATGATAGATCCAATTGCCGAAGCATATGGGATCCTAATCATGTACTCTTGCTCATCAGTCTTCCAGTAAGACTAAATCTAGAAAAGACTAATGCCATTAGACTTTCGCAAGTAACCTCTCCAAGAGTCTTGCATAGTAAACTTTTCACTATCTTGTCTATGTTAGTACTTTGACTTCAACCAATCATTTTTTTAGATTTATCTCCATAAATCAGTTCAAGGATATAAGCGGCTTTATCCAAGTCTTTCACTTAGAAACTCTTTCAAAATGAATTATATGTCAACCACATATATTAGACTATGAATAAAATTACGCTCCCAGTAAATTTATTATAATCACAAGTCTCATCTTTGATGAATTCAAACTCTTTGAATACTTCATCAAAATGAAATTTCACTCCAAGTAGTTTGCTTCAATCCATCTCATGGATATCTGCAACTTGCATATTTTATTAGAATTTTATGGACCAATCAAAACTTTTAGGTTGTATCAAACACATCCTTAAGTAAGTTCCTGTTAAGGAATATAGTTTTGACATCTATCTGTCATATTTATATTCAGAATATGAGCTCATGACAATTAGAATTCTAATAACATTAAGCATGACTACGGGTAATAAAGTTTCATCATAATCGACATTATGAATTAACTTTACTCAATTAGTCGTGCTATATCAATATGCACCTTGCGATCCATGTCCGTTTTCTCCAAGAAAACTTATTTTCTATCTTATGGGTTTTAAGCCTTAGGGTAGAACAATCAAGTTCCAAACTTGATTATGATACATGGATTGCACTCTTAGATTTTATGACTCCAAGTCATTGATCTAAATCCGGAGCGGACTTTGCATCTTGATAAGTAATAGGTCAATCATTCGCAATGATATCTTCCTAATTACTTTCTATTACGAGAAATCAATATTTCTTGTTATAGATAGTATCCTATCAGTTATGCAAATATCTTGTGAATACTTGAACGAATTTCCACAACTCCTTGTAAAATTTTGTTCAACTTCCATCTTAGGTTCTATGTCATTTTCTGGGTCTCGAACTCTTCGAGGTACATTTTACTCCCACTAGTTCTTTAGAGATAAATGATTTATCTTGAAAGTGCTATTTAGAGTAACAAATGATTTGTACTCTGAAGGGCATAAAATTAATATCATTAAGATATCCCAAGAAATTACATTGATTTGATTTAGGTGTGATTTTGTCCAAGACAACACTTTTCTCAAAAGCATCACATCACAAATCTTTATGAAAGACAAACCAAGTTTTCTTTTATTCCATATCTCATATGGCATAACGAACCTCCTTAGACAAATCTCAATTTAATGTAAGCGCAGCTGTTTCCAGCACATAATCCAAAGGGATAATTAAAGATCAGTTTGACTTATTTATGAGGCGAAAAACAGCAGTTTGTAGACAATCTGCAAATTTCTGTAAATAAGGGCCGTACAGCTCATTACTAGGCGTACGCCTAAATTGCAGCCGTACGGTTTTTGTTTTTCAGATTCTGTTTTTTTTATTCTGCAGACTTTCAGCAGAATTCTCATCAAGTCCATGGTTCAAATATTTATTACTTTGATCAGATCAGAGTACATCAATACTTTTGCCATGTGTTATCGAAATCCTTTCTAGCATTATTACTTTAATGAACTACATACATCAATATGTATTAATCCAAAAGAGTACTTTCTTTCACTACTATTAGTAAAAGGTGTCTTAATCAATTTCTAAGATTCTCATATATCATATGATTCGAAATCATGTGAATTTAAAACTCCGTTCCATGGAATTTTATATGTGTTTCTTATCATTGATATAGACATCAATGCTTTAAGAAAGTAACGCTTACATCCTTATATTCAGATTTCCATTATTTATGTTATACTTATTATTTTGTTCTTCCAAGATAAGGATATAAGGTCCCATTATATGATTAAAAATATAATAAAGTAAATCATATTTAATAGTGCACATTCTTATTCAAAATAAAAAATATCCATAATCTTCTAATGAAGAAACCAAAATAATATTTCTACTTAAAGTAGGAACATCACAACATTTGTTCAAAACAAATATGAACCCACTAGGTAAAGACACTTCGCAAGTTCCTAGGATTAATGTTGCAACCTTTGCATCATTATTACCACATATGTTAATCTTTACCTTCCTTAAGTAGTCTTTCTATTTCTCAAGTCTTACACATTTATACAAATGTGAGATCCATATCCGGTATCCAATACCCAAAAACTTAGAAGTAGAATTCTAACATAAATACTTGAAGCGGTAGTCCTATTACCCTTCATTTTGATCTTTTAATTCAAATTGTAATTTCTCCAATGGTCAATCAAGTTGCCATAGTGGGAATTACATCCTTAAGATTTTAGGTTTAGCCACAAATATTTCCTTTAAGCTTGACAACTCTTGTCTTGCCTTTATCTTTAATCTTTGTCCTTATTAACCTTTAAAGTTTGAGAAGGTTTCCATTTGATATTAAGACTTAGCATTTTAAACATCAAATGTCGTTCATGAATTAATATCAAATTCATTGTTAGTTCCAAACTAACTTGATTATCAAGCCTTTCAAGGTGATCAATATGTCTCTCCAAGTTCAAAAAATGAGAACTTATTGACATACCTTCCAATCATCTTATGAATGTTAGGCTCTAATCAATCTCAAATTTTTCTTACCTTTCTACGCTTCCTACATGATTGCTTATCACATAAGCATTCATATGTTTCAGATACTTCTAAAGTTCCAAACATATGATAGCAAGTCGTAAGACAATTGACATCTATAGAATCATCCACATGTTTCTAATCAATCTCTTTGTCCATCCTTAAGGCATTAGGTTTCTTGGGAATAGAATTTATTAAGAATTCATAACTTCCATTCTCGCTTTAGAACAATTCTTAAGTTCATGACTAAGTCAAAGAAGTTAATCTTATTTTTTTTAAGTGGGGTCTATCGCAGTAATTATACATGATTATAGTTCAAAATATTCTACACAAATATGCAAATAAATATACACATATATTTCATACCATTATCATTTAGAGATAAATAATGTATTTCATAAATACTCCCACTAAATTATACACCTTCAAATACAACTCTTGTATAATATAATTTAAATGGGTTAAAATCCATATTTCACTTGATTTGTGAGTCTGCTTTGGCATGAACCTCAAAACCAAGCTATTTAGGTAGATAACTCCTTATCAATCACATCACATGTGACTCTTAGATCCTTTATGGGATTTTGACATCTTATGTCTTACATGTTTTAATCCCATCTTATGCCTTAGGCCCATAACCGTTACGATAGCCTAATTAAGTTTAACCACTTTAAACGTATAGACAACCTTTGCTTCATCTTGCTTCTCAAAGATAGAATGATGTGCCATGCTTTGGCAGATAAACCACACCGAAACGATCAAGGTACTTCACAAGTGTTTAAATAGTGGGTGGCATAAAACTTAAAATTTTGATGAAGGTTCATTTACACGGAGACATGCATCATATATTTAATTATGTCAAACATAATATAATATAGTCTTTGCATAAAGGATGTTAACTTAATCAAATTAATTAACAGAAGCAAAATCTTGTGATTTAATTATGAAGCAACATAATGGGGATGAAATCTAAATTATCTGTAAACAATTTACAGATTGGATATTTCATTCGCAATCCCAAAACAAGGCGTAAGCCTGCCATTGGTCCATGCAATGAATTAATCCAAATTTAGTTTCCTTCTCTGCAAACAATTTGCACTTTGTTAATAGGGATAAATTTTGAAACTTTTGTTTCCGCAGAACATCTATAAATTAAGAGCACAAAACGCACGGTCGAAACTAAGCCAAAAGGCATCCACAATCCCGTACTAAGATCAAGAAACCAAGTAACTTCTCTATACGGTCGAAACTAAGCTAAAAGGCATCCACATTCCCGTATAGATTGGTCACTTGTTTCAAGACCTTTTCATTGTCTCTTAATCTCATAGATTACAGCAATCCTAAACTCATTAGGATTCTGATTTCTGCAACTTTCTGGATTAAATCATATTTCAGGAAACACGGTTTCAAAAACCAGCCGTCTGAAACCAGATTCAGTTTCTGATTCGAATTCTGTAAACAATTTACAGAACAATCAGAAAACCAGAAAACATATCAAGTTTTTGGAAAATTAGGGCAGAGCCGTACGGCTCCTCATCAGGCGTACACCTATGAGCCCGCCGTACGGTGGTGCTGTCCAGTTTCTCCAGATTTCTAGAATTTTAAAATTCTATCGATCCCAATATCGTGTTCATGCATTAATCAGATTAAACCAACACGAATTTACAGATTACGAATTTAACTAGATCTAATTAATATCATGAATAAACAATTTAAAACTTATACAAATTAGATCTAGATTATCAATACACATAATCCAATTATTTATTGATAATCCCAAACATGCAATTATTCATATGGATCAAATCAATATAATAGTCACATAATCCCCATACAATCATGCTCATAAATTTCATATCGCATATAAAATTCGAATCACACATTCATCTTTATCATCATGCAAAATTCATATAATCGAATTAAATAGTTTAAACGTGATGTATTAAAATAATCAACGATGAACGCGACTCTGATATCACTGTTGGGTTTTGATGCATCATGCACAGCGGAATAAACATAAGATCAAACACCCATGAGCCCGGATCCGTGCATGTTGATTAAATTATATACAAGATGAAAGAAACATACCCTTGAATATCACATACATGAACACGGACTTTGAGGTGCTAACGCAAACACCCTCTATCGGTATGCACACATCGAACGGATATTAAGAACACATTCTTGATTTGGATTGCTAGACCCAAGGCTTGATGAAGAAACGATTTCTTCGTAGGAATTATTTTGCTCCATTGATCATTGTATTCTGATGATTCTCAATCACAAAATAAATAATCATAACTCTCTCTATTTTATTGTTTCTAAAACAATTGTTATTGATTTCTAAAATCAACATTAGAGGCTATCAAACCCGGCTGCATATCTTATATGAGGGTTTGACCTAATTCCGTTTGGGATCGGGATTCCTTGACAGTAAAGAATTCGGAACAAACTGACCAGGGCCGGCCATAGCAGCCGTACGGCTCCTATGGAGCCGTACTCCACTAATGCTGTCGTACAGTCGAAGTCCAGAAAATCCCATATTTTCAGCCTTGTTTGCAGTAGATGGAGTTTCAAATCTCTCAGTAAGATAATCCAATAGCTCCTTTGTGGTTTTTGCCTTCTTGGTAGTCTTCGCGATCCACTTTGACAAAGTAGATCTAACCACCCCTAGGGCTTTCCGATCCATGAGATCCCAATCTTCCTGCTTTTCTCCTTCTGGCTTGACTCCCTTTAGAGGCTTATAGAGATCTTTGTTGTACAAGAGATCCTCTATTTACATCCTCCAAAACCCATAGTCAAAACCATCAAATTTCTCCACCGCTTGTTTATCCTTGCCCATTCTTGATTGCTTGAACAAACCCTAATCGCCCTATAACCCGGAATGATAAACCAGAGCTCTAGATACCAGTTGTTGTGAAATTGACCCTCCAACACCCAAGCAATATCCCAAGAAAATAATGGCACCACAAACAAGCACAAGAAATAAAGCACAAGAAAAGACACAGAAATTGTTAACCCAGTTCGTCAATATAACGACTACGTCTGGGGGCACTACCAAGCCAGGATCTTGCACTATAATATGTTTGTAGGAAGTTACAATGAGTTATGGGGCAGAACTTTATTTATATAGCAAACCTAGAATGAGACCTAAACCTAAACATAAGAGAAATCCCGTCAAAACTGCTATTTCCCGAATTCCCATCGGGGCACCGAGCGCCCGCTTGGGTTACCCCAAGCGCCCGCCTGAATTAATCCGCCAGGAACCAAAACCTTCTGCCCAAACGGGCGCCCACCTGGTCTATACCAGGCGCTCGCTCGGTATGTCCGCCAGCTTGTCCTCCTCTTTGTTCCTTAGAAGATCTCTACTCCAACAAAAAATGCCCCATTTAACTTTTTATTTCAAGATAAATTTTTTGGTGTAAATATAAAACATAAAACGTAAAATAATGTTATGATTATTAATTATGGACTAACTTACAAGAATTAATTTCATTTATATGTAATTTATATAAAAATATGTTATCTTAATTATTGACGTGTGCACCTTTTGTTTTACCATTTCTCACCCAGTGTCTCGTTTTTTCGCCTTTAATAGATATGATCTAAGGCACAAGATCACCCACATCTCAATTTTGACCTTCGAGAAGGAGACAATAGTAGTTGTGCGAGTTGAAGACTTCGAGAGCGACATGTGGGGGGAGGAGTTCCCATATATAAGAACAACGTTTCTGCCTGACCCTAAGCATGCATATTATGTCAGTAAATACTTTGTGAGAAGCCTTAGGAGCTTATGTAGAAGAGGGAGTTCAAGAGAGGTCTAATGGCGAAGGTGACTCATGGGGTGGAAAGCCACAGTGACACAGTGTTGCTATATCTAGAGAACTGTGAATAGAGAAGTATGTATATATAGAGAGAATTCCATGCGAGGACTAGGTAGAGAGAGAAGAGAAGAGAAGAGAAGAGGAAGTGGTTGAGGATATAGTTTGCAATTAATGTAGAGGTATGTAGCTGGATACATTAGATGCAGAGCTAAGGATAACAGTATTCTGTCAGTTTGTAATGACCACAAGTAGCCAACATGATTTAACTAGTGTAAGTGATTATTGATTAAACACGTAATGCTGAGGCAAGCATGATTGCAATAGTATTCTGCCATTTAGTCTTATGGTAGCTCAGTTACTAAAGAGGATTTTGAGGTTATTTTCGACATTTAAGTGCCTATGTCCAAATCTTTTATTGGAAGTGACTTATCTTGCTATTACGACTACTACGGCAGGACGTCTAAGGACACTTAGAAGCACATCTTAGAGGAGATTACCCAAGTGACCAACATGATTTAAGTAGTGTAAGTGATTATTGATTAAACACGTATGGTGAGGCAAGCATAGTAAGTAGAGTGATCTGATTGGTCTAAGAAGGGTAGCCCTAAATATTGATGGCTCAAATGTAGTGACCACAAGAAGACATCAATGATGGTACTTTCAGAAAGAAAGTTAGGGTTTACCCTATTCTCGATCCCTCTTGCTTAATTATGCCTCTGTTCGAAAATCTGACTCCGCATAAATGATCAGGGCGGTGAGTAGAGCATTTCCTGCCGATCAGAAATAAGTTTGGGTGAATTTGATTTCGGAGTAGGTAAGCCACTAGCTCCCCTTTGCTTGTAATAACATGCCTATATGTTATTCTTGATACTTGTGCTTGTTAATTTCGTGTTTGGTTGAATTTTGTGATACTTGTAAAATTGGTACAAGGGGAGTATCAGTATGGCTTGGATAATGGAAGGAAGCATCCTTACATGAACCTAAATAGATTTGTAAGTGTTAAAAAAAATTATACTTATACTTTTGGGACGGTGAAATATTTAAATTGAATAAAAGAAAATAATACTTATACTTGTGGGACGGTGAAATAAATGAAAGTATCCCTAAATGAGTATATTAGTATATTAGAAAATTATACTTATACTTGTGGGACAGTGAAATATTTAAATGGAATAAAGGAAAATTATTCTATTATTTGTGGGACGGTAAAAAGGATGAAAGAAACTTGAAAGTTATGTTTGGAACATGTTTGTATGTCCTGGGTATGGCCTATGAGTTAGTGAAAGTATACTCCTACACTTGGGACGGAGAATTGTAAGCCTGGGAAAGAAATGAACAATTGCTGGAAATTGCACCAGGCGCCCGCCCGCGTGACCACCGAGCGCCCGCCCGGTCCTTTGGGCGACCGCCCAGATGAGCCTCGCGCGCCCGCCCAAAACTACTGAAAGATTTCCCATATTATACTTGCCGAGTGAGAGGCCGCCCGGTCCCTAGTGGGCACCCGCCCACTTGCCCTGAAGAACAAAAATGTTGTTCAAAGTTGTATAAGTTGGAAGTAACCCTAGTTAAGGTATATAGCCTTAGTATAAGATGTCCTAGCAATGTTTGTGCACTTTTGGGGCATTAGAACTTGGTCTTGAACATGAGTACTCATAGAATTAAAATGAAAACTTGAGCCTAAGAGTAAGAACTCTTTTAATTGTCTTGAAATTGCTATGAACAAGCACTAATGTGTTATATGTGTCTTGAAACCAATGTTTGTGTACCTTAGGGGCACTAGAACAATGTCTTGAGCTTGGACATCCAAAGTATAGGATTAAGAACTTGTAAGTATGAGATGTATAACTCATCTACTTAGCTTGAACTTGAAGTATAAGACAATTAAATCTTGTACATGACTTGAATATCCAAAGATTGGAATAATAACTTGAGTATAAGATAATTAATTATTTTACATGTCTTGAACATCCAAAGAATTGGATTGAGAACTTGAATGTAAGATGATAAAATCTTGTACATGACTTGAAACCAATACATGTGTATGGTAATGAACTTGAAAGTGCTATGAACAAGCACTAACTTGTTAGAACTATCCTTGATGTGTATGTGCAAATCTTGCACATAATTACTTGATAGAATGTGGCTTGTTTACTACTTGATACTTGGTATTAATAACCAAAGAGTTAGAATATGGAACTAGATAGAGAATGATCAACTCTATTACATACTCGAATCTAATACGTGTGTACTGAAAGTGCTATGAACAAGCACTAATGTGCTAGTACTTGGTTTTAGTCGTGCATATACTCAATGAAGTATATAAAGTATAAAGAATATGTCTTGTTCTTGAGATGAGTTCATAAAGAAAGAGGGACTAGTGTAATATGAAGATAATTCATAAAACAATGATTATAGAACACAATATGTGTTGGAAAAATGTATTCGATTATTAACGATACATATACGCGAGGTATGATTATGACTAGGTACAATACGACCTATTCGACTACGTGCTTAGAGTCTAAGTTGTTGGGCTCTACTTGGAAGTAAGGGTATCGTGATAGACACATTAGTGTGTTAAAGGTTATATGAATATGTACGTGCAAATATTTCATATGACAAAGTGATATAGTATGACTTACCCTACTACTTGGTTGGGGTCTGTTATTAATAGACTCTAATTTGGGTTGATTGTGTTACGTGGACACATTATGTGCCATTGTTATGCTGATTTGTATTCGCAATTATTGCATATGTATACTTGTATTTAGTGAGCACATGATTACATGGTTCATGAAGAGCTAGTCCACTACTTTTGGACTTAGTTCTACTCTCGTAGTTCAAGTAAATACTACTTGTGCATTCTTGTGTGAGTCCAGCTGGTCCTTGCTTGTTCGGAGATATATAGGTTCACGCTTATCGCGAGTGCTGGGGCTAAGTGATAATCGGGGATCTATGTATCTGCGCTTGACCCCTTACTACCGATCATAGTAAGGGCATATAGCCTCCTTTGTTAGATCAATACTCCTGATAAAGTGACTGCTATACCTCTTGTCTTGAATCTTGTTCTCGAGCGTGACACTGGTTACCGGGTCCTCTTGTGTACTGCACAGCAGCAACTTGATTGATCGTGATTTGTCAACTGCAATAAGCAACGACAACAATGGTTTAGTTGGGAGGAATAAGGTTGGAATATCCTTTGTAACGTGATAGTTTAGTCTTATGTGCTAGCTACTTGATGAGTTGGCCTAGCCTCTCATATACTTGTTACTTGATGACTTCTTGAGCATGATTACTTGATAATATTCTTGATTTGCATGATTACATGATAACATGCTATGTACTTGTATCTAGTAACTTACTGAGATTTATCTCACCCCGTTCCTTGTTTATTTGTTTCCCCCCCCAAGAAAGCAAGTGGTAATACGTTGTGAGGCTCGACTTAGCAGGGGCCTACTTGGCAGGTTGTTCTTGTTGGGGATTGTTATCCTTTCCAGTTTTAGTGAGGACGATTTTGTATCAGTTGTTTAGACTCAGTATCTTGGGTAGACTTGTATAGTACTTGTATATAACCACATTTAGTTTAATTTTCTTGGTATAGAACTCGTTGTGAGCTATCTTAGTTCGTTCCTCTTGAGTATATATATGATACCAGTTGATTTATTCAGGTGTCATTCTCGGTTTTTTTTCGCTTCTTGTTAGTTACGCGCACCAGGTTCGAGGTTCCATTATAGAACCCCGGGACTTGGGGGCGTGTCAAGTAGATAATATAAAACAAAGACAAGGAATGTCAAACTGAAAGATGGTCGATGTTACTGGGTAATCGTTTGAAAATATTTATTTGTGATGTGAATACTTTAGTTATAGTCGTAAACTGCTCACATTTGTCATTTAGTGTGCATGTTCCAATACGTATCACTATCATATTCGTAGAAGACCAAACATGTTCGGTATATCTCGGTCATGATTAGGTCAATGGTTGTTCAAAAGCAGTAGTAGTAACATGATATCGTCTCTCATGATAAAGTTTGCTCCTGTGGGAGCTACTACACATTTCGCTCATTGATGCCATAATTTGGTATTCCCAAGGTATTTTGTTTATAATACTCACTTACCAAACAAGGGTATGGAAAATAAAGACATGACATGTAACAGGGATATTGATTTCATAACACCCCAGTGATGCAGTTGGCTCCTGCAGCCTATTGTAAAGTTACCTCCTTTAGGAGCTACCCCACAGCTATCCTCATAGGGGAGCTAAGCGTCTATTCCCAACGTTTTTGTCTCTAGTACACACACAAGAACGCGTGAGTTGACTGCACCATGTAAAATACAGACATAGGCTGTAAAATTAAAAGTTCATTGACTGGACTGGACAATATAAATTGAAGATATGACATGTATCGGCAATAGTGCATTGACTGAACTGGTACAATGGTAAGGTTTGCTCCTGTGGGAGCCACTACACACTTCGCTCATTAATGACATAATTTGGTATTCCCAAGGTATTTTGTCTATAATACTCACTTACCAAACAAGGGTATGGAAAATAAAGACATGGCATGTAACAGGGATATTGATTTCACAATACCCCAGTGATACAGTTGGCTCCTGCAGCCTATTGTAAAGTTACCTCCTTTAGGAGCTACCCCGCAGCTAACTCGTAGGGGGAGCTAAGCGTCTATTCCCAACGTTTTTGTCTCTAGTACACACACAAGAATGCGTGAGTTGACTGCACCATGTAAAATACAGACATAGGCTGTAAAAGTAAAAGTTCATTGACTGGACTGGACAATGTAAATTGAAGATATGACATGTATCGGCAATAGTGCATTGACTGAACCGGTACAATGGTAAAGTTTGCTCCTATGGGAGCCACTACACACTTCGCTCATTGTATCTATAAGATGTATATTTCTAACACCTAACCATAATATGTTATTCATATCTTCAAATCCCCACACCTTTGAATTATTTGATTAAAATATATTTGGTCTTAATAATGAGTAACGACGGTGGTCACGGCAATGCTGAAGGGAGGATAGCTTGAGTGATTTAGATGACAACGATGCTGGTTGGATAATATACATGGAGTGCCGTAGAAAACTAAGTCTTGCTGAACTACGAGTTAGGCACTCGGCTCCCTCCGACCACCCGACTGCCTTTACTTGGTCTTGTCCATTGCACCCATGCAATGCACTTGAGTGCCAGCCAATGGATTACATGGACTTACTTAATCATGCATATGAGTTTGCTGCGTCCGTGAGTATTGATCAAAGAGTTTCTAAGCCTGAACACATTGCATTGATTTACCATTTAGAGACTGTTTTCGCGCGATATGGTGCACCACGGAACGTAAAAGTAAAACCAAAGGACAAACACGGAGGTGACGGCGAGGACGGTGCAAGTGGTAGTGGGAATCGAACTGGATGATTAGGGTATGGGTTGCAAGTTTTAATGTTATGTGTATGTATTCTATATGAAGAATTGTTATGATATTCCACTTCAAGTCCTCGTTCTTAGGCCTGTTACTTATCAATGTTATGTACGTGTAAGGGCATCATTTAATAGCATACATGCATTGCGTCTGATATGGGTTGTGATAAAAAAAAGTAATGAATAAATAACATCATCAAGATAAAACACCAAATGTCATTAAAGATACCAGAGATACAACAACCCAACAGTAAGAGAGAGCGAGAGAGAGAGAGAGAGAGAGGAAACAGCAAGGGAAAAACAACACAAATTATGGCTCGGGAACACGTAACTCCTTAAAAACGTAGGCTTCTGGCCGCTGAACCGCCTCCGCCACTGCCACTGACACCGCCACAGCCTCCATCACTGCCACTGCCGCCACCACGGCCATCACCTCCCTTGTGATCAGCATCCATGTCTCTGCGTTTGGGGGGAGGGGAGAAATCGGCCACAATTCGAAAATAGTTAGCCAAATACTCGGCCAACGCGTGATGCTCAAGCCTAGAGACCACGCTAAAATCGTTGGAATGGGTGCACGAATGGGCATGCGCAAGCATACCTGTGTAATCAAAAGGCGCACGGGGTCGGGCAGTGCATGGAAGCAATGGGCAGAATAAGGGAGGGTTGCTATCGTCTGGGGTTGGGTTGCTAACTTTTAGATCACCGCTATGCAGTTTAAAAGTGCATTCCGTTGTTATCTTTTGCGGAGACTTCTGAAGTTTAAAAATGTCTTCATTTTCACGATCACGACCAACATCGTTGTTGTTTGACATTTCTAACCGTTGGAAATTAATTTTCGAGCATAAGGGGATAGTTGATTTTTTTTAATGGATATGGTGATATCCTTGTCATGGGAACCTATAATTCTATAAATAGAGGTTTTGTAATCACTCCACAACCAAGCACGCGTGAAAGTACTTCACGATGTAAAAAAAGGGCATCCAATGTAAAAGTTAAGGTTGAATGATATTGGTACAGTGCTATAGTTGGCTCCTAGGGAGATACAATGCAGTAGGCTACCTCAACCCTTGAATACTATTACAAACGAGCAATGATTAACTAAATAGTTTCAAATACAAAGATCACACAGATTGAGACGATGATTGCTCATCCAATCCCTAAACACTGGCTTTGCAAGATGAATCAGGTAGTGATGGTGACAATATTCTTTGTAGATATCTACTATGCTCAATGCTACTATGACATTTATATGGGGAGTTCGGTTCACGAATCACAACAAGGAGTACATTTAACCATATTACACAAAATACCAAGTTTAATTACTAGTTCAAAGAACACTCTATTAAACAATACCAAATTTTTCTTTCATGCCCGGATACAAGCTGTTGAGTTTGTGCCCCACAAGACGCGCTGTCACACGATGTCAGTATTCATGTGCGGAAAACTGCGAAATAACAGCATAACAGTGGTTAAACAGCTCTGATAATACAACCGACAGGTCCGACATCCATATCTATATAATAAACTTCTACATGAGGATGAGGTAAGATTTTACCTCAAAGGATGTATTCTCCACGTCCCAGTACTCCATGTACTTCATCACATAAACACCACAATCGTGTCTGCAACATTGGACAGATGAATCAACTATATGTACCTCCACCCATAGGTCCACGTACTTTTTAAATGGAGATTAAGATGTGAACGCACTTACAAATTATCCTGGTCAGGAATGCCATCCTGAGCGAAGAACTCGTAATCACCGATATTCGGCATTCCACATGCCTCAAAGACTGTTGCATGTGGTGTCAGAATGATACAGAACACTTAATAAATTTCGACGTTTGCTGTATGACACACAAGGGTCAGATTGCAAATTTATGCGCTTACCATACGATGTATGAAATCCTTGTATGTTGAATTTTTCCCATTGTTGGAATCAAGAAACGCGATCTTTTTTTCTTCTAATAGTATCACAAACAGAACCCAGTGTTCTTGGAAACAATACGGGAACATAAGCTACAAAAGGAAATAAGATACAAACTAAGAAATATTTCAAAACAATTTATCATTGACTGAGATTGATAAGAGATGTATTTTGTCTCTTCGTTAATTACCATTTCCGCTTCTTTATTATCTTTTGGGAAACCTCAGGTGCATAAAAATACTTAGAAAACTTCTAATTAACATATTTCTTAAGCATGTCTTCACCACAGAGATTCAGATCAATCTGTGCCTACACAATATAACCACTTATCAGCTCCCATGCCATTCGCTTAATATAACAAAGTAAACAGCCAGCGTAAGTGACGGTGAACAATAGTTCTGCAATCTCACCCCAAATATTGATTGAAAAAGATATCTCTTTCGACCGGTAAATGTCACCTCGTCATCCTCACCTCCCCACCCTCCCATATTCACTAACAATACAAATGCATCCATGATCTACAACATGCCAGTATCAGGTAAAATCTGAAAAAATGGGGAATGCCACAACAACTAGCACAGAGGGAAAAATAACAGGTACTAACACCAGAAAGTACCTGCGAATTAACATAATATCTTGGTTTTAACGTAAAAAAATCTGCCTTCGTTAGAGTCAAACCAACACCATCGAATAGCAGCACATCACTGCACAATTGTACATATTGAAATAGTTAATCATCAAGCGAGAGAATATTGGCACATGTACTTGAATACATCTTAAAATATTAGTTTATGCAAATTGCTTACTCAGGTACATTCTTAAATTTCTAAACTGAATCAGCGGTATCTTTGATAGTTTAAGAAACCTTATGAGCATTCTTATTCTTATTCTTCTTCCTCTGCCTCTTTCTTTCCACCCCGAGTGATTGCCGTGCGTTGGGATCGCCATTTACAGGACGATCCCCGTGTTGAGGTTCGTTGACACTGTACTGACTCGGTGTATGGCTAGGTGAACCGGAAGGCCCCGAATCCTTTCTATCACCTCTATCATCAAAGATATCTTCTCTAGTCTCCCCACACCTCTCAGTACCCGACACTTGTTCCACCTCAATCGCATCGATATCACCAACAACTTTATGTATACATGTTTGTAATGAACTCAAAGCCCTTTCCAAATGACTATTAGGGACATCATTTCCACCATCATTGGATGCCCCACCTGTAACACCATCAACACGCTCATCGATAAGTTCGTCACCATCTTTGGCCGACTCTCCCTCTTCCATAGTAAGAGCCCCATGACGGTCTTGAGACTTCTCACCAACCTCTTTTTCCGATTCTCCCTCTTCCATAGTAAGAGCACCATCTTTCTCTAGTACCTCATCACCCCCGCCACCAATATAGTGATGGTGTTCAGATTTTTCACCAACCCCTTTATCCGCTTCTCCCTCTTCCATAGTAAGATCCCCATCCTTCTCTAATACCGGATCAACTTGGCCACCAACACCGTCAACTTTTTCTCCAACCTCTTTCTCTGATTCTCCATCTTCCGTAGCAAGAGCCTCATCTTTCCCTAATAATTCATCACCTTTGCCACCAACATCGCGACGCTCTTCGGATTTCCCACCCCCCTCAGTCTCCGGTTCCCGCACTTCCATAGTAAGAGAACCCTCTTTCTCCACTACTTCATCATCTTTGCCTAGACCATCACCGCATTTTTGTTTATGTCCCTCACCTAGAAGCTCTGATTCACTCTCCGATTCACTTCCTGATTCACCCTGTGATTTACTTTCTTTGCTACTCTCATCATCTGAATCAGGAACATACTCACAATCCGAAGATGATTCAACAGACTTATCGTGTTTGTTCTTGTAGATACCCCGGGAAAACCACAACTTGGCTAGAGCGATGAATTATCCTAGGATGTCTATTTGTGTTTTAATTGTTTAGAGTCGCCACCTATGTTTTTAAAGGAACATAAGAAAAACCTAGAAATAGCCTAATTTATGTACAAAACCAGAGATTCGGGAGAGAAGGGTTCGGGGGTTAGGTGACGGAGTGAGAAGTACTTAAACACCCACCCCGCCCCGCTTACGCGGGTCTTGCTACTATTGGTGTTCTAATGCTAAAAAGTCCTTCAAATAATATGAGAAATGTGCTAACAATTTGTGAGGGAAAGAAAAGGGAAATGAAAGATAAATTGTTTTATTATATTAATGCTTAAAGATTACATGTCAAACTATTCTAACAATTACATTAATATGAAATGGGGAAATTAAAGTAGAGTTGGAATGTAGGTAGATAACCTTAACCAAGTTTAATGTAAAAAAGTGATTAGTTGGTCATGTCCCATTTGATGAGGATTGCATACATTGACTAAGACAAATAAAATAAAAGAAGAAGAATTAAGTACCTTTAGAAAGGAAGAACTTCAAACTTGACTTGAAAAGAGTTTGTGTAGAGTTTTATTGCTTGAATAGAATTCTTTGTCAAGAACTCTTGGAGAGAAATGTGTATAGTGTATTTGTGAAGAAGTTTCAAGTCCTTTTCTAAGGTAAAAAGAAGAGGTTTAAATAGGTATAAAAGGGAGGAAAAGGTGGCTTTTCAACCAATAAGAAAATGAATAAATAATAAATAATAAATAATAAAGAGAAAATCAAATAATAAATAAAAGAAATGTTTTGTTTTAAAGAAATGGCTAGAATAATGGGATTGGAGGTTACAAAACAAGGGGGGATGAACTTGGAGGTAAAAAGGAGTGTTTGTGATCAAGAAAAAAGAGGGAAATAAGGTGAAATCCGTTACTGCCATAATGGGAGGCGCGCGCTTCCTGATTTGGTTGCGAGAGGCGCGCGCATCCCACTAGCAGTGTCGGATGCGCCCGCGGGTAAAAAAGACAGAATGACCCTAAAAGTTAACTCTATTATGCAGTTTAGTCCAAAACTAACAGAATCAGTTAGGAACTTAACCGAAGTAACAGAAATCAACAAAAATAAGTTAAATAAAAAATACTATGTATGCAATCGGGGTGAGAGGTCCAAGGCGGGGTGTCTAGAGAGCCCCTCAGTGACGTGGATTGCCAAGCAAAACGCGTCGACGAAAGAACAAAGCATCCGCCGAGGACATCGACAAAGAAATAAAGACTCGATAAAAAGCAGGAAGTATTGAAATTGCAAGGGATAGGAATGCGCTCCCTGTGTGAGCGACTTTTGCTGATAGAAGGGGTGCGGTGGCATGAAATTGGCCTACCGTGGCCAATATTTAAAGTCCGTATAGGGGACTTGGAGGGACTCGAGAGTCTGCCTGCTGATTTAGAGGGACACAAAAGTCTGCCTATTATGCGTATGCTTTGCAAATGCATGTGCTTGTGTGAGATGAGAGAAAATTGTACTTGTGGTGCTTTGTGATTTGAAAAGCAGATTTGCATGAGAGAGATTTTAAAAGGATGGATAAGTTGTTTTTGTGTGTGATGTGATTTGTAGAAAGCGTAAATGATGTTCATACCTTCACTTACCATGGCTGCTTGATTTGGGATGGATTTTTGATGCCGTGGCTTTGATGAAGGATGTTGACACTTTTGATGAAGATGAGTTGCTTGTACTGTTGACTGAATGTCAGTGAGATGACATTCTGGATGATGGGTTGGTCATGCCAAAAGGCTGCCTACGTATCCCTTGGAAGGAATCAGACCAGCGTAGTTCAAGGATGATGGAGAACGCTGGAGAAGAAGCTAGGAGTAAAGCAAAAATGAAGCACTTGCTTTTTATACAAGTAAGAAAAAGAAAAAGAAAAAGAAAAAGAAAAATCTTTTTGTCATTTTTTTTAGTTCGTGGGTGAACCATTTTAACCATTGTGTGTTTGTGAAGCCAACCCAAGATCAAGTCATGTTCGGTCGAAGTCCGGATTGCCTCGCTTGAATTCCGTCATAGCTGTTGTGCCCAACGAAGATTGATGTCTAGGCCCAAGAGACTTGTCGAATGTGGGGCTTCAAAGACTTTCGATGCCGAGATACCAAGGGGTTGCTGATTGTAAAGCCCCTAGGATGCCTTTGATGCCAAACTTTGAGTGACTGGCATAGCCCCAAGATAAATCAGCTTTTGGCCCATTTGAATAAATTGCCTTTTGTCAACGTGAGCAACCCCCAAGCTTCGAGAGATTGCTAAGCCCCAAATGTCATGTATTTGTTGTTTGCGGGCTTCAAGATGGTGGAATGTGAAGACCTTTCGATGTAAAGCCCCAAATTATCTTGGAATCGGCTCGGCATTGAGAGCGGATGCACTGTTGGGTAGAATTCTTGATAGAGATCTCCTTCTTGCTCTTACTGGGGAGATGAATGGACTCATTGTGGTCGGTACCCAAATGCAGTAATGTCTTATGGTGCCGTCGAGGTCGCGGATGATAAGGTCTTGGTGTGATAAGGTCCCCAAATGGGTATGCTTGCTTGAGTCTTCTTGTGTTGAACTAATAATGGATCTTCGGATGCAACTCGTGCGGATGCAACTTGTGCGGATGCAACTTGTGCTTTTGATCTCAGAGAAGGGGGTGCTGAATTGCAGAAACATTGGGATTGGCCATGGCATTTCCCGCTATAACCCTGTTTTGATAGAGTTTAGCATATTGAATATTTTTCTTTTCTCTAAGACTTTCTTCATAACCTCATCGTAAGTCACAACATAAGAATCATCAAATTCATTCATAACATCGGAGCCCTCCTTTCAAACCAAAAGACCTTTTGACGTGAAGTACCAAGAGACCCTTTAAGCTTGATCGCTTTCATGAAGCCATAAGACTACTCCCAAATTGCATTACTCGGGTATCATCCCCCCAAAATATTGTCAATTGCGAAGCCCCAATGTTGCCCTTTGCTCGGATTACTGTAATGCCGTAGCCCAAAAGATTGTAGATTGTGAAGCCCCTTGACACCTTTGGTGCCAAAGTAATTGAGGATGCTTCCAACGTTACATATGGCTTTACTAGGGCTATTATTGGGAGGTGAAGTGAATTTCTTCTTGCCAAAGGAGACTTTCAGACTTGATTGTAGCCCCTAGTGTGCCACCATTGATTGCAAGTAGAATGAGAAAAGCATATCCTTGATTAGAGGAACAGGCACGAGCACACATGACATGAAGGCTCTTTGACATTCCTTTTGAGAGACTTTGAGGATAGTCTCACATCTTTCTTGAGCATAGCCCCTAGGGCTCATTAACTGTCTAGAGTAGCAAAAGAAGCTCTCGTTCTTGAGTCACATAGCCCCTAGGGCGTCATCATTTGTAAAGTAAAGCAAGAGACTTGTCCTTGTGTAGGGGAACAAATATAAGACGATATGGAAAGAGCTACTCCATTTCTCGGGAAGCCTTCGGCATACTGTAAGGGCACATGCTTGGAGAAGCTTGAAAACTGAGTCACACGTTGTTGCCATTTGCTGCCCAAACCAATTGACTCACTGCGGACCATTTGTGCAACCTCGTACCCTTCAATGATGGGCTCGTTCTCTTGGTTACCATGGGCCTCCTTTATCATGAACCCAAAAATGCATATTGCAAGAACATCCTTTCTTATGCCAATAACCCAAAACGACCTTTGATTGTGCCGTATCTTGTCGAGCCTTTTGCAATTCCTAAGTTGATTCGGTGGGAAATTGACTTGCTGAGGAGATTCAATGTAGAACTTGTGCGGTCGTCTTTTTTAGAGGCCGAGGATCTCCATTTCTCTTTCCCTTCTCTCTCTCACTCTCTCATTTTATTTTATGACGCACCCTGTTTTTTTCCTATACCGCCCTTTCGGGTTTTCAATCTAGCGGGCATCTCTTTTGCATCTTCACTTTTTTTTTTTACTCAATTAATGAGGAAGTGTGCATTGACTCTAGATGAGGATGAGAGACATGTGATTTTGAGGTGGAGACCTTTTGTCACTAATGATGAGTGACATTGACTCGGCTGGGGAAGTATCCCATAGTATCGACATGTATTTTTATTTTTTGAATGACTCACGAGGGCAAGTAAGTCATTAAGAGAGAAGAGAAAGAAAGCCCCAATTTGATTGCAAGAAACTGAGAGTATTGCTGAAAGATAGGAAGCCCCTAGACTCGATAAAGAACGTGAAAGCGATTCTAAATCTAGGAAAGTTGTTCAATCTTGAGGTGATTAATTCATTGGCAAATGACTCGTACAAAGATGTCTTGACAATTTCGAGATGAAGGCCAATCACCATAACGCACTAGGGCTAAACATATCTTCTTTCTTGCATGAGACCGGACCCGAAGATTGCCTACGTTCCTCCAGTGTAGAGGCTCAGGTCACCGTAGTTCTTGTGAATACTCCATTCTTCGTGATGGTTTGTTGCTTCGTCGTGATTTTTTTTTATGTAGCTTTGTCCTTCGTTGGTGGATGATGATGTTGTGCACTTCTTTGATTGAGGGGGATTTTTTTTTTTTTGTGCTCTAACTTTTGCCTAGGTTGTTTTGAAGAGTAAACCTAGCGAGCTTTTTTTTTTTTTTTTTTTTTTTTTTGTTCCCCCTTGAAAACTTTGCTTGATGTTGCTCCACCTTGTTTTGCTTCTTGGCTTTGCCATTGATGTTGTCGCCTTCGTCACAATGTTTAGCCCTTAGGAGTTCAAGTGATGGCCTTCGTTCTAAAACTTGTTTAGACATCTTTTCATCATTTTGAAAAGAATTAAATTGAACAACTTGGAAGAGTGTATGAGGATAAGAACGACTTTTATTTGATAAGACCGACTCAAACTTTAACATGGGACGAGAAAAAACTTTAATGCACACTTAAGAGGACTTTTGACTCTTTTTTTTTTTTTTTTATTCCTATTACTAGGTAGAGAAAGAGAAACGGAGATTGTTGTCGTTGTCCTTGTTTGTTGTAGTCCTCCTTGTAGCATGATCTCTTGTTGAAGCCCCATTTTAAAACCAAGCCTCTTCTTTGATGAGTTGCTCTTCACCCACGGTAAATTCACCATTGTCGATCAAATCTTGGATGACGTTTTGGAGAAGGAATCATTCCTCGGTAAGATGGCCACTGTGTTGATGATAGCCACAATATTTGTGATGGGCATGGTTGGGATGCATCGTCTTGGGTTTGTACCCTTGTAATGACTTGATCTTTCCACTTGCCACCAAAGTTTCAAATGCTTCGGCTTGGGTTACTCCTAGGAGAGGAGTGAAAACTCGGTTGTCGGCGGCACTTTTGTGGCTTTTGAGGGGCGGGCCACTTGAGCATGCTTTACCATTGACCTTTGTCTTGTTGTCGGTGAATTCTTTCAAACGAGCCCTAAGTTCGGAGACCTCTTCCTCGTGAATCTTTCTCTCGAGATCAAAACGGGATTGCCATAAATCATCCTTACGGCAGGCATCCTCGACAAGTCTATCCATTTGTTCCCCCATAGCTCTTATTATGTTGAAAAGCCTTTCGTTGGACACAGAAATATTCTCTCCCTTGTTGTTGTTGCCGTTCGAAGCCATTGGACCTATGGGAAGAACACAGCTGATCTTAGGATGGCCCCACAAACATTTTTTGAATAAAATAAATTAACCCACAAATAGGAAAAGACTCAACCACATAAGGGAAAATGACTCTTTATTTATTTATTTATTTACAAAAGTCGAAATGACGTAGTCCTTTTTGGGGTTTCTAGAAAAATAGTGGAATCGTCACACTAGTATATAGACCTTCTCGCGGTCCCATATACTCATCGGATTCCACCATGCTTGTGATACCTACATGTGAGGGGATTAAACTAAATTAATGTCATAAAGCATACATGGGGGGACGGAGTTTTATTTCGTCCATAATAACCACTTGTTTCTTTTGGAAACGGCATGTATGATTTGATGACATTAGTTTAGGGAAATCTCGTCACATGAAAAACCGACTTAGTCACGGAGTCTTAGACCCTAACTAGAATTGTGTTGGCTTGTGTTTGGCTAATGAGAGGCTTAAGGTCACCCCCGATATGTAGTCATGAACTACGCCACGGGCTGAGGTTTACCGCTTCGAGAGAGTCAAGGTCGGGTGGAGCTTGAAACTCTCTAGGACGGGCCTCGACGGGTTTGGGGTTATGAACTTGTGCGACTCGATTGTGAGCAATTCATAGGAATATGTGCATGCAGTGTGAGGTCAAGCCAAGTGACAAAACATTTTTTTTTAAATTTTTTTTAAACAAAAGAAAAAACAAATAAGCACATAATTTACAACTTTCAAATCACCCGTGTGACCGATAAAATAAACAGAAAGTAAAAGAAGTTATGTGCAGGCCCGGTGCCCGCACACTGTCAAACTGTTCTGTCTCTGTGCATTGTTCTGTTCTGGAAAAATTGCCCAGAAGCGCGTGCATTGGGCAGTGAGAGTGCGAGGCGCGCGCCTCCGAGCGAGAGAGGCCGAGGCGCCCGATTCTGGACAGTACCTGCAAATCAGTGGGTTAAAGGGATTGCCTTAACCCTAAATAAAAATTCTTTCCCCTGGAGAATTTGTTAGCACAAAAACATG
The DNA here is from genome assembly GCA_026119855.1 of Campanula takesimana. NCBI lineage: Eukaryota > Viridiplantae > Streptophyta > Magnoliopsida > Asterales > Campanulaceae > Campanula > Campanula takesimana. The sequence continues at coordinate 886,069 of JAOWBW010000725.1, forward strand.
GAATTGAAGAACGAGATGGAAGGCGGGCGATCCTGGTAATTGGGGTCGGACGCGCGCGCTTTAGGCCAAGAAGACCAGAGGCGCGCGCTTCCAACCCTTTTTACCAGAATGCCCAAAAAACAGAATAAAATAACACCAAAAGCAGAAACACAAGTTTAACCCTCTAAATTATCCCCAGCAGAGTCGCCACTGTAGATACCCCGAGAAAACCACAACTTGGCTAGAGCGATGAATTATCCTAGGATGTCTATTTGTGTTTTAATTGTTTAGAGTCGCCACCTATGTTTTTAAAGGAACATAAGAAAAACCTAACAATAGCCTAATTTATGTACAAAACCAGAGATTCGGGAGAGAAGGGTTTGGGGGTTAGGTGACGGAGTGGGAAGTACTTAAACACCCACTCCGCCCCGCTTACGCGGGTCTTGCTACTATTGGTGTTCTAATACTAAAAAGTCCTTCAAATAATACGAGAAATGTGCTAATAATTTGTGAGGGAAAGAAAAGGGAATTAAAAGATAAATTTTTTCATTATATTAATGCTTAAAGATTGCATGTCAAACTATTCTAACAATTACATTAATATGAAATGGGGAAATTAAAGTAGAGTTGGAATGTAGGGATATAACCTTAACCAACTTTAATGTAATAAAGTGATTAGTTGGTCATGTCCCATTTGATAGGGATTGCATACATTGACTAAGACAAGTAAAATAAAAGAAGAAGAATTAAGTACCTTTAGAAAGGAAGAACTTCAAACTTAACTTGAAAAGAGTTTGTGTAGAGTTTTGTTGCTTGAATAGAATTATTTGTCAAGAACTCTTGGAGAGAAATGTGTATAGTGTATTTGTGAAGAAGTTTCAAGTCCTTTTCTAAGGTAAAAAGAAGAGGTTTAAATAGGTAGAAAAGGGAAGAAAAGGTGGCTTTTCAACCAATAAGAAAATGAATAAATAATAAATAATAAAGAGAAAATCAAATAATAAATAAAAGAAATATTTTGTTTTAAAGAAATGGCTTGAATAACGGGATTGGAGGTTACAAAACAAGGGAGGTGAACTTGGAGGTAAAAAGGAGTGTTTGTGATCAAGAAAAATGAGGGAAATAAGGTGCAATCCGTTACTGCCATAATGGGAGGCGCGCGCTTCCTGATTTGGTCGCGAGAGGCGCGCTCATCCCACTAGCAGTGTCGGATGCGCCCGCGGGCAAAAAAGACAGAATGACAGAACGACCCTAAAAGTTAACTCTGTTATGCAGTTTAGTCCAAAACTAAAAGAATCAGTTAGGAACTTAACTGAAGTAACAGAAATCAACAAAAATAAGTTAAATAAAAAATACTATGTATGCAATCGGGGTGAGAGGTCCAAGGCGGGGTGTCTACAGTTTTTAGCTTTCTTTTCCCTCTGTACGTGCTTGTTTGCCCCGCTGCCATAACTAAGCTCACCAATTTTCCTCTTTCGCTTATTCTTACGGGAAAAGTATTCAGCCAACTCCAGACTGCACTTAACAACTTTAGCATTCATATCCGAAATTATTTGCGAGCAACGCGTAATGTCATCAACCATTTCCTGAATGCAGTTAAATAGAATCGTTACGTCATGAAGAAAATTTAATACCCAAAAACAATAACGCAGAATAACAACGCACTAGCCTTAACATACGTGTCCTCCACATCACGAGCTCCGGTCGTGACCGCTCCTCCTTGTAATTCATAGGTGTTACAAGTTTGGGAATCCTTATAACGACCCAATACCTGTGAATACACCCCGTATACTATATTACGTTGAAAGATTAAACGCAGCGCAACTGATTAAAAAAACATCACATCAGATTGTTTTTCAGTACCGTTAAGCTTATACCAACACCTTTTTGTTCCAGTTTCTTTGCCTTCTTCAACCTTTCATTGATTTTAGCATCCGTCCAAGTCTTCACATGCGGTACCTCGCGCTTGATATTTATACCCGCCACTCGCACTCGATCCAAAAACAAAATCTAATATAACAGTGATTAGTAACAACATTCAAATTTAAATACATAAGAAAAAAACAAAAAACAAAAACAAACCATCTAAACTAACCTGAAGGAAAAACACACATCCTGTATAATATGATTTCCCGACCTCAAAACCACAACTAGCATCCAATAGCCCATCTATCACTAATTGGGCCCAATTATAATCCTTAATCTTATCAACATATACAATGCTATCCCATATTTCCTGCAGCCCCTTCCATAGGACAGAGGATACAATAAAGAGTCACACGCAAACACTACAAACCAACGCTTGAAGTTATCACCTGCACCATCCATATCACTCAATAACTGCAACATTTACTTGTTCGTACAATCCATAAACCCAGGAACTTCTTCTCTCCAATTATCCTCCCCTAATTTCAACTGAATTGGCCCACTGGGAATGCCAAGGCAATCAACAACATCTGACGCATCAAAACTGATGGACAAAGAATCCGTTACCATGATTTTAAATCACTTGAATCACATGCGATGAATCTACTTACTATATCCATTGCAAGGTCATGCTTTAACGATCTACATTTTATCTCCAACAGCCCACCAAATCCAATGTCCTTCACCGCAGCCTTTTGGTCAGCGTTGAGCTGTTCGGTCAACTTAACCATCGACCCAGGGGAGCATCTTGTAAGAAATGACTCCTCCTAACATTACATAAATACTCCATTACCACATAGTAATTTACACTATAATACAAGAACAATCTTCATTATCTGCATAACAACAATTACAAACACACGTACCTTTATTTTCTTGGTCTTTGGAGCCTTCTCGCCTTGTGCTTCACCGTATTCCTTCCATACTGCCTTCTGCTTATTGACATGTGCATCCCTCTGATCTTGCGTCATACCATGCCATTTCTCATTCAATAGTTTGTCGATCTAACATTTTCAGATTACCATATTACAACCATATATTTATTATCACCACATAAACATAGACATAAACATGGAAGGCACAAACCCGATGTTTGGGAACGTCTTCCCGTCTGCTTTCATTTTCTCTATAGTTTCTTTTCTCCACACTAAATACGCTGAAGCAGGTCTCTTCATCTTTACAGCATCTTTCTTTGAAGATGTCAGGTTTTTCAAAGAAAGTTTACTTGGACCAACACCATTTTTTTTTTGTTTTGGACTAGTCTTTTCTTTACGTTTAGCCATGATCACTGCAATAATTTAATGGTTATCACCAGCTAGTTCAAAAACAAACCAAATTCTTACATTAATGTAATGCTTATCAACTACTTCAAAAACAAAGTAAATTCTTACATTTAATGTAATGGTTATCACTTACCAATTCAAAAGCAAAACAGATTCTTAACCATAGATAAAAAGTTAATATAATGCTACATCCATAATATCCACAGGAGGGTATCAAATCAAGAGTGGGAGTATCTATGTAAAATTAATACTATATTTAAAAAAAAAGGCTTTACACGTGTAAATGGTACACTGATAATGTAAAAGCTGTGCAACATGTCGAGCCAACCTCGCAAACACCACACTCTAGTATATTATCATCTTTGTTGTACATACGGACCCGAACACATCACGGACATTTATCTAGGGTTTTCAAATAAACAATCAAATCAATGAAATTTCAAACGACAAAGGGAATACACACAAATTCATCGTCATCAAAACTCAAGAAACATAGGTTTTCGTCGTTCACATTCAGAAGTTTTAAACACCATCATTGAGATTCAATTCAAAACACGAGAACAGAGCAAAGAGAAAAACCACTTACGAGATAGCAACTGATTAACGAAGAAGTGAGGAAGGAACAAATAACTACAATTTCCAATCGAAATCAATCCGTATATGCAGTTCAATTTACGTTCTTGATTTTGATCGCCTCTCTCGTCTTTCGAGCTCTCATGAGTTCCCACTCTCTGAAAATGAAAAATGAACTGTAGACAAAAGCGAGGGAGCTAAAGAGACTAAAAGTACACGGAGCGATTTCATTTACATGGAATACGCAAGAGCTAACGGCGTTATCCCCGTTTCGTATTTCTAATTACCCATAAATAAAATCTATTTACTTATTACAATTATTGGGGATCAAAAACGCCGTCGTTTGGTTTTTATTAGCTCCGGCTGTTAGATAGTTCCCAAGTGACGTGGCCACATCTATTATCATCCGGTGGAGCGGTGCAGCTAAATTGGGTTCTGCAGTTCCGGACCCCTCACACACTCTCTCTTCTCTTATCTCTCTACCAAGTCCTCGCGCGGATCTCTCTCTCTATATATACACACTTCTCTACTTACAGTTCTCTAGATGGAGTACTTGCTACAGACACTGTGTCTCTCTATGGCTTTTCACCCCATAAGTCACCTTCGCCACATCAATGAGTAAACGACCAAAATGGCCCGCGTACTATACGAATACAACCAAAGTGACCCGCGTACTATCTAAACTATCAAATCAACCTGCGTACTATGCATAAATCAACCAAAATAACCCAAATCGTTAGTATGCGTTAGTAAATGTTAATGAATGTTAAAAACTTAACAGCAATTACAATCAAAAGGGGTTGTTTATATGTAAATTATTAAACTAAAGATATTGTAAATTGAAATATAATCTACAACCACACCCCCTCATCCCTTTTTTAAACTTACAAATTCCTTCGTTCCCTTTTCACTTCTCGAAAAAGGAAAAAAGAAAAACCCAAATTCATTAGCTTCCCCGTACCCAGCCTTCATGCCTTTCCTTTCCTTTCCACCGGCAATGGATTCTCCTCCAGCAATGAGCATCTCCTCCGGCAACGGCCTTCTGGATCGATTCTCCCTCTTTCATCAATCCCCCACAGCCATGGCCGCCTCTTCCTCCCCACACATCACCCACTCCCCGATTTCCTCTCAAGCTCGCCTCCCCCCGCCCCATCTCTTCCCTTCTCTAACGTCTCCCTCACCGTCTCCTTCTCCCTCACCAATGCTCCTCGCCAGTCTGACGCCTCCTCTACAACCTCTCACCCACCTCAGATTTTGACCTTTTTTTTATGTACGTGTATCGATTCATACTGATCTTTTTATGGGTTTCTGTGTGCTCATAATTTGAAGCCAAGACTGTGGATTTGACTTCTAGTAATTTGAAGGTTTTTTTATCTGGGTTTAAATGCCAGAGATTTTGAAGATTTTGTTTTTATCTGGGTGGGTTCTTAATGTTTTAACATCTAAAGATCTTGATTAATCTTTATAATCTGACATTTTGTAGAACATGAAAAGTAACACAAATGGTATTGATGGTGATGATATGGTGGTGCCTAGGGTGGGTGAAGATGATGGTGGTGAACATGATAATTGGGTAGCCGGATGGTGGGGCTTTAACTGATAGAAGCAATAAAAGTTTGGATAAACATTACTCCCTCTGTCCCGCTTTAAGGTTTTACTTTCCTTTTTAGTTTGTCTCAATTTAAGGTTCTTACATTACTTTATTGCCTAAAATAGAAAATGGGACCCACTTGTCATTCTCACAACAAAAACTCCCTACCCACTTTCTCTTTCCTACTTTACTTTTCATACTCACAACATTTACTTTTTCTTAATCTCCGTGTAAAGTCAAACTAAGAACATTAATTTGGGACGGAGGGAGTATTATTTTACTCTACCAGTCTACCTTCTTGATATTCAATTTTAGAAAAAAAATCATGGTTTTTAGTTCAATTATTTACATTTGGACCCTTTTGATCCGAATATCCGTTAAATATTTAACATTCGTTAATATTTATTAACATATGCTAACGATTTTGGTTGATTTGGTTGATTTATGCATAGTACAACAGGTTGATTTGGTAGTTTAGATAGTACGCGTGTTATTTTGGTTAGATTCATATAGTACGCGGGACATTTTGGTCGTTTACTCCCACATCAATTGCAACTACATACTCCCTATGTCGCAAAATGATAGTCTCATTTGCCATTTTTCATTGGTTAAAATCATTGAACATCCATAATTGCCCAACAAGGAAGAAGAGAGTAGAGTCCAATCAGAAGAATTGTTAGGGGAGTAATGGAGTAATAACTAAACTTCATCAAGTATAGTGATGTACATGAATATAAGTTGTTAAAATGTTTGAATAGTCAAATAAGCCTATCATTACGGGACAGAGCGAGTATCTCTTTTGATATTCATCTGCCCTAAAAGTTAAATACTAGATAGATACATACAGTAAGTTTATTTGATAGCTTTCTTCTATGAAAGTTAAAAAAACATATTTGGATGGGTGTGCTAGAGGATAAGAGAAAGATATTAACATACTCCATTTATGCACGGGTGGCACGCCGCATGCGCAGCCCCTGGTTTCCAGTTCTGTCAGATTTTTTCCTGTTTCATTAAAAAAGTGTTGTTATACTTATTGCCTTATTGGGAACAATTTTATATGACGTATTGAAGTTGGATAATAGAAGAAACTCCACGATACACCAAACAAGATGAAGCAGAAAACATGATTGGATATGCAGAGCAAGATGTTTGAATTTGAATGCTTATCGAGGTTTGAAGTGCGATATAGTAAGAAACTGAGATGATTGTTGGCTTTAGCATGGGAATCAAGTGTCTCGCTATTTAGCTTGAGTTTTACCAGGTCTTCATACAGAATAGCTTTGACCTAGTTTCTTTAATTCAGTTCTCCCAGTTTGATCCGTAAAGGCATGGAGAACGAAATTAAGATGAGTTGAGCAGACACCCATTGAAGTGGAAAGAAGAGATGGGTTTATCCATGCAAAACATGAGCTGGACAGAAACAATAAGACAATGATATATATGATGACAGTATACTGAAAGACCAGATCCAGGCCACTGACTGAGACTCATTACCAATTCCATAAACATGCCAGTGACCAAATCTTTGAGAAAATAATGGAAAGAAAGGTAAACCATATAGCTATAACAATAACCATTATGTGGTAGTTTTCCTTTTCTTTTATACACACGCGTAATTTTTGGCTAATGATCATGAACAGGTGACTTGAGACGAGTACTGTAGGGACCACGACCACCACCACCACTTTCCCACATTAGTATGATATTGTCCGCTTTGGGCCCAGCCCGCACGGATTTGTTTTTGGGAACTTCCCAAAAGGCCTCATACTAATGAAGTGGGTGGGTGCTATTATATAGCTTGCAATTGTTTCCTCAATTGCCGATGTGGGACTTTGGGTTGCACCCCAACAATCCTCCCCTCAAACCAAGGACCATATCCAGCGAAAGCTTGTACCAACCGGCCCGCGGAACACCACCGCCTTCGATTGCAAGACTCCATTCGCACGGATTTATTTTTGGGAACTTCCCAAAAGGCCTCATACTAATGAAGTGGGTCGGTGCTATTATATAGCTTGCAATTATTTCCTCAATTGCCGATGTGGGACTTTGGGTTGCACCCCAACAAGTACGAATCACGTAAATATTGGCATATTTACGAACAGGAGGTAACATCAAGAGACATGGAAATCCAACAACTTCAACATGCTCACTACAACATCCTCAAAACAGATAACTTCATTGTGTTACTGGCTACAGAGAAACGTCTCATTAGAGAGATAAAAGAGGCACGAGAAAAACTAGTAAATGATGCTGCTACGAAAACAGAGATGAGTACTTGCTTGGGTTCTAAAGAAGCTATAGAAGACAGAATTAAAGTACAAACACTTAGATTTGACAAGTACTCCCTCCGTCCCAAGATGAATGTCCTAAATTGCTCTTGATCAAAAGCAATTTAAAACATTCATTTTGGGACGGAGGTAGTAACTTCTAATTTAGAGGTTAGATAATTACTAACACTTCTGCATTTCTTCTACTACTGAAGTGCACCGAAGCTGAGAGAGAAATACTAAAGAAGACTAACCTGGAATACGGTAGCAAGAACAAATCATCTTTAGAAAAAAATAGAGGCCATTGATACCATCATTACAAGCTTGCAGAGAAAACTGGAAGCTGTGGATCAAAAGAAAGATGAAGCTTACAGACACATTCTTCAACTCAAAAGGCTAAGAGATCACACGTACATTTTGATTAGTAGTTAACTCGCTGAGTTTGGTATGAGAACGTTGATGTTACCACGAAGAAACTAAGAACCTAGGTCAAGCCCAAGGTAAATATATCAGGCTTGATGAAGGCCCAAACCAATACAAGGAGAAAGGCTAAAGAAGGATACGACAATTCAGAAACTAGGAGAGGCAAAGGAAGCCCATCGGGCCGAGAAGAATCCGGCCCAATCAAGATAAAGGTAAATAAAGCGACATCAGGGGTAAAGGCGACTTGAGAAAGTCCATAAGGTTGGAGGCAAAGAGAGGAAGGTACAAAAAATGTGATGAGAGAAGACCCCACCTAATCTGTTAGAGTAAATGTTTAGATGTGCAAGCGTGTAAAGAGCCCAAATAACAGCTCAGGAGCCACCAATAAGAAGACGACACGTGGCATGAGGAGCATGGAAAGTGTGACTTTGGGCACGAGTTTGGCACATGCCACCCCAGTATAAATAGAAGAGGACGTCATTGGTGAAAGGTAATCTCTATTTTTTCTGTAAACACACATACACGCACCAGATTTACTTTCTCTCTCCAAATCATAAATCTTACTCTCACGCCAGAGGGGCTTCCGCCGGAGTCGCCCCCGGCATGGTGACGTGTGTTGCTTGTGCAGACTTGGCTCGTGAATTGATGCTGAGTTTTCCTTTCCTAGACTACACCATGGGATCAATGATCCGGACCTGATTACATCACCGGCGCATCAATTGGTTCTGTTGCCGGGAACCGAACTTTTCAGAGCTAAGGCGTGACAAGTAATCGGGGTAAGTTTTGATTTCAGAGAGAACGAATTTGCAATCTGTACAAGTTTTGTAGAATTTTTGGGTGATAAACTTGTTTGGAGTGAGTGTTTGCATCAAAAGGGAGGTTAGATTGGAAAGTTTGAAGTTATTTAGAGAGCGCTGGGAGTAGAGTTGCATTTTCTGGGTAAATCTATTAGCAACTCATTCATGCCTGAGGTAACTCCAATTAAGAATATGTTAACAAACGTCGGCCATTTGCTGGGAGCCGGAATTTCAAATCCCATTGGGGAGAATGACGACGTCACTAGCAGAGATGTCGTGGGAGTACTTGGAGAAAAGGATCAATGGGATATTACTGAAAGGGAAATAGCTCTACGAAGGTTAAAAGGAAAGGGGGAGCAGCGGCAAACGGCCCCAACGGCTGAGCAGGAGGAAGAAATAAGAAGATTGACAGAGCAGAATCAGATGCTGTTACAACTAATGGCTAACAATGCCAAACTAATGGCATTAGGGCAGGCACCGACAATTGTTCTAATGAAATATGTGGATATCGAGAAGGAAACAGGAGATGAGGAGGCTAGAAACCAAAGAGACGGGGTTAACTCGTCAAGGCGGGAAGAAAAAATCCAACAGGCCAATAAAGAGGTTGTATTACCGCCAAAGGGAGAGATAGGCAAAAGGACAGACGAAAAGAGGCCAGAAGAGATGACGCATAAAAGAAGACACGGACCAAAAGAAGGTGTGGATCAGGTAGGAAGGCTTCAAGGCTTAGAACCACAAGTAATTCTGGAGAATGGGAAGAAGATCAAGGTGTATCACCAGCCAGCAAATACATATGAAGATTCTGTACGGTACGAATATGAGGATGAGAATGACGAGGATGGGATATCAGTGGGTGGTGATCGAGGTTTTCAGGATAAGCGGGATAATGCTGGGAATAAAGGGCGAATCGACATAGCTCAGTGGCGAGAAAACATGCGGGCTGAGCAGGAGCGAGATGAGAAGAATAGGGAACTAATGAAACGTGTTATTCAATTTGAAACAAAAATGAGTGGAAACAATCGTGATTCTTTCTCTTCCCCCCTTATCAAAAGCATTCAAGAGGCCGAGCCAGACCCCACCTTTCGCTTGCCCGACTTAGTTAAATACGATGGGACGACGGCGGCAAGAACCCATGTGGGCAGTTTTGAGGTTACCATGAGTTTGCTTACCCGAGTGGATTCAATACTATGCAAGGCTTTTGCTAGTACATTGAAGGCCCATGCTCTAGAATGGTTCCTGTCCCTTCCAGCTGGGACAATCTTGGGTTATGATGATTTAAAAGAAAAGTTTTTAAGGAAATTTGGGTTTGTGGGAATTCAATCAATGGGGCGGCAAGACTTATGCTTAATAAAGCAAAAGGAAGGAGAGAGCGTGGCAAAGTTCGCGGAAATATTTTTGAAGGTAGCGGAAAGGGTTATGGATATAGATGACAACTACGTAATTGGGTTATTCATGGCCGGCTTGTTGCCTGGGTACCTCTTACGAGAATTGGGCATGCGGCTTCCCGGAACGATTGAAGAACTAAAGGTAAGAATCAATGGGTATTTCCAAGGAGAAGCCAGATTTGAGGCTCAGAATCAATCTTATGTCGCCCCTAAAAGGACGGGAAGGGATCGTGTAGAATATGTCACTCCGAATGACGGAAATCGAGGTCAGAGAGGCGAATGGAATGGAGGAAGAGGCGGAGGACGAGGATATGGTCCTAATCGAGGAGGAGGACGAGGCAGGGGCAGGGGGCGAGAAAGGCGATTCTCAAAGTTAAATGCTCGACCAAGCGAGATACTTAGAAACGTAGAGTTCCCACCTGCATTTGAGATGAATGAAAGCCAGCGGTGAGACATGGGCCGATATTGTGAGTATTATCATGCCAATGGACATGCCACGGATGATTGCATGAATTTAAGGAGGCTGATTCAAGGAAAAATTGACGCTGGGCAATTGCAAGAGTATGTGCAAGTGGAACAGGTGGGAATCCCTCAGCTTGAAAATCAGGTGGATATTTTCGTCATCAACCATCCTGCCACGATAAATCAGTTGCGGGATCAAATCATGACCTTGGACTATACCGTTAATATACCGGCTTTCTCGCCTGACGAAGATAGAGCGATAAGCTTCACCAGGCAGGAATTGGCAGCTACAGTGACTCATGCCTGCCAGCCCATTATCATTAGCTTTAGAATGGGTAATAAGAACATGCACAGGGTGATGGTGGACACTGGAGCTGGGAGAAATATTCTCTACTACGAGGCTTTTAAGCAGATGAATTTCACTGAAGCCAATCTCTTGCCGCACCATGGTTATTTGGAAGGATTTACTAATCACACGGTAAAACCAAAAGGGATAATCAGGCTTATGGTCGAAGTAGGGGATCCGAGGGATGGGAAAGTAAAATCCAAGTTGGTGGAATTCGTAGTACTTGATCTGGTATCCTCGTATAATGCCATTGTGGGTACCCCTTTTATGCAGCAGTTCAAGATGGTAACATCTATTCCGCATCAGAGAGTGAAGTTTCCTACGGCCAATGGGATAGGGTGCGTTTTGAGTACGCCAAAAATGGCCCTCAAGCGACAACTCGAAATACAGCAAGAGCGGGCAGCGAATGTGAACTCGCTAACAATGGCCCAGGTCGCCAAGAAAGCCAAATGAGGATTTATTGGAGTAATTGCTGACTGTGAGGAAGGATGGGAAGAAACAGAAAGCATGCGACAAAGGTCAGCAATAATCCCAACAAATTACGGGGTACATGACTCTATAATGCAGCAAGATACCATAGATAATGGTGGAGATGATGAGATGGGAGAGGATGAGGAGCAAAAAGAAGAAGGAAAATTAGTGTCCGAAAACAATGCCCTGACAGCTAAGTTAATGATAGCTGAGATAACATGGTCGAGAGCTGTAAGTTTTATGGGGGAAAGGGAAGTCGAAGTTGAAGAAGTCTCGATAGAAGAAACATGTAAGGAAGAAACGGCGACATTGTAAATGGACAAACCAATAATAGAAGAGGCTGAATCAGACGAAGAGTGTGAAGAAATCCAAGTCGAAGGGCCGGACGGACAGCCAATTAATCATGAAAAGCAGCAAAAAAAAAAGGGCACAGAAGCAGGAAAAGAACAGAAGGAAAAAAGGAAGATTGAGGTTGATACGTTACAAATGCGGGACGAGCCCGATATTCAAGCTTTGGAAGAGTTGGAGGAGGTAATTATAAATGATGAATACCCCGATCAGAAAGTTAAAATTGGGGCACATTGGAGCGCAGAGGAGCGACAAAGGCTGGTACAGTTCATGAGAGGTAGCACGGATGTCTTTGCCTGGAAGCCAGAGGATATGGAAGGCGTTGACGAAAACATTGCTATGCACTGCTTAAATACAGATCCCAACATAGAACCTTTTAAGCAAAAGGTAAGATACTTGTCGGCGGAAAAGGAGAGGGCGGTAGTGGCCGAGGTGGAGAAATTATTGAAGGCGGGAATTATTGAAGAAATCACATATCCCATATGGTTAGCCTGCCCGGTGTTAGTAAAGAAAGCGAACGGAAAATGGAGGATGTATATTGATTTTACAGATTTAAATACAGCATGCCCTAAGGACTGCTATCCGCTTCCCAAGATTGACAAGTTGGTGGATTCTATCGCGGGGCACCAAACACTCAGTTTTATTGACGCATACTCAGGATATCATCAGGTGAAAATGGCTGAAGCAGATAGGGCGAAAACAGCTTTCAGGACCCCGCTAGGAAATTTTTGTTACATAATGATGCCTTTCGGATTAAAGAATGCAGGGGCGACATTTCAAATGTAACGACCCGAAAACCCGTATCTATTTTCTTAGTAATAAATATTTATTTATTTAATTATTTAATTATGTGTGCATTTTGTGTTTCATAATACTTTATGCCTAGCATTTTAATTGATCATTTGTGCTAGTGTAGAGTTAGTAAGTCTTAGTTAATGGTGGGGAGTATGGGTTTAATTGTTCTTGGTAGTAGTAGAGGGGCCTAGATGTAACATTTTGATTTAATAATCATCCTACTCCTCCTTCCTCCTCCCTCCTCCCTCACCTCACATTTTCATTTCCCTCTCTCTCTCCTCCATTGTTGGGTAAAGAAAAGGTAAGAACTCCTCCCTCTCTCCTCATTTTGATCATCTTCTATTCATTATTTCTTATTGCTCATTTTATGAAAAATGTTTAGATCGTCGCTAGGATCGTTTATATCCAAGAAAATTCGAATTTCGTCATCTTTCATAAATTCCAAGTAAGTTACTTTTCCCCCATTTTTATGCTAAAATGTTCATCACTTGTTTGAATGATGCTTTATTGATATATATGATGTTTTGGTTGAGTTTAGAATTTATTTGGATTTTTTGTTAAATTTGTGATAATATGAATGTTGGGGTTAAATCTTAGTTTGGGTTGATAGATGTTGTTATTTAGGTCCCTTATAAGTTTATAAGTTGTTTGGGTTCATGATTAGGCTTGTTGGAAGGATTGATTTTGAGAAAATTGTGAATTGGTAAGAAGATGTGAAGAACTCAGTTGCCCAGATCGCCGACCGGGCGCCCGCCCGGGTTTAGTTAGGCGCCCGCCCACCTGGCCATTTTCCTTCGGCTAACCTCCTGGCTAAATGAGCGCCCGCCCGCCCACTGTTTTCAGGAATCATCTCTTGTTTGGTTTAGGTTTGGATTGTATTCTTGGTGTAGACCTTGGGTGCCACTCTAGTTATGTTAAGTAGACATTGTGGGTTACTCTAGTGTTTGAAATGGTTCCGTTGTGAACAATTGTGTTATGGAATTGGTCTAAGTATTGTTGGAGAATGCTTGGGCATCTTGTGACGTGTTCATGGTTATTTCAATCGAATTGAGTTTAGGATAAAACTTGGTTTAGGTTTTAGGTGATATCTTATAGTACCTAGAGGGTTATTAGGGAACACCAAAGTGTTAGGCTTGGTCCGTTTGTGATCATGTATGAATAGGTGTAACCTTTTGGGTTCGTTTGGAGTGTTAAGAATTGGTTCGTTTATGAACGGATGTAAAGAGTGATACGGTGATTGGGTACCTACGGTTTTGAATTGCCTTAAGGTGTATTTATTCGGATTTCCTATTTGGAATTCCAGGTGTAACGGGATGATTGAGTTCTTGGTCATGGTACTCTTTACGAGTAGACGTTTAGGTTCATCTTGGTAATAGTCATTATACTATTTGTGAGCGACCGTTTGGGTTGTACTCTTTATGGGTAACTTGTGAGTATCATCTTTAGGATGTGTTTGGTATGTGCCTTATCATGGAATCATCATGTTTTTATGGTCAATGTTGTTGGGCTCTCTATGAGCAATCTCGTTTATCGTTGTTGGACTCTTTTATGAGAAACTTCTTGTATTCATTATTGTTGATCTCTTCATGAGTAACTGTTTGCATCTTTTGTGATGAGCTTGGCTTGGTTCCCTACTTTGGAATCATTGCCCCCGTTGTTGTTTCAAGCGTGTATTTATTACTATGTGCTTGTTTAAAGTCCAGCTGGCATTTGTGGTTGTGTCGGGCGATGGGGAAAATTATAATGGCAACGAGCCGAGTCCATTATAATGTGATCCATTGTTTTGCCCTTATTTTCCTCTTCCAGATTGGCCGTGGTTGAGATGAGTTAGCTCCCTTTGGTGAGTATCTATCTAGTTGGTTTCGGGTATGACTTTGTGTCATTTCCCCTGTCCTTTGTGACATGTTACATTGTTATGGTTCCGGTACCGGGGTTTTCTCTTCAGCTATTATGCTACTACGAAGATGGTTTGATTGGTTGATTGATTGATTGGTCGGTTCTGACCGGGGTTCTCTTCAGCTGTTATGCTGCTATTGTTGATTGGTTGATCGGTTGAAGCTGCGCAGCGATTGTTCTATCAGTTTGGTGAAACCTTGGCTCGGTATCCTTTGTAACGTGTTTATTTCAGTCTTATGTGCTGCATGATGAGTTAGTCGTTATTTACAACTGGTATGGGACAGTTGGCGATAGGGAGCTTTCTCATTTGTTGTTATGTGATTTACTTGTTCAGTTATACCGTTGATTTGCATGATATTATGCCATGTAGCTGCATTAGTAACTTACTGATATTTTATCTCACCCCGTTTCTTTTATCCTTGTTTTTCCTAACCCCCCCCCCCAGGAAATCAAGTGGTAGCGTTGTGAGGTCCGTTGTCGCGGGAATCTTCTGAGCAGGTTGATCGCCTTAGGGATAGTTGCTCTTCGGTGCCTTTATGTATTTTATTGTGGGTTCGTAGTCGTTCAGTGTTTTATATATACGGTTGTACTTTGGGTATTTTTGTTAATAGTTGTTCTTGCTTCCGCGTTTGTTTCTAGTATCCGAGTTATAATCTCGATTGAGGTGTTGTTTTATGGTATTGGTTTCATAGTTGAATTCATGCGCCCGGTTTGGTATTTTGCATTTTGGAGATGTATATTATGTAAATTTTATGTTTAAGGATTTTAGTATTTTCCGGGGCGTGACATCAAAGGATGGTGAATCTAATTTTCAAATGTCAAATTGGGCGAAATATGGAAGCATACATCGATGACATGGTGATCAAAACCAAAGAAGGGGACCATTTGGCTGATTTGGCGGAGACGCTTGACAATTTGAGGCGGAATTCTATGAAGTTAAATCCCAGTAAGTGTACTTTTGGAGTAACCGCAGGAAAATTTTTGGGGTTCATGGTCAATAGGCGCGGAATAGAGGCCAACCCAGAAAAGATCGAAGCCCTAGTGAATATGTCACCGCCAAAATCCATCCAAGAAATTCAAAGGCTGAACAGGCGGATCATTGCATTGGGTAGATTTATCTCGCGGTCAGCCGAAAAATGCTTGCCATTCTTCAAGGCGCTCAAAGGGAACCAAAAATTTACATGGGATGAACAGTGCGTCAAGGCCTTTGACAAAATCAAGGAATATTTGGGGAAGCCGCCAATTTTGAGCAGCCCAGTTGAAGGGGAGAAATTGTACGTTTACTTGGCAGCATCCGATTTGGCAGTAGCTGCAGTATTAGTGCGAGAAGAAGAGGGGAAGCAGAAACCAGTGTATTATGTCTCGAAAGCGGTAAGTGATGTTGAACCGAGATACTTCGATGCTGAAAAATTGGCATATTCATTAGTGATGGCTTCCAGAAAATTGAGGGCGTACTTCTTGTCGCATCAAATCGTGGTCCCAACCAACGCACCGTTGAGAAAAATTTTGCAACAGCCCGACTCGGCGGGAAGACTTCTGAAGTGGTCCATTGAGCTAACAGAGTTTGACATTACTTATGAGGCCCGAAAAACTATAAAAGCCCAAGCACTGGTCGATTTCATTTTAGAGACTTCGTTTGAAAAATCACAGAATGAGCTAGAAGCGGGAACATCAAAGAAGAGGAAGGCGGCTAGCCAAGACCCCCAAGTAGAAGAAAGACGAGAAAGGCCTACGGAGTATTGGATGTTGTTTGTAGACGGCTCGTCAGCAACAGAAAGAGGCGGGGCGGGAATCGTATTAATATCCCCAAATGCGGAGTTTGAACAAGAGAAGGACTTAAGATTCAAATTTGCGGTATCGAACAATCAGGCTGAATATGAATCAGTAATAGCCGGTTTGGAACTTTGTAGAGATCTGGGGATCGACAATGTGGTGGTCAACTTAGACTCACAATTGGTAGTCAATCAGATAAAAGGACAATTTGGAGTTCATAACCCGACATTGTTAAAATACTGCGAGATGGCAAGAAACCTACTGGCAACCTTCAAGTACTGGGAAATAATTGGGATCGGTCAAGAAGACAATGAAAGGGCCGACAGGTTGAGCAAAGCTGCGTGTGAAGAGATAGAAGGTTTACCCAGGAAAGTGAAAATAGAATTTGTAGATGAGCCGGTGATTGATAAGCCAGTGGTAATGAGTATCGGAGATTCGGGAACACCAAATTGGGTTAACGAGATGATGGCCTACTTGGAAAAGGAAGAGTTACCCCGAGATGAAGGCAAGGCGATAATAATAAAGAGAACGGCCCCAAGATACACTATTCAAGATGGGGTGTTGTATAGAAGGTCCTTCTCAAAGCCTTTGTTAAGATGTGTGGAAACAAGCCTGACGGAGCAAGTGTTATTCGAAATTCACGAAGGAGTATGTGGGGGCCATCCCGGAGCTAGAACCCTTGCCGACAAAATTTTGTTTCATGGGTATTATTGGCCAAGCTTGAGGAAAGAAGCGGAGGAGTATGTGAAAAGGTACGACCAATGCCAGCGACATGCGCATATGCCACGACAGCCGGCCACTGAGCAAAGCCCTATTGTGGCGGCATGGCCATTCGACATGTGGGGATTAGATTTGATTGGCCCATTCGCTAAGGCCAAAGGGGGAGTGCAGATGGTTATTGTCGCAGTTGACTACTTCACCAAGTGGGTTGAGGCGAAAGCATTAAAATCAACAACGACAGAAGAAGTGATAAAATTTTTAACAGAAAATATTTGGTGCTGATATGGGCTCCCAAGAGTAATCGTGACTGATAATGGACCGCAGTTTGGCCAAAAGCTGACTAACGAGTGCAAAAGGTTGAATGTGAAGCATTGTACAGCAGCAGTGTATTGGCCTCAATGCAATGGACAGGCTGAGGCAGCAAACAAGCAGGTCCTGGAAATCATGTCCAAGAACTTAACAGAACGAGGGGGAGCTTGGCTGGAGGAGATTCCAAAAGCGCTATGGTATATGAGGACAACAATTAAAGGGTCCACAGGAGAAACGGCTTTCGCTATGACATATGGCTCAGAGGCAATGGCGCCCGCCGAGATGGCCTTACCTACATACAGAGTGGCCTGCTATGACGAGATCCAGAATGGTCAGAGACGTTGCAATGAATTAGATTTAGCAGAAGAAAGAAGGGCGATGGCCAGGATGAGGATGATAAATTATAAGCAAAGGATGAAGGCGCAGCATGACAAAAGGGTCAACAAGAGATCATTCAGTCCAGGGGATTGGGTGCTAAGAAGTGTGGAAGCTCAAGGCAAAAATCCGGGATATTCAAAGTTAGACCCAACATGGGAGGGACCATACCAGGTGGACAAGATGGTGCGGGAAGGAACATATTTGCTCAAAGACCAGGCGGGAAAGGAAATCAAGCATGCTTGGAACGCCCACCATTTGAAGCGATATTATATGTAAGTTGGTTTTTGGTTTATGCTTATGTAAGGGAGGAAGAGGAAATGAGCCAGAGGATATTTATTTATATTACAATATTTATCTTAGAACTTATGTCTTTTATTAATATGAATGAAAGTCGATTGAAATGTGTTTTACAATGAAAAATTGAATGTGGCAATTGGCCAAGATACACCTTTTGTTTTGTTGTCAGTAAATTATGTTTGTTCTCGCCCCAAGGACATGAGCGCAACATATATTGGATATAGGAATATAAAGCGAAAATGAATGTATGTACCTGGGGGGAAACACAAGGAATTCAATCGGCAAAGGAAACAAACAAAATAAAATTTTTTAATTAATAAGACATGATGGCATTATATGGCATTATATTTTATTTATTTAAAAAAAAATATAATAAAATAAATAGCGACATCATGGAAACGATGTCAGCAGACTAAAGTTATTTTTAAAATGGCGACATCAGGGAAACGATGTCAGCGGACTAAAGCTATTTTTAAAATAGCGACATCATGGAAACGATGTCAGCGGACTAAAGCTATTTTTAAAATAGCGACATCATGGAAACGATGTCAGCGGACTAAAGCTATTTTTAAAATGGCGACATCATGGAAACGATGTCAGCGGACTAAAGCTATTTTTAAAATGGCGACATCATGGAAACGATGTCAGCGGATTAAAGCTATTTTTACAATAGCGACATCATGGAAACGATGTCAGTGGATTAAAGCTATTTTTAGAAAATAGCGACATTTTGGAAACAATATTAAAAGATTTAATGTCAGGACCAAAGATTTCATGAGAAGATAATAGTAGTATGGAAAAGAGGAAGAAATCTTCATAAAAAGGAAAGCAAGCACAAATACCAGAAATTTTTCCATTACAATGTACATAATAATGACCCCACAACAGGCCGGGGTCATAGCCTTTCCGAACAAAAAGGAAAAAGGGGAAACGAGACAAGGAAGAAGCTAAGGGACAATGGAGATGTGGATAGTGATATTAATTGTCAGGCCTACCCCGCCGTCACCAGCGCCGTCATTTCCACCATCATCTTCACCATCGGCATTATTGTCGTCGCCACCATCATCTACCTCCATTTCATCATCACCCTCATCGCTGGAACCAGGAAAGCCATCAGAAGGGTCATTGGGTTGTAGCTCTTCAGCTTGAGGAACTTCATTTTCTTCACCATCATCTTCTTCGTCTTCCTCATCAGTAGAAGAAGATTTCTTGTCGGAAGACAAAGAATCACCAGTAGAAAGGGAATTAATAGGCGACGACTTTTCGGCATTACTATCAGTGGAGGATTGCTCAGGTGGCATGGGGGGAAAAGGGGGGATAGTAGGAGTCGGAACCCCACCCACCCAGATCATCGTCGTGGTCATCGGAGAAGCCAGAAGACATGACATCGTTCTTCTGTTCGTAGTAACATGCGCAGCGGAATTTAGCATTTAAAATTTTGAAACCCAAAGCCCATAGATCTGTTCATATGATTAAATCAAATACAATAACATGAATATAGGATAAAACTAACCCTTGATGGCTATTAAATTTTCTCTTGGTCTTTGGTGGAGATTTGAAGACTTGATCACGATCACAAAGCTTGAACACGAACTTTGAAGATGATGATTTTCACCCTCTAGCGGTATCCACACTTCGAACGAATATCAAAGAACTTCTTTGATCTTGGTTGCTAGACCAAATTGTGAAACACGTTTTCACAATGAATTTGAACTATATGGAATTTTCTCTCTTGTGTATTATTTTGTTCTTTGACCAAAGATGTCTTAGAACAAAGTAAAACCTCTCTCAAACTCTTTGGAGACTCACAAAAGGATATCACTGAAGTTCTGGCCGAACTCATCCTTTTATACACAAGCAAGACCTATTCCAAATAGGAATCTTGTGTCAAAAGACATTCCAAATCGAATTAGGAAAGTGCCAGCCGACAGTACTGTGCGGCCGCCCAGAATACACTGTGCGGTCGCACATTTATCTGAAACAAACTGGTACAAATCTGAGCTAAGTGTGCGGCCGCCCAGTCCACACTGTGCGGTCGCCCACTTCCCCAGAATGTCCAGAATTTCCAAAATTCCAATTTAGTCCTTTTAAAGATTCGTTCTATTGTGTGTGACCCTCTAGGATTATACTAAGTTGGCAATGGGTTCAAACATGAAACCATAAGATATGATTAGGTTCTAGCAAACCGTCATACCTACCCAAATAGTATAACTAGATACAAGTTCGCATTCCTTTAGAATATGTCATAATCCCTTTGTCCTCGACGTCATTGAACACAAGTCATGGTCAAACAGTCAACTTGTTTTGTTCAATACTTTCTCGATTCCGAATATGTTGATAATCCAAATGCCATTGATCCAATCAATTCATTTGAGTCCGGCCGAACATTTCATCAACACCATTCCTACAAGAGGCCCAAGCTTGACATCTCTCCGAAGAGGGACAAATCCATTTAGCTTATTATTCTTCCCTACGTGAATCCTATTATGCCAATCATACCCTTTATAACTTCCCGGTTAAAGGTAGCGTTTGAATATGTCAAACATAATGTTCATCAAGTGGAAGACTATAATAACTTCATGTCTAAGGATTCAAATGACATAACTAATATGAGATATATGTTCGACATAGACCATGACATAAATCTCATACAGCGGGTCATGTCCAGTACCTTGTTCCAAACAAGTACCCATAAATCTAACATGATCATCGCATGATCATTTAGCCTTTATACTAGTGCTTAACGAGTACTAGGGACGGAGATTATTATAAATAAACATGAATAACAATAATAATCAAAGAATCTCTTTATTGATATGAAATAAATGATAACAATTACAACGTTTATTAAACGTGCCTAGGGCACCACTGCCAACACTCATCAGTAGAAGAAGATTTCTTGTCGGAAGACAAAGAATCACCAGTAGAAAGGGAATTAATAGGCGACGACTTTTCGGCGTTACTATCAGTGGGGGATTGCTCAGGTGGCGTGGGGGGAAAAGGGGGATAGTAGGAGTCGGAACCCCACCCACCCAGATCATCGTCGTGGTCATCGGAGAAGCCAGAAGACATCGTTCTTCTATTTGTTTTTCTCCTTTGAAAGGGAAAAAGGAAGGGAATAAGAGAAATGAAAATGAAAAAGGGGTAAGTTGCCCTTTATAAGACAGGAAAGATGAAAAGGCAAAAGATAAAAATGGCCATAAATGTTCTCAGTTTTCGAGGCAATGATGAAAAACGAAAGTCTAACCGGTCACGTCACATATCTTAAGAACGGATTCATTAAGATTTTGGGAGGCTGAAGATCACGTCAAGATTTAATGGGTGTATTGGCGGCAACCGTCAGCATAACGTCATCAGAATATAAGCGATTGGGGAAAATAAACATGTAAGTACTATTAAATTTGGCAAGGACCTAACAATATCGGAAATTCATGTTTTAGTACAATCAAAAGGGTTAGGCGTGTAAGAATATGCGACAAAAGGAATGACACCAGACAATTCCAAAAGGCAGAACTAAAACAATAAAGGCGACATCCTCGAAAGACGGCATAAGTACACAGTTTGCGAGAAACCTTAGGACAAGCAAAGTCAATTATAAAATCAGCGAGATAGCCTGAAGACTAACCTCACTAATTTTGAGGAAGGAGAAAGATAATCATACTTATAAGAGTGCAAAAGACAAAAAGGAGGACAATCAAAGCCATTTCTTCGGAGCATCATGGAAGGAAAGGCGCAAAAGAAAAATACAATAAAGATCAAAGTAAAATATATGGACTAACAGAAAGTAAATATCGTCTTAAGTCGCCCAATTAAGTCAAAAACTAAAAACACGAAAAATAAATTGTTGTGAGGACATTGATAACAACAAACATTCAAAGGGTGAAATGATGAGATTAGAAGCTAAGTAGAAGGTTGATCCCGCTGAGCCTTGGAGCGACGCTCAGTAATGGCAGCAAGAGCGGTGGCTTTAGCATCATTCAAAGCTTGAGTCTTGGCATCAACAAGTGCATACCACTTTTTCACGACTTCGGAATCAGAAACGGGAGGAGGAATCCACGCGGCTTTCCCAAGTGCGAGATCCTCGGCAGCCAGATCGACAAGCTCATCCGCAGAATAAGGAATAAGGGTATGGCCCCGGCGGGAACAATCACTAAATAAAGTTTCAGATCCCCATTAAGAGTTTGCCGGCAGTAATGGCCGGAATTTGTTCATGATCAGCAGCTATGGTGCGGAGAACCTGGAGGGTTGCCTGATCCCGAGCCTCTTGCAAATCATCAGCCGCTTGAGCCTTAAGGTTAGCGAGATCATCTTCTAGCTGAGCCAGTTGGCTGTTCAATTGGCTGACATCATTAGTTAAATAGGCATTCAGATCAATCAAAGTCAAGTTGGACGCCGCCAGATCTTCCCCAGCTTTCTCGGCTGTCTCTAGATTCAGCTTAATTTTCTCGGCAATGCCTTCAAGATCGGCCTTCTCTTTTTCCAGTTTGGCAATAGAGGCATATCGCCGCTGAACCCTTCTCTTCTCAATCTCCCAATTGGCATTCTTTAATTGAGATTTTTTCCGGCCAACTTCACTTTCCAAATCTTGGACTTGTTGGGTAAGGGCCAGAATCTTGCTACTAATCTGAAAAAGGAAAATTTCGGGAAAAAGTTTTTTAAAAAAATTAAATAAATAAGGGGGGGGAAGCAGAGAAAGGAGTATACCATTGACATATGAACGCCAGTTTCACCGGCCAACACACTCGCAGACATAGTGGCAGAGAGGTCAATTTGATCGAAATCAGCAATTCGCCGATGGGCGGCAATACCCAAGATGGATTGATCAGAAGGAGGGTCAGGACGAATCAACCCTTTAATAGGAGGAGCACATTGGTAAACCTCACGAGCAAGGAGGGTGATAGAAGCGGGATCAGACGGCATTACAAAGTCGGGTTTAAGCCAACTAGCTTGACCAGCAGAAGAAGCATTTCCAGCTTCAGTAGGTTGAGGTGGAGGAGGAGGATCGAGCTGGTTGTCACCGTCAGTGGTCAAGTCGTGGACAGGAGGATCTTCAGATGGGGCTTGAATCATGTCAGTAGTATCTACTTGGCCTTCATTTTCAGCGGCAAGGGAATGGCTGGAGGTATCGGTAAAAGTCTTCTCGGCATCGGCAGCTTGAGAGCCAGGGGCTGAAGGAGATTCACTAAGTTTGGACTCATCAGCCTGCACTTTAGTAAGGCGCCTCCTTTTGGATGAAGGTTTTGAGGATTTGGCTTTCTCAAGATCTGCGGCAAGCTTAGCGGCAACAATGGCATCCTTATCAGTCCCGTCATTGGAAATAGGGAGCGGTAGGTCGGAAGGAAGAGCAGCTAGACGAGTGTTACGTCTTCCCGCAAGATGAGCGCGGCTCTGTTCAGATTCAAGGTTAGAATTATGCTTCGTACCAGAGCTCATGTTGCGTTGAACTGAAACAAAAGCAAGAATAACCCATAAAGCGATGAATAAAGCGGATTCATGATAATCAACTAAAAACAAAGATAAGAAAGGATCGTACGTAGGACTTCATGCATAGCAGGACAGTAGTGGGGAGGAGAACACTTTGGGCATTCATGCGACAACAAAGAACCGGTATGCACTTCCCAACAAGCATAACTATCGGTATGAACTACATCTACCCGCGCCTTTAGAATGGGAAGAATATCGGCAATACCAACTTGGCAGAGCAACCTCCGGTCGGAAAGAATTCGGTGGCAAGAAAAGCGGGCATCAGGGTGGTCGGGAATCGAAGAAAGAATAGTTAGGATGCATTGATGAAGGGCTTCGTCCGAAGGATTCAACTCATCTCTCTTTCCCAAAGAAGTTCTAAGGTCCTTTAGGTGGCAAGGATGGGTCCACCCTGAGCGAGAACCAATGAATAATGGATTGGCTAGCCACTTATGGATTTTTCCGGGAAGAGGGGTAAAAATTTTCTCTTGCAAATACTTCAAAGAAACTCGAGTTTCAGAAGTACCGTCAGATCCCACAGAGGCCTTTTTGTAAGTAGAAAAGAAATGTTTGAACAAAGCCATAGTAGGTTCCCGGCGAAGGGCACGGCAAACAACTATGAAGCAAGTTAATATCCTGAAAGCATTAGGATGTATTTCCATAACTGAAGCCTGCAGTTCATGAAGGAAGAGAGTAATGAAAGGGTCAATAGGGATTCGAAGGCCGACTTCTAATTGGGTGGGAAAAACGATTATCCCATCTCGGCGACTACGGGAAGCGGCTAAGGAGACATCTCCTTGGAATTCCGAAATATGATAAACTACATGATAAATGTTATATTTGTTGTGCCAAGAGGTTATAGGGTTACGCTCCAAATCGGCATAAGGGTTATAATCGGGAACAGAAAATTCGTAAACGGGTCTCCCAGGGATAGAGCGGAAAGGAAGGTGTTCACCTGAACCCGAAGAAGCAGAAGGAGAAACCGTGGAGCTGGGGCCAGCTTGATCAGCCATGTCGGCAGAGGAGCTGGAAGAAGAGAGAATTTGTTTATAATGGCGTCTTTGTCTTAACACAGCAGAATTGGGAAAGGCGGAATTCACAGCATTATCTCGCAAAGAGCGATTATACAAAAGGCAAATATGATAAAATAAAGAGCGAGAATCATGAAACTGATGGGACATGGGGGCTGCGCGAGATAAGAAAAGTTCACCCTTAATTTGAAGAAATGAAATTGAGGCAGAATCCCTTTTGTATCGGGTTACTAAAGTCTGGAGATCATTTAAAGATATTCTTATCTAAATATTCAAGTCAAATTTGTAAAAACCACCAGATTTTTGACAGACCCCATATCTGATTTTCCTAGCAGTCATTTTGGTCCTCACCATGGATGGAATAGGAAAAGGCAAAGCAAATATAGTGAAAGCAAAGGGAATCAAGGAACGAAGAAGAATACCTGAAGAGGCAACGGAAGGGGAAGGACTATGAACGGAACTTCCAATCGGATCAGAAGAAGACCGCCGGAGAGAAAGAGAAGCCGGAGATAAGCACCTAACCAGTGAGCAAAGCAAAACCTTGACCGAAGAGGGACAAGGATTGAGATTCTGGGTTTAAAAAAGGAAACGATTGGGGAAAGCAACTGTAAAAGCAAGAACAAAAACTAGGGTTTTAACAGGCGCCGGGGGTAAAGTTTCGAATAGTATGAAAAGGAAAAGTGAAAGAGGGGAAGTTAAAAAGGGTCAGTAATTGTAAAGGGGTATAATGGACAATTGGCTTTGAATAGGGCACAATGTGAATCGAAGGGGTTACTGAAAATTCGAAATGAAGGGTCAAATAAAAATTCTCTAGGCCCGAGGTGACGGTTCCAACAGAAGCAGAGGTCCAGGACAGCTTGTCAAATCATACGAAATACATGGACAAGTATGAGCCAGATAAAGATCATTTCTGTTAAGCATAGCCGGAAAGAAGCATTTTGACATCTTTGAATTTCTCGCCTTCAACCATAAATGGATCTCGCCAAGAACTTGGGGGCTATTGATGTTACCACGAAGAAACTAAGAACCTAGGTCAAGCCCAAGGTAAATATATCAGGCTTGATGAAGGCCCAAACCAATACAAGGAGAAAGGCTAAAGAAGGATACGACAATTCAGAAACTAGGAGAGGCAAAGGAAGCCCATCGGGCCGAGAAGAATCCGGCCCAATCAAGATAAAGGTAAATAAAGCGACATCAGGGGTAAAGGCGACTTGAGAAAGTCCATAAGGTTGGCGGAAAAGAGAGGAAGGTACAAAAAATGTGATGAGAGAAGACCCCACCTAATCTGTTAGAATAAATGTTTAGATGTGCAAGCGTGTAAAGAGCCCAAATAACAGCTCATGAGCCACCAATAAGAAGACGACACGTGGCATGAGGAGCATGGAAAGTGTGACTTTGGGCACGAATTTGGCACATGCCACCCCAGTATAAATAGAAGAGGACGTCATTGGTGAAAGGTAATCTCTATTTTTTCTGTAAACACACATACACGCACCAGATTTACTTTCTCTCTCCAAATCATAAATCTTACTCTCACGCCAGAGGGGCTTCCGCCGGAGTCCCCCCCAGCATAGTGACGTGTGTTGCTTGTGTAGACTTGGCTCGTGAATTGATGCTGAGTTTTCCTTTCCTAGACTACACCATGGGATCAATGATCCGGACCTGATTACATCACCGGCGCATCAAACGTGTGTTGAGTTATGTATCTATACATGTCATAGAATAGCAGAACATACAACATGTACTCAAGGGTGAATGTTATGTCGACTATAATGTCGGAGGCAAAATACAAACAAAACGTAAGAAATTAAAATCATTCACGAATGACATATCATACATGCTTGTCTGTAAACAGCGAGATAAGTTCTGAAACAATGAAGACTTGAGCAAGATCTCTATATCAGATCTCAAGCGCCATTAGCAATGGTAATCATTGTTTTAAAAAAATGAAAATCGAAAAGGGTTTCCCCAAAATAATGTCCATTTTCAAAAAAAAAAAAAAAAATCCAAAATGAATGTCATTTTCTGAAAAAAAACTGTCCCTAAATGTTTTTTACCATTTTTTTTCACTAATCTCTTTATACTTGCAAAACCAAATATTTGGAAGGAGGATTACAAGAATACTCCCTCCATTTCATATGACGTGAGACCAAAAAATTTGGCAAATAAATTAAGTAAAAGTAAGAGAGAGAAATAGTGGGAGGAGGTGTTTGTGAGTATGAAAAATTAAATAGGAGAGAGAATGAGTGAGAGGAATAGTAAGTTGACTGGTGTTGTGAGTGTAAAAGTAAAGTAGTAGAGAGAATGAGTGGGAAGAATAGTAAAGATTCTTTACCATTTTGGACCGTTTCAACTGATGTGGAACAGACAAAAAAAGAAATAAGTCTCAAGTGACGTGAAACGGAGGGAGTATATATGAATGTTTGCCACACTAAGGCTCCGTTTGTTTCGCGTAAAACGATTTACAGAAAATGATTTCCCAAAAAATATTTTTCAGAAAATGAATATGTTTTCCGGAAAATGACATAAATATGTTTTCAGTTATTTGGTAAATGTAAGAAAAATGATTTCTGAAAAATATTTTCATATGAGAAAAAAATTGATGGGGAAGGAGAGGGAGAGGATAGGTTCAACATATGGGGGTAAGGGTGGGGGGTGGGGTGATGGGGGTAGGGATCTGGGGTGAGGGAGTTGTTAAAAAAAATAATAAAAAAATTAATAAGAGTAAAAAAAAAATTGAGAGGGGGGGGGGGGGAGGCGTGTGGGGTAGAGGGGTAGGGGCGGGTGGTGGAGGAGGTGTTAAAATAGAATTTTAATATGCGCGAAAAGATTTTTTTTTTTTTGGCGGGTGGGTGGTTGTGGGGTGGGGTAGGAGCCAGAGAGCAGGTGGTGGAGTTGTCAAAATATAATTTTAATATGGCTGGAAAAAAAAAGTTTTTCTGGGGGTGGGGGGGGGGGGGAGAGGGGGAGGGAAAAGTAAGGTTGGAGGGTGAGAGTGGGGGTGGGGTGGAAGGTGGAGGTTGAATGGGTAGCGTGGGGTAGTATAGGGAGTGGGGTGTGTGTTGGTCCCAGAGACACAACAAAGGTATGAAAAGAGGCTTGAGGGGGGGTGGATGAATAGCCTATTTAAAATTTCAACACTTTTTTCAAAATTCAACCAAGTACTTACTCAATGAATTTTGTGGTCAATGAAAACCACTAGTTCAAAAGCAATATGCACAGCGGAAGTTTTCGATGAAACAAGTTAGAGTTGTTTTTGAATGAAATAGTGCGGTAGGTTAGAATGTGGTAGGTTGACTTGCGGTAGATAGAAGTGCGGTAGATAAGAGTGCGGTAGGTTGAGAGATTGAAAACTTGTGTCTTAGAAGTTTTTTTGGCAAATGATAAGTTAGTCAGATTTTAGCTTAGGCAATAAGAAAAACATACAAACACAATTCACAATAAGTTTGGATATCTAAAAGATCAAACACTAAACGACAAACAAGATTAATATGAACAATGAAAAACAATTGGAACAAGACTTAAAAGTAAATTTGCAGAAATGCAAAGAGCAGTAAGTAAATGACACAATGATTTGGAAATGTTCGATATGTTAAAATATTTACGTCCTTTACCAAGATGGTCAGTCTTGGATTTTGAATGAGGTATATATTGATTCACTTGAGTACAGGTTACAGAGATGAAGTATTGAATCAACACCTACTTTCTATGAAGATTAAATCCTAGACTTAGACCAGTGTATCCCTAATGATGCAATCTATGTGATTGATCAATCGGAGTGAGTGTGTGTGTAAGAATCAAGAGCTCTATATAATCTATATGATTGAGAGCATAATGAATCTTTGAGTGTTACAAGGCTTGATATTTGCTGGGCTTGAAGGTTGCTGGAGATCTTTGAAGATTTGAAGGCGAATGCTTGAAGATTCAAATGATTTTGGAAATCTTGAGTATGATCTTCAATCACCAAGTATTTCAACAGCAATTTCTCTATTTGAATCTCAGAAATGTTCAATCAAGAACTCAAGGACTATTTATAGCCTTGAATGAGAAACTAGCAGTTTGAAATACTTGGGGTTCAAGTTGAAGGACAATGAGCTGTTGAATTCTGATTGGAGCTCAGTCTGAGTTGTCCTTTTGTTGCAGAGTAGATGTGGTCCAACTGTACTGATGTAGTCGTTGAATGACAGTTGTATTCAAATTTGAAATTTGAATTTTGCAACGTTCTAAACCAACCATAGTTTTGGACACTAGTGTGACCATGATTAAGTTTGAACCAAACTTGATTTTCTTCAACTATAGACACATGCGGCAGGCTTGATCCACGCGGTAGCTTTGATCATGCGGCAAGCATAGATCATGTGGCAGGTTGTTCACGCGGTAGGCTTGGGTCTTGCCACATGTTTCCAGATTTTGAAAAAATGAGGGTCCTAATCTACTAAACCTATCTATATATAAATAATGGTTGAAGTAGGATGAGCTCCTTTCTATTTTAGTTTCCCGCTCAAACATACTCCCTCCGTCCCACCTCACTTGAGACTTATTTTCATTTTGGTTCGTCCCACTTCACTTGAGACTTTACAAAATGGTAATCTTTTTATAATTTTATATTCAATCTACTCCACCCACTCATTCTCTCTCTTCATTTTCTACCACACAATTCATTCAACCAACCTACTATTAACCCCACTCATTCTCTCTCTTTATATTTTACCACACATTTTCCTTATTTTATTTTTTTTCCTTAGTTATTGTGCCCACCTCTTAGGTCTCAAGTGAGGTGGGACAGAGGGAGTATTTCTCTTAAAAAAGGAAATTTGGAAAAGGGTAATTCTGGCGTAGGCAGTTGGAAAGTGCGTGATTTATGGGGTTCTTCTCGATTTCACGATCTCTCTCTTCTTAAACCGCTTCTTCAGTCCTCTGGATCTCTCTCTACTCCCCTCCGGCATCACTTTCACCAAACACATGCTCGCCCTCGACTACAAACGCCGTCATCGCCTCGCTCTCTCTCTTCTGCCATGGTTGGTTTCGGCCCTCTCTATTCTGCCATGGTAGCTGCCGCTCTTCTCTCTTCTACGACTGAGGTATTTTTTTAATTTGACTATTTAACGAAAATGTTGGTTAAATTCATATCGTTTCTTGATTATTGTTTAATTAGGTTAAATTCACTTGAGATGTTGTTTCTTGATTGATGTTTGACTTAGGACTATTTGGGATTCTTGATTATTGTTGGTTAAATGCCTGTTTAGGGTTCTTGGATGTACTTAGCGATGTATGTTGAGTTCTATACTGAGGTCTTCACCAGCAGTCCCTCATTGAACGCCGTCATCGCTCTCCATGATCAGTTTTACACTTTCTTCAATCCCCTTCTTCCACTCCTCACCCCTATTTATGCATATTTATTTCTAATCGTGCAGTTCTCCACCCATTCTTCTACTCCGGTGAACACTACTGACCCCAGTCCCTGGCATCTCCCTCCCTTCAATGGCGTCTCCTTCTAGCTGCTTTCTTTCACTTAGGTATGAATTTGTTTTGAGATTATGTGTTTTAGGATCTCTGATCTTATTTAAATATGATTGAGTTTATTCAAATGAGTCTAAGATGTTCACAATAGATCCGGGGTTTTGTTTTTTTCGGGGGATTTTTTTTTGAAATTAGTCAGAACTTAGTTTGAAAATTGTTTCTTACTCATATTTGGTATATTTGGTTGCTATTTTTCTTTCTTTTAAAAGTTATTCCCTCTGATTGTTTATAAGTTTTTCAAAACTTGAGAGTAACTCTAAAAGATTTTTTTTATGTCTTACTGAGAGTTAATATAACTTTTTAAATTTTCTTTAATTTTTTGGTTCCGAAAAAAATCAACTCTTTATCTTTTAGAAGAACTCCTAATGAAATCAAACAGAAGACTATACCCTAAAACTGCTATGAAGAAACTGAAGAGGGTGAATTCAAATCCTATTTCTTACCGAAAGTGCTCTTTTCATTTTGGTGTTTGTTGCGTATCAACAGGAGTAATGGTGCAATGCACCACAAAGTACTCAAATGTTTTTTTTTTTTTTTTTTTTTACACAACATGTTACTTTTTTATCTATATAAAAAATGGATAATTGTCATACTTCATTATTTTTGCAGCAAGCTCTGACTTTGGTATTTGTTGAGACAATGAAAGGGTCTAATTCTCTAGAACATTGGTTATACACCTATGGATTTCAGGCTACTATTATTCATGGTGGCAGATCACAACATGTGAGTATAAAGGATTGTTGAGATTTTTTATTTCTTTCTTGAATTGAGATTTTGTTTTCTTACTACTCATGGGTAAAAGCTATATTTTAGGTTCAACAGTTTTTCTCGATGCTTTATTTCTTTATTTTAATGTGTATTAGTTCTTAAATGATTAATATCGGTAGTAAGAAGAAACTCCTCTTGTGTGACACTGATTATTCCCTTTTGCATAGTTGGTGTGCATATATTATGTTACTCTAGTAGTCGTGTCATATGCTATGTGGACATAAATATGTCTTTTGTCCAACTTTTTATTGATCCATTTTGTACTATTGTTGTCTTTGTTTTACGCCCATTAGTTTGAGTCCCTTTTCCACTTGGGTCATGTTCTTTGCACGTGTGCCTGTGAGTTATGGAGACTTTTCCATTGTAACTCTTGCATCAAATGTGTTATTTTTTTTGACATGATCTAAATTCACAATTTGAGGTGGTAGGTACTTATCATGGAGGGGTCTGGATAATTAAAGTAGAGCTGCCATATGCTTATCCGTATGAATCTCCTTCTATCGGCTTTATCAACACAATTTACCATCCAAATGTTGATGAAATGTGAGTTGATGGATGTAAAAAATCCAACAACTGTACCTGTTTTTACCGTGGTTATAGACTTATAGTTCTTCTTTTTGGTTGCGTTACAAACTTGTCGCTGTTATTTGAAAGCGATATTGTTCATATTTCATATTTTCACGTGTTCCTAATTGCAGGTCAGGATCGATGTGCTTAGTAGTTAGATGTTATTAATCAGACTTGGAGTCCCATGTTTGGTATACAGTTCTTCTTAATATGATTTTAAGAAATATCTCATAATATACGGAGATTTGTTAGAATAATGTTGTTGAAATTGGGGTATTAACTACTCTCTTTTTTCTATATTAGATCTGGTGAATGTGTTTGAAGTTTTTCTTCCTCAGCTTCTCTTGTAACCTAACCCATCTGACCCACTAAATGGAGAGGTTGGTGGTCTAATGATGTGTGACAAAGGTGTCTATGATCAAATATCCAGGTTAGTTTTTTATGGGACCAAAGATTTCATCCTATGTTAAGCATGCATGCTTAGTTTGAAACTTGTAAATATGGGTTCTTATATTTAAAACTTCTGTTTTTGCATATGCAGTTGACAGAATGTCTCCGCACCATTGGATGTCTTTGTCGGATAGGAGTACGTAGTGAATGTGAAACGTGCCACCACGTAGCTCTCTAACCTGCTAAATAAAAATTATGAACAAAAGTTTCTGATTTCTAAAGACAGTTGCTCATGTTTATGATCCGGTTAATATGTTTTTCCTCTTTCACTTCATTGGCTGATATGTTTCTGGACCAGTTTTTAAGATGTCAATAGGCACTACGCCCGGGCATTTGTGATGATCTAGACCAGGGGAATGCTTATGAATGTTTTCAAGGGATGGTTGACTGTCGTAGGATGCATCTGTTTGACGTTGTTAACCAATACCCTGCAATATTCGCCGAACCTACATCAGGGAGTTAAGAAAACTATGATGGTGGCCTTCTCTTTAGCTGGACCATGCACCAGATTTCATCTTACCTTAGAACTCTTAAAGTTATGATGGTGAGAGCTTTTTTTGTTTGTTTCTTTATAATCTTATATTGGAACTCTTTGTGGGAGATAAAGAATATCTATTTGTTGTTCTATACCATGTAATATTTGCGTGTGATTGGCATGGCTCTGTGCAAGACAGTAATTGTGAAAAGACAGTGAATTAATTGGTGGCATATCCTATCAATGAATGAGATGGTTGGTTTCATTTTTTTTTAAGTTTTATGATTGCATTGTTTTATTTTATTTTTTTATTTTTGTTTTTTAACTCACTTACATTAGTTATTTTCTGCCATTAGATATTACAGGGCAACCTAGTGTATTGTATTATGCTTCGGTAATACTTTAGGGACACCCAATAAATTTTGTCAAATACTACTTCCTCTGTCTCAAGTTGAATGTCCAATTTTTTTTTCAAGTTCCTCTTGAGCAAATGCATTTTTCAAATTTTTTGACATTCATTTTGAGACGGACGGAGTATGAGTTTTGAGGTTATATCAATGAGTACAAGTTGATTGAGAGCATTCTGATGCTACAAGGGTGTCTATTCTTCTTGGGGTGTTTAGGTGGATTCTTGAGGGGCATATGTCTCTTCTTGGGGTGTTGAAGGTGGATTCTTGAGGGGCATCTCTCTCTCAGTCTCCCTCTCCACCAGTTATTTGTCACAGTAATTTTGCCATAACGCACGGGTGTTACGCTAGTTAACTAAAAAGTAGACTATTCTAAATGAAGTACAAGTACTTCTTACAATATATCCTAAAGTCCACAAAGAGTAAAATTAGGTTATGGGATCAATCAAATTTAAGGTAATAGGAGTGGTTTATAATAAGCATACCCAACAGTGTGAGTGAGAAAGAGAGAGAGAGAGAACATTTTTTGGAAAACGACATACGGAGGAGAAATCCGCAAGTTGTTTTACTTAGAAAAGTGGGAAAACCATTTTCCGGTGTTTACACCGGAAAATAGGGAAAACGTTTTCCAGAAAAACTTTGATTGAAGGTCTTTTGTTGAAGGATACCACTGATTGCAGCCGGTGGGGGAGTAGGTAGCGCGAGTGTGCAAGTTGTTAAAAATAATTATAATAAGAGTAAAAAAAAATGGTGGGGTGGGTGGGGTGGTTGGAGGTAGGGGTGGAGTAGGTGTTAAAAGATAATTTAAATATGAGGGACTTTTTTTTTTGTAAAGGTAGGTGGTGGGGGAGTGCTGGTGGGGAAGGGGGAGGGAAGGTATGGTGAGGTTGGAGGGTGGGGTGGGGATAGGATGGAAGGAGGTGGTGGTATTTGGAGGTGGAGTAGGTAGGGTGGGGTTGTATGGAGAGTTAGGTGTATGAGTGAGGGAGATGGTATTTTCCGGAAAATGATTTACAGAGCAAAAATCCGCAAGTCATTTACTTAGAAAAGTGGGAAACCATTTTTCGAAAAATATTTTCTCCATTTTCCGGTGCACAATAAACACCGGAAAATATGGAAAACATTTTTCGGAAGTTGTTATGTGAACGTTATCAAAGTACTTTGAAGAATTGGGTGACCACAGGCTCGACATCGTAAGCAGCATAAAAATAGTTTGCCTTGGGAACTGCCTTGAAGGTAGAATTGCTCTCTTTCATATTTTTTTTTGTATCAAAATAGACTCCTTCAGCATCCACTCTGAGAGCAGACATGCCACGTTTCATAATGAACTTTGAGAAAGGTTCCATGAGAAACATGCTATTTTGAGTAATGCCAATGGACAGGTCTCATAATAATAATAATAAATTAAAAATCACACAAACCTATCCAACTTATTAAATCTTACAAAGTCAGCCTTATAAAAACTAGTTTTTCCATACCACTATAGATTTTTTTTATATCATTGGAAACGGTACATTATTTGTAAATAAGAGATTTTAAATGCTTAAAAATAGTTTTTCCTGTTATGTTAGGAAAAACCAGTTTTTCAAATATTTTGTGGACGTTATAGAACACATCTAACACATTTTTTGGTAGTTGTTGTCACTAATGGTTCCGAGAATGGTTCCTTAAGAAACGTGCAATGCCAATGGACAGGACCCACTACTGGTTTTGGATAGATCCCACTATTGGTTTTGGATAGATGAACGGAATTTACAACCATCACCACAAAGCCCACCACTTTCCATATCTCTGTCATTGAAGGGCATTAGGGATGTTACGGTATATAATTCTCCCAATCTCCATGGTAGAAAGAGAGCTTGTTTTGAGGTGTTTACCAAGACTGATTTCTCATTAGTTCAGATCAAGGATTCCAATCCTCAATCAAGCCATATAAACTACAGAAATGAGCATGTGAACATTCAATGATGCTAAAATTGGACAACGGAGCAAAAAAGTTGTCGTGTGATCTTATAAGCAAAGGATGGACTTAGTAAATGATATGAACTACTAATGAGAAGGTGGTATTCATTACAATCCCAAGAACCTCAGTGAAACTACCCAACAACAGGCCCGAAAATGAGGAAGCAGAAAACAAACATAAATCGTAATGGAGTTGACTTTTCGACTAAACTCAATAGATTTTTTTTAAACATTAACGTATCTACTACTAAAAAAAAAGAAGGGCGAGAGAGAGAGAGATATATTGAAGGTTAGTCGCATTGCTGGGAATTATCATGTACCAAGAAGATGACAAAGAAAAAGGGAGGGGGGAAGAACATGACTAGTCTCCAAACTCGCGTCTGTGTTCTAAGAGATAGTTCAACGCCAACTCCTCATTCTTGTGGAAGGCTAAGAAGACCTTCAATACCAGTGCACGATCGAATCCCATAGCTTTAAGCTGGAGATACAAAATGAATAACACAAAAACCAAATCACTCCAGAAGAATTGGTCACATTGTTAATCTTACTCACTACGTCTCAAAATGTCAAAATAATAGTCACATTTCCCTTTATTTGTTAGTCCCGGAAAAGATAGTCCCACTTTTTTTGTTGTTAACATAAAACAACTTTTGATAATAGTTTAGGATAGTTTCAACCATTCTAGCAAAAATCTAAAACATGTAACTGATACAACATTGTAAATACTATCAATGACGAGTTGTAGAGTATAATTAGATAACTAAAACTTACCAACATTACTGCTCAAAATTGACTCAAGTCAACTAACGAAACAGTAAGACTAACTTTAAGAGAGACTTTTGTCGGGGAGAAGAAACTATAAGATGCATGACATTATAAGCAAAAACAAGGTAAATCCAATAAGAACTGGATGCAGGAATAACATACCCGTTCAATGACTTTACATTCTTCAGGTGTAACAAAACCAGCAGCAAGCAGCCCAAGAACAAGGCAAAGGAAATCAGCCTTCTCTTGTATCTTCTATACAGAACCCTCAAGATTTCTTCCTACAACCAGATAAGATGCCTCTTGACCGAATATATTAGTCTCTGGATAAACATGCATCAATGAACAAGTTAACATGAAAACCAATCCCTCCATACACTTAGTAAAGAACATGCAGTGGACCGGTTGCAACTTGAAATGGGACGTAAGGAGTATGCCCCTCATCAACAGAAACTCAAACTTACCGTGCAACGTTTGGGAAAAGAACTTGAGGGGTTGGCACTGGAGTGGAAGTGGGAGGTGTGACACTGGCCTGTATATCAATCAAACAACAATTTGTCTTAGAATGAATGTCCAAAATTTACGTCACATTTTTAAAAGTGTTGAGACTCAATGACATAAAACCGTTTCCAATATGATAAACATCAGTAAATACATAAAAACTATTTCCAATGCAAATGTATACTTCTTTTTGCGCTCAATGACAGATGAACATTGCTCAATGACAGATGAACTACTTCTATCATCTGTACATTGTAGGACCTACTTTTACTTTCTTCACAGACTTGCAAATAATTGCTAAGAATGGACTGAAAACACAAACATAATAGAACTAAAGACTTTTTAACATGTATGCCAAAATCCTAGTGAAAGCATGGATTTATACACAAAGATAGAGCTCTAGTAGCACAAACATCAAACATAAAACACAAATCAATATCAAGGATTAAAAGTGAGAGAATAAACCTCATCCTCTCCAATATTCAGTTCATCAACCTCAAGTTTCTGGCCAATAAGATGAAGAAGTTTCTTCATTAGAGTAAAAACTGCCAAGAGAGTAGAGTTGGACAGGGAAGAAGTTTTGTCAGTTGGAAACAGAGCAACAAGTATTGTCTCCCTATCTATTTTCCCATCCTTGTTGTAGTTATCTTTTAGGCATTTCCTAGCCTTACTGTAATCATCAGACAAACCACCAACAGATTTGGAGGGACTGTGAAGATCCAAAACCTATTTCACAATTGAGAGTAAGACCAACAACTTTAGATTCGAGGCCTTTAAAATTACCGACAAAAAAATGCACAATCCAGTAAAAATAATACACAATCAAGTAACAATTGAGCTAGGCGTAGAACTATAGGATGGATATTCAACGGAACAGGTGGATCACCTTCGGAAGTCTCACCTTCAGACACGTTGCAACAGATGGTGAGAATGGTCAGGGCCGTCCCTAACTATCTACGGGCCCAGGGCAAAGTCATATGAAGGGGCCCTTAATATTATTTGTTTGTAATTCTTAACTTTTTTTTAAAACCAACTCAAATAAATTTTTGAATATTATATATATATATATATATATATATATGTAGGTACTCAAATGAGAACCACAATTGCGTGAGAACCGTGAAGAACTAAGCATAACCATTAAATTAGAATAAAAAACAAAGGTCCAGATTATAGATGCATTGGATACACTTGGATACATTACATAAATTTTGATATTGCACTTGGATACAGTAGCTAAACAAGTACTGTATCCAAGTGTAACACTTGGATACAATAGGTTAAAAACTAATGTATCCAATTGTATTATATATATATAGTATATCAATATTAGATTAGTACACGTGCAATGCACATGTGAAGCACAATTTTTTATTTTAATTTTTTAAAATAAATATCAAATTTTATTTTAGTAGATTTTAAAGTGAATTTAATAATATTAATACATAAATATTCTTAAAATCTTACCATACCTCATAAAAAAAATATAAACTTATTGTTTGAGAGTGAATTTATTATTGTGACCTTTTTTATTCATTTAGAAATTAAAGGATATTAAAATGTTAAGTTAATAAAATATATAAGTCTCACAATAGAAACAAACTTCAAAACAAAAAAAAATCTACTAGAATAAAAGAAAAAATTTAAATAAATTATTTCTACATTAACATATGACGCCTAGAAAGAAATGATTGAATAAAACATTTTAAGGTCTGATATTGAAAATAATATGTAAATTTGTTAAGCTCAATAATTAAATGAGAATATAAAAGAAAAGAGTAATTGTTGGAAGACAATAATTAATGTGAATAGGTAAATATTTAAAATTGACTAATTAATTATAATTTATTTAACTGACTTACTAATGAGTGTTTATGTTAGCAGTTAATTTGGAGTGAAATTTTTTCATCAGAAGATGCCATGTGATTTTGGTTATGTTAGTAGCTTCTCTCTCATATATAAACTTACAACAACTTCAATTTATTTCAATACAACATTAATACACATACACTTAAGTTGCAAACTTTTACTCATGTTCTTAATCTTCATAGTTAAAAAATATACTAAAAAAAATATTCGGATGATGATATACACTATACTAGATATAATATTGGGCCCCTAACTAGTGTAGGCCCTGGGAGGTTGCCCATTCTGACTCCACCCTTGGACCGGCCCCGAACAAATTGGTCAAATCTATGAAATTTTTGATTCCCATTGTCCTACTAACAAACAACAAACAACAAACAAGATAGTCAATCAATATTCTGGACAGTTATTTACGACCCTTTATCCTTTCTAAAATTCCCTCTATTCATCAAACATCAAAGGAATCACCACCACCTCCTCCATCAATCCCGTCGTCATCTTTGTTTTCAGTGTCATCTTTCTTCTCACCACTGCAGAAGCCAACTCCCACCTTTTGCATTGTTCTCAACAGGATTACCAGCACCACCCATTTTAAGTAGCCTCTTCTCGTGAATAGCACGGTCGTTAGCATCGATATTCTCAGTCATCGCATGATTGTTATCTTCAATTTCTGGTGAAACGCACGATCCTTGGCTTCCATTTTCTCATATAAAGTTTCAAACAGAAACTTGGTATCATTGGCCACCTTAGACAGATCAGGTCCCCCACATCCACTCATTTGTTGCACAAATTGATCAACATTTTTGGGGGGACCTTCAACCCTTCTCCTGTCGATCAGTTTGTAGTAGTCATAACCTTTCTTAACCGCTCCAGTGACAGTCTTATATCGGGTAAAGTGGACCAGGAATCGTTGGCCAACAGATAGGCAGACTTGGAGTTTGGTCTTCGATGGCTCAGCCATTAGCAGATTTCTCAGATGTAGGTTTTTGTTTTGTGGATTTCTGATAAGTAGAATTGATTTTCATTTTTCGTTTCTGAATTTGCAGGTGGTTCTGGGTTTGGAGAGGAAGGCTGACGTTCGGAAAACGGCGGGGAGCGGGGGTGAGGGAGTTGCTAAAAAAAATTAATAAGAGTAAAAAAATTTTGAGAGGGTGGGGAGGGAGGCGTGTGGGGTAGAGGGGTAGGAGGCGGGTGGTGGAGGAGGTGTTAAAATATAATTTTAATAAGCGCAAAAAATTATTTTTGGTGGGTGGGTCGTGGGTGGTTGTGGGGTGGGGCAGGGGTGGGGCAGGGGCGGGAGAGCGGGTGGTGGAGGAGGTGTTTAAATATAATTTTAATATGACTGGAAAAAAAAATTGGGGGGTGGGGGTGGGAGAGGGGGAGGGAAAATTAAAGTTGGAGGGTGAGAGTGGGGGTGGGGTGGAAGGTGGAGGTTGAATGGGTAGCGTGGGGTAGTATGGGGAGTGGGGTGTGAGTGAGAGAGAGAGAGAGAGAGAAATTTTTTCGGAAAATGACTTACGGAAGAGAAATCCGCAAGTTGTTTTACTTAGAAAAGTGGGAAAACCATTTTCCGGTGTTTACACCGGAAAATAGGGAAAACATTTTTTGGAAAAACTTTGATTGAAGGCCTTTGGTTGAAGGATACCACTGATTGCAGCCAGTGGTGGGGGTAGGTAGCGCGAGTGTGCGAGTTGTTAAAAATAATTATAATAAGAGTAAAAAAAAATTGGTAGGGTGGGTGGGTGGGCGGAGTAGGAGGTGGGGTGGTTGGAGGTAGGGGTGGAGTAGGTGTTAAAAGATAATTTTAATATGAGTGAACTTTTTTTTTTTGTAAATGTGGGTGGTGGGGGGGGGGT
Organism: Campanula takesimana; assembly: GCA_026119855.1. NCBI lineage: Eukaryota > Viridiplantae > Streptophyta > Magnoliopsida > Asterales > Campanulaceae > Campanula > Campanula takesimana. Next base: position 925,716 of record JAOWBW010000725.1, read on the forward strand.
GCTGGTGGGGGGCGGGGAAGGGGGGGGGGGAGGGAAGGTGAGGTTGGAGGGTCGGGTGGGGATAGGATGGAAGGAGGGGGGTGGTATTTAGAGGTGGAGTGGGTAGGGTGGGGTTGTACGGAGAGTTAGGTGTATGAGTGAGGGAGATGATATTTTCCAGAAAATGATTTACAGAGCAAAAATAAAAGTGAGAAAACCATTTTCCGAAAAATAGTTTCTACATTTTCCGGTGCACAACAAATACCGGAAAATGTGAAAAATATTTTTCGGAAGTTGTTATGTGAACGTTGTCAAAGTACTTTGAAGAATTGGGTGACCACAAGCTCGACATCGTAAGCAGCATGAAAATAGTTTGCCTTGGGAATTGCCTTGAAGGCAGAGTTGCTCTCTTCCATTTTTTTTTTTTTTGTATCAAAATAGACTCCTTCATCATCCACTCTAAGAGCAGACATGCCACGTTTCATAATGAACTTTGAGAAAGGTTCCATGAGAAACATGCTATTTCGAGTAATGCCAATGGACATGTCTCATAATAATCATAAAAAATTAAAAATCACACAAACCTATCCTACTTGTTAAATCTTACAAAGTCAGTCTTATAAAAACTAGTTTTTCCATACCACTATAGATTTTTTTTATATCATTGGAACCGGTACTTTACTTGTAGATCTTGATCTAAATCTGAATATAGAGAGAGGAGCGACGTACGGCGGTGGTTTGAGGAAGAAGAATTAGGCAGTAGTTTAGGGAAGAAGAATGGGCCGGTTTAGGGAAGAAGAATGGAACAGCGGAGAAGGAGAACAGAGGTGTCTTGAGGTGTAAAAGGAATGATGGCGACAACTAAGGTAGTGTGTAGAGGTGGGGTTTGGTCAGTGGTGTGTGGTGGCGGAGTTCGGCGACGGCTTGTGGGGATGGAGTGTGGAGACAACAATGGTATGGTTGGGGTAGGGATAAATTGGGTTTTGTCTCTCTCTCTTTTTTTTTTTTTTAATTTCATATTATTGGTTATAACGATTAATGATGAAAACAAATTACTTAAACCTTTTAGTTTATGGAAATTATATTAATATGTTTTATATTTTACATTGTAACCCCCATTAACTTCCACATGAGTATCCATTTTCAATGTATTGTTAACACATTTAAAATTTTGTTGTAATATCTGTTAAATTTTTAACATTTGTTAGCATCTATTAACGTATACTAACGATTTGAGTTGATTTGGTTGATTTATGCATAGTACACAGGTGATTTGGTAGTTTAAATAGTACGCGGGTCAATTTAGATGTATGCATATAGTACGTGGGTCATTTTGGTCGTTTACTCGAGTATTAAGGCTCAAATTTATTTTGTAGAATGGTCGAAAACCCATTTCATCTAAAACCCAATAGACATCTGTAAACCTCATAATTCCCACGCGATTTCTTTTCCTATAATACGTTCGGCAGACTTGATTTTACTAAAGATGATGAGGTGAAGGAACCCTTAGGTTTTTGGGACATTGGATTATAGGAATATTGCTAATATTTCACTAGTGTTGGGTAAGTTTCGACCTGCATGAAAGGTGAATGTCATTTTTTTTTCTTTCTCAAAAGATGACGTCGTCTCTGGGCGCCTAGGAATCCACCATAAGCAGATATAGACATATAGATCCATGGATCAAAGTACATGAAAGCTTTACTTTCTACTCTTTGCAGCTTATGAAAGGGGGATTTCTAATTGTCGAAGAGGTCAATCCAAGGAAATGATCTTATAAGGAGCATGTGAGATGCTATCGCATCGAGCCTGCTGCTCTTCTGGATTTCCCTCTTAATCAATCAATGACAACCCACCCCTTTTATCAATTTGCAAATTTTGTCGACTCTTTTCGTGGGATTCCATCCACAAACCTAAAGTTTATAGCTGTTTTGAATAAGACGCCCTTTTGATTTTTCATTGAGCAGGTATTAAAAGATGAGGTGCTTCACTTTTTTTTTTTCACTCGTTCACAACATAAATATTGTTTCGGGGTATATTTCATTCACATTTTTTTTTTGATCCGGATCCAAAATATTGGCAGAACATTTTTTTTACCCAATTCTGGACCCAAACTAAATTCATAAACAGAAAACCCAAGCATAAGCATGATTATAAGACTCCAAGTCGGACACAAAAATGAAAAATCTAGCTCACTCTAATCTCCCTTTAAACCCAAGACCCTCGTACAGTCGTACGCCATCGTTTCAAACCCCTCCCCTCCCCTCCCCCCAAATTCCGATTCTTTCTTGCACTTTCAAGTTTTCCATCCAATTTCTTTCTTCGTTCTTGTTCAATTTGTAGATCGATAAGGGAGACGAATCTTTTATTCAATTTCTCAGTTTTGTTTTTTCTTCTACGACTACTATAGAAACGATGAAGGTGTCCGTGAAGACATTGAAGGGCACTCACTTTGAAATCGAAGTTCAACCTCAAGACACTGTTCGTATTTTATTTTTTCTGTAATATTTTTTTTGTTTATTTTGTTCGAAATTTTGTTGATTTAAGGTTTTGTTCTGCTAATTTATCTGCAATGGAGTTGAATTATCATTTACTTGCTTTAATTTGTATTTTAACTGTGTAATTCGCTTGTTTCTATAAATGATTATATTGAGTTTTAGAAGGTAGCAAGTTTAATCTGTATTTCAATGTTGGGTCTCATCTCAATAGTGGTTAGGTCTCACTGTTAGGTCTCAGTTGTGCGTTTGACTTTGGTGCTGATTTCTCGTGTCAGTTTGATTGTTTTAAGACTGTTATGATTTTGAAGGTTAAAGATTGTCTCAGACAGCTATAATGTTGAAGGTTTGATCGGAACTTGGAAGGGTTTTACACTCGATATTCTTGATGACTAGGTTGCCTCTGTTCATCAATTGATTTGAACAAGTTTTCTTTGCTCAACTGACAACTTTATTATATGATGACGTGATGTGAATAAATTGGCATGATTTAGATGTAAGTTGCCGCTGGATACTAGTTGTAAATCCTACACAACCAGTACTTCCTATTAAAATTTGTTTGGCTTAGTAATCTATAGCTAAGGGTGAGCCTAAAGGTACACGGGTTATATGATTAATATTTTTTGTGCTTGTATTTAAGTTCGATACCTCATTTTCCATTATCAATGTCGTGTTTGACTTGTCAACATTTTTATGGAACGTGCTCTACTTGTTTGTAGATTACTTGTTTCATGGTATAATTGCACTAAAACTATCTCCTTATTTCGAAACGCGACATTTTTTGGTGACGGTTAAAGAAAGAAAGTGCATAATTTATTTTGGGAATGAGGAAGTACTAGTTGTAGTGAAATTTTGTGGTAGTAGTTTCTTGTGTTTATCTGATTTCATGTGTAACTAAGTTTTTGTATTTGGATTACATACATGCGCGGGAATATTATTGCTCTTTTGTATTTCCTTTTACTTTTTACGGGTGCGATGGGTATGGGGAGGGAAGGAGGGTAAAACTGGAAAGAGTACATTTGTAATTTGTTCAATCTTTTTGCACTAGTTTTTTGCAGTAGAAGCTGAGATTAATGACTTGTTCTCCAGGTTTCTGACGTGAAGAAAAATATAGAAACTGTTCAAGGCTCTGATGTCTATCCTGCAGCGAAACAGATGCTTATTTATCAGGGAAAAGTGCTCAAGGACGGCACAACACTGGAAGAAAACAAAGTTGCTGAGAATAGTTTTATAGTCATCATGCTATCTAAGGTGAAACTTGTTTACACAATTATCCACTGGTTTTCCCTTTCACTTTACAAATGTACCTTAATGAACCCACTGTATGATTGTGTAATGTTACTGCTCACTGTTGGTAATCTGATGGATCATGAGGCAAATTGGTCATGACTCCTCATTTGTGAACCAAAGATTATGTCACCATTTTAAAAAATCTTATTTTGATCCTCTAATTTGTTGTTTCTGTTTTCGGAAAAGAATGTGAAATCATTTGCAGTTTGTTTTGCTAATGTCCGGAAACTCCCTACTTGTCTTTTATTATTTTGACCAATTGATTGAGTGGGTTTTTCATTTTACCGCACCACCACGTGGTTTTCCCTTGATCAATGGTGCTGATAAGATTCAATAGCATTTGAGATGAACTTAAAAAGGAGATGCCTAACTTCCATATTCTTTGTCTTGATTATGCATTACATGTTACATGCAGATTACATCTAACTGTCCCGTATGATATTTGGGTCTTATTATGTGACATTCTTTGCGTAAGTAGTCCTATTGTTTCATCATGTAATATTTATTTGGCAGGAGATTTGTTCAATTTGATTTCATTGACTAGAAGATGAGTGATTAACTTGCATGAAACTATGGTTATAGACTTATAGGAATAGAATGTAGATTTGGATACCTGAGAACAGTTCTATACGAAATACTCTATTAACAAATAATTATACTGTGTGGCCACTTCTCCTTGTGGGCAAAACTCTTAAACCTTTTCAAGTACTCCCCCCGTCCCATTTATATTAGCAACATTGGTCAACACAAGTGAACTATTAATGTTGATCTAATCATCCTTGTGAAATTCCAAAAATTGCTATTGATAAATTAGTGGTTTATCATTAACAATTATTAGAGTATCATAAGGATGATTAGATCGACATTAGTTTTTGGTCAAAGTTCACTTGTGTTGACCAATGTGGCCACTATAAATGGGGTGGAGAGAGTATCTATCCGATCTCATTTAAAGTATTAGTTATTCAAAATATTGTTTTTGAAACCATTTGGTTCCTAGATTTGCTTTAGCAAGTAGTAGTGATCCTATGTTGTTTTCAGTGTGTTAGTTTTCTATCCACTATGCCTTTCCTACTTTATTTCATTATCAGTATACTGGAATTTGTCTTCATGATGGTAGATTTTTTGGGTTGACTATTTGTACACCAAAAGATATTCACCCGCTATGTTTATCATGACTTATTATCTTTTGTGTATGCAAATATGATCTCAGAACACGAGCTCATCTGGTGAAGCTTCGACCACATCAACTGCCGCTACTACCAAGGTATGTCTCTCTCACTTAAAGAGCATGTTTTCTTTTGCTGTTTTAGTTGCTTATAGTTCCCAACTGTTTGAATTTACTTCTATTGTTATTAGAAAGTTCAAGCTGCCTTGCTATGGTTTTGTTGAGAGTTCCATTAGGTTACTATATAGGCTAGGCTTAGTTCTCATAGAGTTCTAGTTGTTTTTCATATCTTAGGAGCCATATTAATAATTGGTGGTTTTCAATTCAGAATTTAATCAACAATATTTTAATTTTAAATAAACGTTTGGTTCTTTCACCTGGATTGGCGTGAAAATCCTAGCCCGCAGTGTTAAATTACCCGACACTCCGGGACATGAATACGTGATAGTGTATCATGCTAGTATTAATGATGCCCGATCTGTCACTTAAAAAGGAAATAAATCTTAAGAATGTCATCTAGCTTTATATATACTACCTCCGTCCCATAACTACTTGTATCATTTTTCTTTGACGCGGGAATCAAGGAGAGAGTAAATATATGTAAAAGTATTGTGAGTGGGGGAAGGGGTTGAGAGTATGATGATTTGAGAGAGGGACCCACAACTTAAGTGTGTGAGTATGACAAATGGGGTAGAATAAATACAAAGGAATAAATGTGAACATTTTAGGAAAGTGAGACTTACCTACGGGACACACAAAAGGAAAATTGGTGCAAGTTATTATGGGACTGAGTGCTTATATTCTCTTGTTTTTGGCTAGCTTTTTCGTTCGTGGTGGATCTCTTTCCCACCTCTTGCTTTAAGCCTTTAACAACTATGTTTGTCTGATATTCAGGCACCTCAAGTTAGTGTCACACCTCCTGCTTCAAGTCCAGTGCCAGCAACCCCTCAGATTCCTGCCACAACTGTCGCACCGTAAGTTTGATTTTCTATTGACAAAGGGCTTATATGTGTAATTCTATTTGTTGATTGTGGATGTGGGCATCTTAAGTATATTTCATTCATATTCCCCACTTTACTTAATATATGGCACGTATGCCATAATTATTTTGCTTATGCAGAGCTGCATCTGTTGTTTTACCTGCCCCAGCTGTAGTGCCAGTATCTTCCGTTAGTCCTGGGTCAGTGACGAGCAACCGCTCCACTGCATATTCTTCTTTACTAATCGTACTCAGGGATTGGTATTCCCGCCAACTTATTTGGTGATACTTGTTTATCCAGGTCAGAGACTGATATATATGGTCAAGCGGCATCACATCTGGTTGCAGGAAATAATCTTGAGGGGGCTGTACAACAGATTCTAGATATGGGTGGAGGTACTTGGGACAGAGACACAGTTATTCGTGCTCTTCGTGCTGCTTTCAATAACCCAGAGAGAGCTGTTGAATATTTGTATTCTGTAAGTGATTCAGTTTTTTTTATTTGGTATCACTTTTTTATTTGTTGTTTGAAGATTATATTCTATGATTCTCTGATGTGGGCCCTTGGAAATAGTTGAAGTATCGTCAAACTAAAAAGCAAACAGGCACTAGTCCCCATAGCAGGATGACTATGAGGCTGTGTGTTAGTTTTATTGCAACATAGCAGCTTGCTTTTAAATATAAATCTTACATGAATAATGATATGTGTGCTTCTCTAAGCAAGGTAGTGGCCTTCTATTATACTCTCTCCGCCCCATAATGATCTTCTCACTTTTTTTGTCGTTACCCATTATGATCTTCTCACTTTTTTTTGTCGTTATTGCAAATGAACTTTAAGCAATAATTTTAGGTTGACTTTACTAATGAGAATCAAAACTTGTTAGTGATAAACCATCAACAATATCATGAATAACAAGTTTTGATTTGCACTAGTATAGTCAAATCAACCTAAAATTATTGCTCAAAGTTCCTTCGTAGTAACAACAAAAAAAGTGGGAAGATCATTTTGGGACAAAGGGAATATACCTTTTTTGCATGAAGCTTCAGTAGCTATCTGTTTAAGATTGTATTGGATGTAGAGAAGATTTTTGAGAAGGAAACATTATTTTTCTGCACTGATGTCTCAGAGTTATTAAATTACTTTATTACCGTACACTATGTGGCCCTCCTATGACTTCTGAGTGGTCCAGTAATGTGGTTATTTATACTGTATCAGGGTATCCCCGAGCAACCTGAAGTTCCACCTGTAGCAGGAGTTATGCCAAGTGCTCAGCCCAACCCCCCTGCTCAGCCAACACAACCAGCAGCTGTTCCTCCAAGTGGACCAAACGCAAACCCCTTAGATCTCTTTCCCCAGGTCTGCATTTGTCTACCTTTGCTATATTTTCTATATTTTCATTGGGGATATATTATAGAGTGAATTTCTGTATTTTGGTTTAGGGTATACCGGAAATGGGGTCGAATGCCCCGGCTGGTGCAGGCAACCTGGACTTCCTACGCAATAGCCAACAAGTAATGAATACTTGATGCATTATATATACGGATGGACTCTTTACTCCCTGTTGAATTGCACGCTCATGTGTTCATTTATTCTTTTGTTTGCTTATAATGTAAAGTATTTTGGTTCTTTTGCAGTTTCAAGCTTTTCGAGCCATGGTGCAGGCTAATCCACAAATCTTGCAGGTATTATTCCTACTAAATCATATGCACATGGGCATATGCATCAATATGTTATTTGCTAATTCATTTTGGGCCTTGTCATTATTTAATGTTTTTCCTAACTGATTGTGGGGGAATTTCCATTTTTTGTCCTGTTGACAGCCCATGCTTCAAGAGTTGGGGAAGCAGAATCCTCAATTGGTGAGACTTATTCAAGAGCATCAGGCTGATTTCCTTCGCCTGATCAATGAACCTGTTGAACGCGGAGAGTATGTTTCTCTATTGATTACTCCCTCCGTCCCAAACTTATGGTTACTTTTGGACAAAGTTACTTGAACTTTGACTAACATTTTATGCTAAATTATTAATTTCCATTTCAATAACTATTTTTTAATTTGTATGGAAATTAATAGTTTAGCATAAAATGCTAGTTAAAATTCAAATAGGTTTGACCATAAGTAACCATAAGTTTGGGACGGAGGGAGTATTATTTTTTCAACTTAATTTCGAGCATTCATTAACAGTGCTAATTCTTAAATCGATATGGTATTAGGAATGTTCTTGGGCAGCTTGCTGCAGGTATGCCACAGGCTGTAACTGTTACACCTGAAGAACGTGAAGCCATTGAACGAGTAAGTCAACCTGCATCCAATTCTTTGTGGAAGTGCGTTTTGTGTTTGTTCTTTCTATGGAGCTTGGAAAGGCTTGTTTTTTCTTTTAAATTGCATGCATCTTACTACCTCTGTCCCTAAATGAATGTCAATTTTCAAGAAATTTATGTCTCAAAATGAATGTATTTTTTGGAAAAATCTTTGCCAATAAATGTTTTTATTACCAAATGTTTTTTCACTAGTCTCTTTATAATTGCAAAACTAAACGTTTGCAAAGATGATTACAAGAATATATATGAATCTTTCCCACTAAATTGTACAACAAGTAAAGATTTTCAGTATGTCTCTTAAAATAAAATTTGGACATTCATTTAGGGACAAAGGGAATATAATTTTGTCTCCCCGACAAAATTATCTCGCACTTTTGAGGGTCATGAACTGAGGTGATGCTAGTGTTTTTGGCTTCTGGTGTGATGGCTGAAACTGAAACTAGGAGACTAGAAAATTTTGTCCTTGTTTAGATTAGTTCCTGTAGCCAAGAATGCTTTCTATCTTAGAATGCTACACGAAGTGTTCTTTTTTAAAAGATAGTTACTCATATGTTTGTTCTTGAGTTTTTGGTACAACTTACTGAATATATAAGCTATGATTTGCAAAGGTATTGTCCCTAATTGCTACTCCCTTTGTCCCTAAATGAATGTCCAAATTTCATTTGAGGGACATTTGAAAATCTCTACATTTCATATAATTTAGTAACGAAGATTCATATATAATCATGTAATTCTCTTTCCAAACATTTAGTTTTGCAAGTATAAAGAGACCAGTGAAAAACATTTGGTAAAGAAACAATTAGGAACAAGTTATTTCCAAAAAAAAGCATTCATTTTGGTTCAAGAGTTTCTTAAAAATGGACGTTCATTTTGGGGACAGAGGGAGTAGCACATAACCATTGGTCGGATAGTGGTGACCATATTCTTCAATTGAGGAATGTCATTTTTGGTCCATATTTAATCATAATGTGGTGGAAATATTCACTTTCCCACACAAATGTAAGACAGTTGTAATAGAGCTAAATCGTCCGTGGACAACATTGTTTTTGTTGGATTCTCCAATGCCAAGATTAAAATAAAAATTGGGTCATGTAATTGGTGCACAAGTGAAATACGAGGTGATTTAGCGTTATAATATATTAGTGAAAATTCAGTAATAAGCATTCAACAAGACTGCTTGAATTGCCCTTTTGCTTGGTGAGTGATGAGCAAACTTCATGTGGTGAAATTTTGGTCTTTGATCTGCGCTTATGTTGCAATTATATTTATCTATACTATATACTCCCTCTGTCCCTAAATGAGTGTCCATTTTTAAGAAATCTTTGTCCCAAAATGAGTGTTTTTTTTTAACATAACTTTGTCCCTAAATATTTTTTTTTCATTTTTTTTTTTTCACCGGTCTCTTTATACTTGCAAAACTAAATGTTTGGAAAGGAGATTACAAGATTATATATGAATCTTTGCCACCAAATTGTAAAAAAAATTGAGATTTTCAGATGTCCCTTGAAATGAAATTTGGACACTCATTTAGGGACAGAGGTAGTAGTATTCTAACTGCTCAGCAACTTTATGAAATGTGGCAAAATATACGTCTAAACGTAGACGGTTCACTGTTCACGTGTCTTTGCTGATGGATTATAATGATGGTGTATACTTTGCCATTTATTACTGGCTTCAACAATGATTCTTTCATGTTTACTTGCACATTTTTGTTCTACTCCGTATTTGTTGGGCAACAAAATAGAAATATAATACTACCTCCGACCCAGAGAGAGAGTCATTTGATTTTGAATTAGTGAACTTCGACCAAACATTAATGTCAATCTAATTATAATATTTCGAAGTTCACTATGATAATTATATTGGCATTAATAATGGGTCAATGTTTAGTTATGTTGACCATCAAAAACTAAATATGACTATCATTTTGGGACGGATGGAGTATCATTAACAATGTAACCAACTCTTCTAGAGTGAATTGTTTTTTAATACATTTCTTTTGTCTCCAGCTTGAAGCAATGGGATTCGATCGAGCACTGGTATTAGAAGTCTTCTTTGCCTGTAACAAGAATGAGGAGCTCGCTGCCAACTACCTCTTAGATCACATGCACGAGTTTGAAGACTAGTCTTCTTTTTCCCTTCATCTTCATGATCCTTTTCGTTTCGAGCACATATATTTCAGAAATGAACACTGGTGGGACTGGCTTTGAATGCCAAATTGTAACTACATAATAATAATTCTGCTTCTTTTCTTTTCTTTTCTTTTCATTTATTTTCTTTTCTGATTTAGAGAGTTCTCTGTCATATACTCCCTCCGTTTCATAATACATGTCATTTTAGACTCATTCATACATATTAAGAAATGCAATTAGTACTTATTAAAAAGACATATGTGCCCCTAAAAGTATCCAATTACTTAGGCATTTAAATGCTTATACAAGAAATAGTTCACAATTAATGAATAAGGGTATAATAGGTAAACAAGAGTAATTTTTTCTTGGTAATAGTAAAACGTCAAGTATTTTGGAACAAATAATTGCTTCTAAAACGTCATGTATTATGAAACAGAGGGAGTACTGTTTTGTGCTTCCCTTTCTAATGGTTATGTTCAACTCTCCTGGGCTCTTGGAGCATACCCTTAAAAATTTTAATGGTTAGGGGTTGTCAGCTCACATTGGAAGATTGTTTTGAGTTTTGACATGCATGAGTCTATATGGAGGCAACCTTCTTTCTCATGAGGGCTATGTGATACTCCCCCGTCACATACCGTCCCATAATAAGAGTTACTTAAATTGAATGCGCAGGATTTAATAAGAGTTACTAAAATTGAATGCGCAGGATTTAAACTCTCGTCACATAACAAGGGTTACCAAAACGAAATCCGTGGGAATCAAGGAAAATATATAGACTATTGGTAGCGGAGCATGTAGTGTGAGTATGAAAAGTAAATGTGAGTATGAAAAGTAAAGAAAGAGTGAGAATGTAAGGGGTAAAAAATAGTAAGTGGACTGTTTTTATGAGTGGGCAGTGAGTTCCATTGAATATTAAATAAATTGAATAAATTGGTATTTTCAAATATTCGATTTGAGATAGCAACCTTTCTTATGATACTTTCAGAAGGGAAATTTAAGTTACTTTTATGGACGGAGGGAGTATTGTCATTTTGACATATTTTCATTGAGTATCGAGCTTTGTTGATGGTTGGCTACGACCTAAGACGCACACAGAAAGACTTGAACGGCAAATTTATCAGAGGCTTACTAATATATTTGAAATGGTGGCTTACTAATATGCTTGAAATGTAGACCAGATATGCCATTTGGTGTGGTCCTTAAGTTGACTTTTAAATATTCCATCCGTCTCAAAATGATTTTTGAATAATACTTGGGGCACAAAAAAAAATCATAAAATCTTGCTCACAAAATCTTAGGGGTAATGATTTTATTGGTGTTTTTAAGCAGAGTGTGGCGGGACCATTATCGGTGCAACAAATTGTTGGAAATTGGTTTACAATATTGGGTTTGACAAATATTTGACCAAATTTAATTGTTAATTCCATTTAATAAAAATGGAAATAAGTTGCTAATTATTAATCTACGTTCGGACTAGATTAACGTGGTATATTTATTTTCTCAAAACCAATTTCGGGTGACTAGATTAACGTGGTATATTTATTTTCTCAAAACCAATTTCGGGTGAATGAGAAATTAATTGTTAAAAGTAGCAACTTAGTGTAAATGGTTGAAGAGAAATGGGAATGGAAATGCCATATCCCACATTGTAGGAGTGTAAATGGTTCGGTTTGGACATATTTAGAAACCAAACCGCTAGTACTTGGTTTGGAGAAATTCCAAACCAAACTGAACCATGAATTTTTTCAAACCGAACAGAACCAAACCGCCTCAGTTTAGTTCGGTTCGGTCTCAAACCGCGGTTTCGTAAACGGTTCAAACCACGGTCCGAACTGCGGTTCAAACCACGGTCCGAACTCCAAAAGTACAACTAATTTAGCCACTTGACTCTAGTATTCACTAGCAGCACCACCACCTCATGTTTATATCCACTTTCTCCCTTTCCCTTTCTTTCATTTTGGATGTGGGAAAAATATATCCTACTCAAAAGTTTTCAAGTTCTAAAACCCACCAATCTTTACTAGAATTCATCACCAACCCTACATCCCCTGATGATTCAATCGCTCCTTTGCCTTGCTCCCAATGAATTCCATTGCTCGAAAACCCAATTGATTCAACAACCTTAACATAACTTTCCAATTCACTCACTGTAATTTGATGATTGTTAATACCCCTTCTTATATCATTCTTTAAATTCATCGTCTCCACATCAAACCCACTAAATACATTCACCAAACTCCTCAATTTTTCAACTACAGCTCCATTAGGTTTTCTCTTAGTCCCAATAAAGCTAAAATCATTCATGTGGCCACCATTAACTATCCCAATTGAAAACCCAACAGCAAAAACAAAAAAAAAAAAAAGCTGGAAACACAAGAGAATTCAAGAAACTGTGAAGCTGAGTGGACTCACCCGACTGAACCGACTCACTTCCGAGCTTTAGATCGTCCCATCCGCCATAATTGAGTGAGCTTGAGGGTGTCGATGAATAGAGAGTTTGGGGGTACATATATTTTCTGTTAGGGAAGTTGACGAATCTGGGATTTTCGTAAGAAAGTGATTGAAAGTGGAGAATGAAGATTGGGGAGGTATATTTGGGAGTGAGAGTGTTGGATATTAGGGATTTCATGGTGGTGTAAGATCCGGAGATGAAGTACGGATAATCTGTGGTTTTACATGGTCGCCATAGACAGTTCGTAGAAGATGAAGTTAGTTTGGTTTGGTTTGCTTTGATTTGCACACGGTATGGAAGAGTGATTTTGTAAATACATTTCCCACATGGAGAAAAAGAGTAAAGGGGAAAGGGAGGAGGTGGATACAAATGGTCTGGCTATGGTTCAGTTTAGTGGTTTAGCCTGCGGTTCGGTTTCACAGTTCGGTCTCGCGGTTCGGCTTAGAACGGTTCGGTTTGGTTTGGTTTGGTGGGGTCAAACCGCAGGCCGAACCGAACCAAGTGGTTTGTCAAATTTAAAAACCGAACTGAACCATTAATGCTAAAAAACCAAACCAAACCGCATGGTTTGGTTCGGTTCGGTTTTGAACCGCGGTTCAGACCGAACCGCTGACACCCCTACCACATTGCTAAGAAAAGGAAAATGAAAACATTATATTAATGTGGTCTTCTAAGGAGGAGTCATCAAATGCATGCAACTGGTGGCCCAATAGTGCCAATTTTGGACTAGCTCCAAATTGACACTTGACCCGCGAAGGGCGGTTTAGAGCGCATCGGTCGCTGGGAGCTGTGGAGCTTAAATTTTTGACAACGATGGGTTCGATGGTGGATCAGCCCGTGGTTCGATCGGTGTGGGCTTGGAGGCTAGGGCCGTCTAGTCCAGGTTCTGGGGGGATTGGATCCGCGGATCGGAGCAAGGGGTTCGGAGCAAGAGGTGTGTCAGTTCGGGTGTAACTGCCGGGCCGACCCGCGTCCCTTTGAATTGGCAGGTCCGGAAATCTGGATCGACCCAGTCAATCTCATCCCTCACCAATCACCAATAGTAATTATTTCCTAAAGGCACCTTGACTCTTCAACAAGTATTTAAAGGCCCTCCCCCTCATTTGCATTCCATCAGAAAATCGCATTCTAGTATTCTAAGAGCATCCAGTTATTATTAGAACTTCCAGTCTAGTCCGAGAAAGTCCCAAATATTGAGTAGTTCGCTGAGGCTTCCATTATAGTGCTGCAATCCGAAGTCAGTTAGTCGTTGTATCTTGGAGACGTTTGCCAAAAACCGTTGAGCACAGTATACGGGGCAATTTTTTCTTACGGAGAGAGAGTATAACTCTTGCCTCGACTAAAACAAAAAAGTCCGTCCCTATTTTATTTAATTTTAAAGTCATTTTCAGGTATGCCATTAATATTTTCCCAACAATCGTAAGACGAAATTTTGTGTACTTAGAAAATGGTTGGTCCTACTCCTACTCCTCCTTCTTCTTCTGCTACCCCTCCTCCTTTTTCTGCTACCCCTCCTCCTGCTCCCGCTCCTGTTCCCGCCCCAGTGCATGCCGAAAAACCAGCAAAATTCACTGGTTCAGACTTTAAACGGTGGCAACAGAAAATGTTGTTTTACCTTACTACCTTGAGTTTGGCCCGATTTCTGCTGGAGACACCCCCAAGTGTTCCCGAGGGAGATGACTACCAACAGAAGAAGATTGCAGTTGACGCTTGGAATCAAAGTGACTTCCTATGCCGAAACTATGTACTGAACGGTCTTGATGATGCACTTTATAATGTGTATTGTGGGGTTAAGACCGCGAAAGAATTGTGGGATTCTCTAGAAAAGAAGTACAAAACTGAAGATGCCGGAACGAAGAAATTCATTGTTGGTAGGTTCTTAAACTTCAAAATGATAGATTCTCGTACAGTTATGGATCAATTGCGAGAACTGCAATTGATTATTTTTGACATACTTGCTGAAGGTATGATTATCGGAGAATTTTTCAAGTTGCAGCTATCATTGAAAAATTATCGCTCTGTGGAAAGATTTTAAAATGTACCTCAAGCACAAGAAGAAGGAAATGGGGCTCGAGGACTTGATCGTGAGACTGAGGATTGAAGAAGATAACCGGAAATCTGATGTCAAAAGCGGAAAGGCAACAATAGAGGCAAAGGTAAACTTAGCAGACCCAAGTACTAGCACCGGGAAGAAGAGAAAGCATTCCGGGAATGCTAAAAAGGGAAATGGTCAAAAGAAGATAAATGGAAGTTGCTACAACTGTGGCAAACCTGGGCATATTGTCGTCACCCAAAACAGAACAATCAAAATGGCAACCGACCTCAAGAAAATATTGTGGAAGAAAGGACTGCTCCCTTAGATTTCTCCCAACTTGAATTAACGGCCGTTATGTTTGAGGCTAATATTGCAAAGTTGGAAGACAATCCTAGAGAGTGGTGGGTGGATACTGGTGCCACACGCCATATATGTGCCGATAAGGAGAGTTTCTCTTCCTATACCCCAATTAACGGTAGGAAGTTGTTCATGGGAAATTCGTTAACCTCGAACGTTGTTGGGCTTGGTAAAGTGGTGCTAAAGATGACGTCCGGCAAGGAAGTTACTCTGGTAGACGTGCTTCATGTCCCGGACATTCGTAAGAATTTGGTTTCTGGCCCCCTGTTAAGTAAGGCCGGATTTGGGCTAGTATTTGAAGCAGACAAATTTGTAATGACCAAATGTGGTCAGTTTATTGGTAAAGGGAACCTTGATAAAGGGATCTTTAAAATGAATGTAATGAACGTGTTCCGCCCAGAGGTGAAGAATAAAATTTCTGATTCTGCTTACTTGGTTGAGTGTTCTAATTTATGGCATGATAGATTAAGACATGTAAATTTAAATTCACAACGAAGATTAGTAAACTTAAATTTACTACCCAAGATGGAATTTAACTCACAAAATAAGTGTGAAATATGTGTGGAAGCTAAAATGGCTAAAGCACCTTTTCATACAATAGAAAGAAGTACTACACCTCTAGAACTAATTCATACATATATTTGTGATTTAAAATTTGTGCAAACTAGAGGTGGGAAAAAGTACTTTATAACGTTCATTGATGATTTCACTAGATATTGTCATGTTTATCTTTTGAAAAGTAAAGACGAAGCCTTAGAAGCTTTTAAAGGATATAAGAATGAGGTTGAAAATCAACTTAATTTAACAATTAAAAATATTTGAAGCGATAGAGGTGGAGAATATGTAGCTCCTTTTGAAGATATATGTTGGGACTCTGGCATTATTCATCAAACGACGGCTCCCTAGTCCCCTCAATCTAACGGAGTTGCTGAACAGAAAAATAGAAACTCTTAAAGAGATGATGAATGCTATGTAAATTATCTATGGCTTACCCGACAACATGTGGAAGGAAGTAATCCTTTCAGCCAATCATATTCTTAACAAATTACCACACAAGAAAAGAGATAAAACTCCATATGAATTATGGAATGGAAGAAAACCTTCCTACAATTATCTTAAAGTGTGGGGGTGCCTAGCAAAAGTAGAAATACCTAAACCTAAACATGTAAGGATAGGACCCTAGACAATTGATTGTATTTTCTTTGGGTATGTGTGAATACCCCTTTCCGAATGCGAGCGACGAACAGGAAGTCTTTCTTTATTTATCTTTATTTTATCTTTTCTATGAGATTAGGATATTCAAGTTGGCATTTAACTTATTAAGAGTCGCCACGTTTTTATCGAGCTAAAACATTGAGAAAAGCTAATAGAGAGGGTTCGGGGGTCAAGTTACGACAAGAGAAGAATATCAAGTTATCACTCCTATCGCCCGATAGATCGAACTTTCTATCATGATGAATGTGTTAGTAGTGTGTTAGTGATTAAGACCGGATCCGAAGATTGCCTACGTTCCTCTCATTTGAGAAGCTCAGGTCGACGTAGTTCGCACATAATCGGAATAGAGAGAAGAAGCGGGATCATGCATAATGAAGGGGGATGAGAAAGACTGATACAAGATGATCACATCCTAGAACAATGATTATACCATTGATAAGATCAATGTGCTGTCATCATATTCATCATGGGAGAGTTACTGATCATGGGAATATTTACCTAAAGTTTAGGGTTTAGATGTAGTTCCTAGATCTCGTGGATCATCATCGGCTATGCATTGTGAATAGGGATTAAAATATTAGATCTAGCATGTTATTCATGATAAGCTGTAGATCTAGCATAATAATAAGAACATCATGAACATATATGAAGTAAACACATGAGCATGAAGATTGCTACCCTAGATATAGAGCATATTATGAATTCTAGTAAGAACATGAAGAACACATTATGAATCATATGAATATAGGTGTATAAACATAATGAAACTAGCATAAATCAGATCTAAACTAAGGAAACATGTAGAATTCTCACCAATCTTGACAAGAACGAAGTCGACTCTCTAGCGCGGATTCGCTGGACCTTCGGGATTGCTAGAAAGGCTTAGAGAGAGAGTTCTGTCAGCAGTTTAGACTGTAGAACTCGGGGGAGAGAATTGTGTGTCAAAATTATGAATTGAGGTCACCTATTTATAGGGTTTCTGACCCGGAGGAAGTGGCCGTCCGGCCCTACCTAGACTGGCCGCCCAGCCAAACCAAGAGTTTGGCTCGGTTCCCAATGCTCTGATCAGCTTGATCTCTGGAGATAACGTCTATCTTTGCAGCTCATCCGTTCAGGTCGTCAATATCTTCTTATCTGGGCTTTTCGGGAAATCTTGGATAAGTCCTGCGCAGCTCGTAAATACCTGGGAGGTCCCTGTGAGTTCTAGAATGCCTAATAACTCATTTTCAGGTTGGGTACTAAAAGTATCCCCTCGACGATGCTTCTTTCAAGGCATGGAGGGTCGTCGATTAAGAAAAGGAACCGATCTGAAACATGAGTTCCAAATCGAGAGAGGAGTGAGAAAGAAAGTGACCAAGTTGGTCGAGTGGCTGAACCTTTGTCAGTCTACCAACATATCCAAATGGAATCAAGCCAATCGTAGTTCGATAATATGAGGGAGAAATAAACGAGACATCGTCTTTTCGCTGGGGATAAACAAACATTCGTTAAGCAATAATGTAACGCCCATCCTTAATCTCGTTAAATATTTGACTTATTTGTTAAATTCTTGACGTGCTTGCTTAAATTCTTGAACTTGCATATTATGTGCTAGTTTTACTTGAATTAAAATCTTAACTGCTTTAGAATATTAAGGTGGTTAAATGTCTAGTTTTGACTTTGGGGTGATTTGTGAAAATATGACTTGAGGGGCCTTTTTGTCAAATTTGAAATTTGAGGGGCCTAATTGCAATTCCTTGAAAGTTATAAGTATAAAGGCTGGGTTGCCTTCTCTGATTTTCATTTTCTCAATTCTTCTCGTACGTTCTTTCCTCTGTTCCATAGAAGGGAGTTCAATTTTACCCTATTCTCGACTCGTCGCGATTAATTATCCCTCTGTTCGTGATTCCGGTCCCGGATAAATATTCGTGGCACTGAATAGAGCGTTCCAGGCCGATCAGAAATTAATTTGAGTCAACTTGATTTTTGACTAGGTAAGTTATTGACTCCCCCTTACTTGTAATAACATGCATATATGTTATTCCCGCTACTTGTTCTTGTTAAAATTGTGTTTTGAGCAATTTTTGTGATACTTGTAATTTTGGGACGAAGGGAGTATAAACATACTGCGTATGAATGAAAGAAACTTAAAAAGTGTTTAAACTTGGTTAACCTCCTGGGTGTGTTAAAGGTTAGTAGGAAAATATACTCCTATTCGTGAGACGGTAAAATAGTAACTTGATTTAAATATTATTAGAAAAATTGTACCATTATTTGTGGTACGGGGAAATGAATGGAAGTATCTCTAAATGGGTATATTAGTATAATATAAAATTGTACTTATACTTTTGGGGACGGTGAAATATTAAATTGGAATAAAAGGAAATTGTCCTATTATTTATGGGACGGTAAAAGAAATGAATTGAGCCTGAAATAATGTTTTGGGTATTGCCTAAGAGTTAATAAAGGTATACTCCTACGCTTGGGACGGAGAATTGTTAAGTTTGAACTCTGGGGGAAAACTACCAAATTGTACCGAGCACGGTCGTGCGCCTTTATTTGGCACGGTCGTGCCAAATATCACCTTTAGGCAAATTTCCTCGACAGTGTTAGCACGGTCGTGCGCCTTTTATGGGCACGGTCGTGCCGAAAATGAGTTTTGTGTGAAAACCTCTCGACCTTGATAGCACGGTCGTGCCACTTTTGCACGCACGGTCGTGCCAAGTGGAAATTCTAATTTTCCTTCTTGAATTGTTTCCTCCATAACTTTCTATAGGAGAGTCGAAATCAAGATCCGAAAGAAGCTGAATAAGCTAGACATAGAGATCTATTCAAAGCACACTTTAATTACCTAATGAGATTTTGGGTGTTTGTCTAAGGCACCTAAATAGGTGTTGAGACATGGAATTGATTAAGTATAAGAATAAGAACTTGTAAGTATGAGTTGTATAGCTCATTTACTTAATTTGAACCCGAAGTATTCTTGGTCTAGGTTTAGGGTATTACCCTAGATAGCCTAGATGAGTGTTGTAGAACACTCTAGTACTGAAAAATAGTCCCTTTGTGAATAAATGAAATGTGGACTTGAATCATAATTAAATGATAACTTGAGTATAAGAGTAGTAACTCTTTTATGTGTCTTGAAGTTAATGTTTGTGTACCTTAGGGGCACCAACTAATGTCTTGAGCTTGAATGTCCTAAGAAAAGGATTTGAAACTAATACGTGAAAGATGTATAATTCATCTTCCTAGCTTGAACTTGAAGTATAAGATAATTAACTCTTGTACAGGTTTAATCATCCAAAGAAATGGATTGAGAACTTGGATATAAGATGATAAGATCTTGTATATGTATTGAATGTCCTGAATGTCTTGAATGTCTTGAAAGTCTTGAATGTCCTGAATGTCCTGAATGTCTTGAATGTCTTAAGATGAGACAGTAACTTGAAATATAAGACAATAAAATCTTGTACATGACTTGAACATCCAAATAATTGGATTAAGACTTGAATATAAGATTATAAAATCTTGTACGTGCCTTGACACCAATATAGGTGTATGGTAACAAACTTGAAAGAGTCTTGATGTGTATATGCAATCTTGCATATATTTACTTGATAGAATGTGGCTTCTTGATTGATTGGTACATGGTATGAATAACCAAAGAATTGGGTTATGGAACTAGATAGAGAATGATTAACTCTACTACATACTTGAATTTGATACGTGTGTATTGTAAGTGTTACGAACAAATACTAAAGTGCTAGTGATTGGTTTTAATCGTGTATATACTCAATGAAGTATATAAAGAATAAAGAAGATATCTTGTCTTGAAATGGGTTCCTAAAGAAAATAGGGACTAGTGTAATATGAAGATAATTCATATAATCGTAAATACTACGATTTAAATTAATAAGAATGGTTATAGAACACAATATGTGTTAGAAAATGTATTCGATTATTAACGTTACATATACGTGAAGTATGTTTGTGTCTAGGTACAATGTGACCTATTCTACTACGTGTTTAGAGGCTAAGGTATTGGGCTCTACTTGATAGTAAGGGTATCGTGATAGACACCTTAATGTGTTAAACGTGACATAAACATGTGGGTGGACACATATTCGCATGTGGGTGCGACACATATTCGCATGTGGCTGCGACACATATCGCAGGTGGGTGCGACACATATTCGCATGTGGGTGCGACACATATTCGCATGTGGGTGCGACACATATCGCATGTGAGTGTTGCACATACAACACATTTTAAAGAAAGAAAGATAATGAAAGGAATAGGTTCACGCTTATCGCGAGAGCTGGGGTTTAAGTGAATGCTAAACTCTTGTCTTGAACACCTCATGGATCTTGTTCTTGTGGATGACACTGGTTACCAGGTCTTCTTATATATTGCACAGCAGTCTCTTGTTCTTGTTCTTGGTTGTCCTCAGCTAGAAAAGCATCGACAACAAATGGTATTCTTGGGAGAAATAAGGAAGGATTCAGGTACAATGCGTGATAGGCCTATGTGTATCTTGTGAGCTGGTCTAGCCTCTCGCACTACTTGACTACTTGTTACCTGATCATATCTTGAGCTTGATTACTTGTTGAGTTGGCTTAGCCTCTCCTATACTTGTTACTAGATGATACTTGATATATGATTACTTGAGTATCTACTTGTATTGCATGATAACATGACATATAGTTGCATGTTAATAGCTTACTGAGATTTATCTCACCCTTTATTTGTTTAATTGTTTCCCCCCCCAGGAAAGCAGGGGATAGTACGCAGTGAGGCTCGACTTGGCTGGGAACTTACTCAGCAGGATATTCTTGTTCGAAGTTAGTGTCCTTTTATATTTTGGTAAGGACGATCTTGTATGAGTTAATAAACTCTGGGCTGGTATTGGGGTAGTATTTGTTGTCCCTAGACAGTTCTTGATGCCAGCTTATTTGCTAGGCATGTCTTCCGCTGTATGTAACCTTGTTTGGTTTTAATTTTCTTGGTCTAGAACTCGTTGTGAGCTATTTTAGCTCCTTATTCTTGAGTAGATATAGCATGTCAGTTTGTTTTAACAGGTATTATTCCTGTTTCCCGTTAGTTTCTTGTTTCTTGTTAGTTACGCGCACCAGGTTCGAGGTTCTATTAGGGAATCCCGAGACTTGGGGCGTGTCAAATAAAGTCGCGTGGACCCTACTGGGGAGAAAAGAAAAAGAAACGAAACATCGTAGAGCAATAAAGTTATTGCGGATGGACTTTATTGGGGAAAGAGGTGAAAAGGAAGAAACCAAAAAGAAATGAAACATCGTCGAGCAATAAAGTCGTTGCAGATGGACTTTACAGAGACGAAAAATCGTAGAACAATAAAGTCATTGCAGATGGACTTTACTGGGGAAAGAGGTAAAAAGGAAGAAACCCAAAAAGAAATGAAACATCGTTGAGCAATAAAGTCATTGCAGATGGACTTTACAGAAACGAAACATCGTAGAGCAATAAAGTCGTTGCAGATGGACTTTATTGGGGAAAGAGGAGAGGTCATACGCACGGTTCGACAAGAAGTTTAAAGAATCGAGAACAGAAAGAGGGATGAATTCTAACTTCCTATAGAGCGCACGTAATCGCATAATTTCTCGGTAAGCTACGGTATTTTGAGAAGTGTAGTCCTCAGCATCGCAGAATCCGGTAACCGGTAACGCCGATTGTCTAGAGCTCGCACGTTTTACGCCTATAAATTTCTTAACATGAAGGGTTTATGGTTGCATCCCACCTCTTATTATAATGTTTAGGGATTACGGACGTTTTCGACCTTTAATTATAAATTGATTTAGTTATTTAAGGATTTTGCGACGGTTTCCTTAATCCGCCTTCGGGTTTATGGATGTTTCCTACCTCCAATCATAATTTTAGGGTTTAAGGACGTTCTTAGCCTTTAATTATAGATTGTTTTGGTTAATTTACGTGGTCTTCTGGACCGTTTTTATTAAGCTTGGTAATTTACGCGGTCTTTCGGACCGGATTTGTTAATTTTGGATTAAAAAATAAGCTGAGGGGCTAAATTGTTAAATTTTCACCTAGGGGAATAATTGGCCGCGTGGCTAGTCCTTCTGATTGGCTGGACCTTGTTGATGAGGATCGCTTGTGGGCACGCGAGATGGAGGGCTGAGATCGTTCCACGTCGCATGGAGACACTGGCCGCGCGGCTAATCCCTTCGTTGGACAGACCCTACAAACAGCCGCCGGCTGTAGCTTCTTCTTCATTCTTATTCTTGTTTCTGCTGGGGAAAGAGATAAAAAGAGAGATTTTTGAGAGTATTTTGCTATTATTGAGATGGATTTTCAATATATTTTCGGTGCAGATCAACTGTATGAGCAGGGTGCCGGAGCGGGACCACAATTCGAGCAAGGTGGAGGCACAGACCCGCCTCAACAAGAGGAGCAATATCAGCAGCGGGCGAGGATGGCTTCTCGAAACTTCCGTCCCGATGAGTGGCATTTCACGATGGGACAACACTTCGACTTGTATGTGGGCGCTGACAAGCATTGGTCTGGCGGGAGACTGATGGAGACGAAGAAGGTAATGATCTTGCTTTTTTTTATTGCTTTTGGGTATTTTATGTCTTTTATTTAATACTCGTTGTATTACTCTGAGACTGCGTTAAATTAATTTAATCGTTCGTGATTATTTAATTTTCTGAGATTGTTGATTCATTTTTGGGGACGACCAAATATATGCGCGAGAATAAACAAATAAAGCATGCATGTATACTTTAAATATATCACATAATTTATATTGCTAGTTGGGTAACGTACCATTGCTGTGTTTACCTGCAGAGGATGAAATCTCGCGGGTCCACGAGGGCGGTGGCAGAGATGTGGCAGAGATTACCGCCGGCCAGTGCGGTGAGGGAGAGGATCAGGGCCCTTGGTTTTGGTCCCTTTTTTGACGCGGTGCAGGCCGTGGAGGGGACCCAGAAGGTGATGGGTCTGGTTGAGGTGATGAGGGAGTACTGGTGGGACACTACCCACACCTTCCATTTCAGTTGGGGAGAGGTGACCATTACTCCCACCGACTTCGCTGCTACTACGGGGCTCATGTTCACGGACGTGGAGCTACCTTTTGATGAGTCTTTATCTGCGAACCCGCACCGTTAGGTGGAGCTGATTGGGATGCTGTTGGGCAAAGGTGTGAAGGGGAATGGCTTTGAGGTGGGTCGCCTGAGGACCTTGGTGGATGAGGCTATCCGCGACTTTGTTGAAGGCATTAGCGACACAGACTTTCTGGGAAAAGAGGAACCGGTTGGAGGGCTATAGCAAGGCCAGGAAGACTCCCGATCTGGGGATTTTTACCTCGAGGTTGAGTGGTCAGTTGCATGAGGACTTCCAGTTCTTCCCCTGGTCAAATCTGGTGCTGGCAGGGGTAGGTCAGGCCCAGGAGTTTACTACTTCCCGATGCTTCTTGATGGGGCTGACTGGAGATGCCATGTACCTTGGCGAGAGAGTCTGGAGGCAACATGGCAGACATCCTGTGATATGGGCCCCTCTTGAGCCGCCGAGGAACATGATGTATCCTGCTAGGCTGAGGAGGAACGGTGACTACCGAGCGAGGACTCCGGCCCATTTGTACCAGAGTGGGCTAACTATGTGTGGTTTGTGGAGCACGTGCTGGTGAGTCCGTAGGTGTTGGTGAGGAGGCAGGCTGGCGCCTATCCGGCTAGCTCGAGTAGAGGGGCTAGATATGGTATGGACATGCCGCGGTTCCCTGACAGTATTCGGATGCAGCGGGGCGGTGTTGAGGTGGATTTCGATCTGACTCCGACTGAGGCTGATGAGGTTAATGGGGACCATCTTCCTCCACTTGGAGCTACGGTATGATACCCTTTTCCTTTCATTTCTGTCTTGCATACACACACTTTAGACTTGTATCTGAATTGTGCTTATCTGTCCCAGGTGACTCGGGAGGCTTATATCCGCTTTGTCTGTCGGGGCAACATTTTTGAGCGGTTATTCAGGAGCTTGGCTGCTGCTTGTACCTGCCGTCAGGAGGACGTGGTGGTGCCACCGCGCAGAGAGAGAACACCTACAGAGGCTGCTTCCTCGTCCTGCGCTCGCCGGAGGTCTGTCAGAGGTAGAGGCTCAGGAGCTGTTGGATCCCACTATGTGCAGCAGCGGGGCCGTGGTAAGGATGATGATAGTGATGATGATGAGGAGGATGTTAAGATCGAGGATTCCAATTCAGACTAGATGTAGTCCTTATTCCTGCATTTGTTAGCAGGAGAGAGAGAGAGAGAGAGGAGAACAAACATATACATTTATGTACAATATTTTTATTTGTTTTTGTATGTAATTAATTAGTATTTTATTTACATGTCTTTACATTTAGTACAATGCATGAGCCCTAGGAGTAAAATGGGGATTACACACTATCAGGCAGTTCCACCCTCTTTGTCGGACCTCTTTTATGATTCGGGACCTTCAAAATGTCTGAGATGGGTCCATTCCGGCGTTTGACGGGGACGGACTTGCAAATCTGTACGGAATGGTTTATGTGGCCGCGTGGCCAACCATGGGGAAGGACTGGCCGCACGGCTAATCCCTGGTCTGACAAGATTTTCGTCAGATTTCTCCTTGTACGATCAGGACTTGAAATCCCTACCCTATTTTATCAGCAGTCTCGCAGAGAGACGAGGCAGACAGTAGTTTTTCTTTCTTTTGCTCTAGAATTCGATCCTTCCACGCCTTTCTGATGGATAAACACCCTAGGATTTCTGAGGAGAGACAATGTTACTTCATTAAGAGTTTGAAGATCTGGGTTAGGAAGCTTTTGAAGGAAACTCGTGCAAACTTTGATAGGAGATTCGGGATTAAGTGCCTTTGGTCCCTGTTCCAGGTTAAGTCTGATGAGAACCTGATTCGTGCTGCTGTCAAGTTCTGGGATAATGAGAATCATGTCTTTAACTTCTCCTATAATGAAATCACCCTGACGTCTGAAGACTTTGTGGCTCTTTATGGTGCGGGAGTGACGGATAGGGTAGCCATGCCGTAGTATCAAGTGCCTTTAGAGCTTCGTGTTTCCCAACTGCTGTGGGTTTCTGTTGAAGATGCTAGGGAATTGCTGTTGGATGGTGATGTTGACCTCTGTGGGCTTCCCATCAGGTTTATTAATAGCACGGTGGAGTCTGACATGGCTCTGGACTGTCTGGACCTTTGTCTATTTTCCTCGATACTGTTTCCACCTTATGTAGGAGTGGCTACGATGGGTTGTCTTGACATAGTGGACCAGGCTCGGGCCAATCGCAGCATTATCCCTTGTCTGCTTGGGGAGACTTTGCATGGTATTGGAGAATTGGTCTCGGGAGCTAGAAAGATGACCAGGCTCGGACCAATCGCAGCATTATCCCTTGTCTTTTTGAGGACCCTACTACACAGGCTAGACGCGGACGAAGAGACAAGAAACCGAAGAAGGAAGAGGAGGAGGAAGAGGAGGAGTGACTACGAGTATCCAACCACAGCCATTGCAGACACGTAGTTTAGATTTTAGTTTGTTTTAGTTTCTTTAAATTTCATAGCAGGTTATTTATTCGTAGGTTCTTTCGAGCTTAGACTCATCAAATAAATGTTAACGTGTAGTGACTTGTGGAAATAGAGATTTTGCTTTAGTTATAAACAGATTGTTTGCTTTATTGAATTTGCTCAAATCAGATTTGGATTTTTATTTATTTTTGAGACCGCACCTTGGAACCCCTTTTACAAGTAGGGATAAGGGGCTCAGGTCACCGTATTTCATTTCTGATTGTAGAAAGGGAAGATAGAAGAGGTGAAGTACAGAGAGTAATAATAATTTTTTTTACAAGGGGGCGGCCGTTGTAGAAGACCGTTGATGGAGAGTACCGTTGATGGAGAGTACCAATTGTGGAGAAGGACCATAGTGGTCAGTTATAGTAGTGGCAGAGATTGTAAACCTTGACTGGGAGGAGGCTGTTGTCGTCCGTGTATACCCAATCTTCGTTCTGCTTGGTTAAACGACCCGTCTCGATGAGTAGTCGGACCTCTTCTTTCAACTCTTGACAGTCGTCCGTACTATGCCCTTCACTCTGGTGGTAAGAACACATTCTGTTTGGTTCAGAAATCTGTAGTGTCGGAGTAAGACCAAACTCTTGCACAGGCTGTAGTTTACCAATCTTCTTCAATGCTTTGAACATGAGGCTCAACGGTAGATCCGAGCTTTTGTAATGTCGGAAAATGATGGGGGCTCCATTGTGTGACTCGAACCTCCCGTGCATCGGTCGTAAGGACGGGGTATTCGCTAAGTGGCTCTTTAGTTGAGTTAGAGCCAATTCACACTTCTGATTCCAAACTTCTTCTGAGCAATTCTGTAATTCTTTGAGGACTGGGTCTCCTGCCGTTGTGAGGCGACTGGCATAGTGTAGCAGACCTATGAGCTTGGTCCTTTCATTCTCTTGATGAGGGAATGGCATTGTTATTAACTCTCTGACTTTCTCAGGGTCGGCTTCGAATTTCTGTCCCAATCTGTACCCTAGAGCTTTTGTCTGAATAGTACCAAATTTGCATTTCGACGGATTCAGGAGAATTTTCTGACCTCTCAGAATGTTGAAGACTTTTCGCAAATCTTCGATTTGTCGGTCGTAGGGTCTTTTGGAGTGCAACACTAGGTCATCTATGTAGACGTCTGTGTCTGTTGGTGATCTTGTTGGCAGGTGGTAAGAGATACCAATGCCCTTCTCTTCTAGGAGTCTGTTGGAGTGACAATAACTACCCCATGGAGTGTGAAAGAGTAACTTCTCGTCGGTCTATACTGCGGCAAGTATCCGATTTTTACCGGGGAAACCTTCGAGGAATGATCGAACATCTCTGTCTTCGGCGGCTTCTAACAGTGCGTTTAAGTCAAACGGCGGGAATCTATGCTTGGGGCTCAATTCGTTGAGGCTCATGATGATTAAGTGAACCGTCACCTTCTTTTTGTTCTTCTTTGCGGAGATGATGTCGAGTAGCCATTTTGGCCAATGTGTAGACTTGATGAAGTCTTCTGTAGCAGTTTTTCTATTTCCATCGCCATGCGAGGAGACCATTCTGGCTTAACTGACAGCGTCACTTGCTTCACTGACCCAATGTCTGGTGTTGTCACTAGCTCCCAATCTCTGTCTGACACGTCGTCACAGGACCATGCAAACATGTCTTCATATTCTCTGAGCAGCTTGACCAATGTTTCTCGCTCTTCATCTTGAAAGAAGCTCCCAATCTGAGTCCACTTCGGCTTGTCTTGTCTTCCCAGATTCACACATGTTAACACCTCATCGGCAGCTTGGGCTCGATTTTCCCTTTGATTGATAACCTGCTCTGAGATTTCTCAGATGTAGTTGTCATTTAGTTCATTTGTGTCTGTCTCTTTTAATGAATCATTATTAACTATTTGTGTATCATTAAGTTGATTAGTTAATTTATCATTTATAAGAGCGTCTATAACGGGATACTCGGAAAGGTCGAGATTTTCATTTAATGCACGAGGAAAGACAGTGTTTGCGATTACATCGTAGTCTTTTGACTTGAGGTCATTAGACTTGGACGGAGACACGAACTCATAAGTGAGAAAGGGGGACCTAACTGACCTAGGGGGAATTGACTCTTTAGGGGATGAGCTAACCAGCCCCAGATTCTCAATAGCAGTAGTCACAGGCCCGTATTCAACACCAGCCATAATGTCATCTTCTAGACTCAAGTGCTGGAACAAATCTTGGCCGTCCCATGGTTCTGCTTCCTTGGTTTCACCAACTAAAGGTTCTGTTGTTCAAATAGATACCTAGGTCCTAGAATTACTTAATCCCAATCATGTCTACACTTAGGGTCCCCCAATTTTATTAGAACCTTTTTAAGGTGCCCTTAGGATCCTTTGTGACCAGCACAGGTGTATTTCAACTCTTCATTCAAGACAAACCAGCAAGAGGAAGCAAATCAGCAGACCAGTAAACAAGTTGCCGATCAACTCTATTCTTAACATGCGACAAGTTGCCGATCAACTTATTAAAGAAGTTGCCGATCAACTCCATTCACAACATGCCGATATAATAGACAGTCTGCACTGTCAGTCAGGTGACATCATTTCATTAAAGTCAACCTTGCTGATTGTCTCTATACTGTTTTATCATAAAGTAGTTTACCTGCTCTGTAATGGTCACTGCGCCGTCTGACACATAGCTACTTTTAGCTATACTCTGTCTCTACTTGCTTTTGCAGGTAACCGGTTGAGACAAAGGGGTCTTTACCCATTAGATTTTTAAGGCACGCGTATCTTTGCCATTAATGCCAAGGATACTGCATTAAATGCTCCTCACCTACCCAGCTGGAAATTCAAATGTTATCCTTCTTCAACAAGCTAAGACATTAACTCCTCCTATAAATAGAGGACTCAGTGCATTGAAGAAGGTTGGTGATTTTAGTGCATTGAAGAGAGTTGGTTGTTTGCAGCATTCATTGAAGCTCAAACATTCCTTGTCCAGATAATCATTAGATCATTTAATAGGACATACACTTGTGCACAAACTCTACAACACTGTTAGTATTCCCGAACTAGATTATTTTAAGGAATACGTTGTCTGAGTTTTCACACACCCACCTGAGTGAGATAAGTTCTTTTGAACTTGCCGCTCAAATACACTTGGTCAGATATTTGCTTTACGATTCATTAAACTATCTCTAGAATTTAGTCTTTGTATCCGGCAAAGCCGCTCTTGTAATAGACTAGGGATATTTAATAGTGCTCTTAACCCAAATCCAAGTTCTGACCAAACTTGGTAGAGGACGTAGCAGTATTTACACTGTGAACCTATCCAAATCCTTGTGTCTCTGTTACTTATTGTCCTTGCCGGTTGGAACTCTATCACCGGCAAATCATTACTGTTCTTGCTGATTCATCATTATTTTCATTGACCAATCTCTTGAAACTGCATTGAACTTTTGGAAACAACTTTGTGTAAAACTAAGCTCTGAAAATCTTTTATACACTGATTTTGTGTGAGTTAAAACTAAGTCATATTTTACCCGCTGCGCTTACTGATAATAGTTTGCAATCTGATAAGTGACTTTGCATTTATAAAAGTGTTTCTTTGAAAAAGTTTTAATTAGGCTATTCACCCCCCCTCTAGCCTATTTTCCTACCAATTGGGCCTAACAATTGGTATCAGAGCTTGGAATTTTGAAAGAAATTTCCAAGATTTGCAGCTTGTATTGCCGATACCATGGCAGGAAAAATCATGCAGTCGTTCAACATCACTACCATTCCGTTGTTGAACGTCAATGAGTTTGGTGTCTGGAAATCTCGTATGATAAAGTATATGAACTCAATCGATGACCGGTTAATGCAAGTAATAGAAGGTGGTCCAATCATTCCTCTAAAGGTCTCAACCACCTACCGACCAATTCCTTCCACTTCTCTGACTGCTCATGCTGATCAAGACACTGAACAAGAAACGCATGTTCAAGTTGATGAAACCTTGATTGAAAAACCTAGAGAAGAATGGACTGATGAAGACAAACTTTCAGTTGCTCTAGATGGAAAGGCGTGCCACATTATCTCATGTGGATTGGACGACAAGCAATATAAACTGATTGACTTGTGCTCCACGGCTCAACAATGCTGGAACAAACTCCTTGCATACTTTTAAGGAGATGAGCAGGTGAAAGACAACAGACTCTACGACTGCATTGCGGAGTTTGAATCTTTCAAGAAACTAGATGGTGAATCTCTAAGAAGTGCCTACGACAGGTTCTGCGAGGTAAGTAATTTATGTGCTTCATTAGGTAAAGTGTATACTATGAAAGATCTTAATATTCGTTTTCTAAGTTCTTTAGGAAATGAGTATCATACTAAGGTCACTGCTGTTAGAGAAGTTAGAGACTTAAACAAGACCTCTATTCAGAATCTTGTGTCTAGTCTGTTCTTGTATGAGAGAGAACTGCAAAAACTTAACGTTCTCGACAAAAATTTCAAAAACTTGTCTCTATCAGCTCAATCTCAGGTATCCTTTCCTTCAACCAAATTCCCTCCTATAGATCCCCATCAAACACCCTGCTGTTCAAAAACCTCAGAAACACCTTCAGAACAAACAATGGAAGAAGACGAATTTGCCGCCTTCGCCAGAAACTACAAGAGGTACAAGACTTCAAAAAGATGCAAAAAGGAAGTCACCAGCAACAGAAATCTTCTACACCACCATTTTAAAAATCAGCAAGCTACAACAAACCAAGTACCAGTGCTACCGATGGCAAAAACAGCAAAGGTGGTCTTGTCTGCTTCAACTGCAGAAAACCTGGTCACTTTGCCTCAAAATGTCCTCAGCCAAAGTATGAATACGTGAGGAAATCAGTAAACAAGAGATATCCAAAGTCTCGAAGTTATGTTGCCGATGATAGCACAGAAAAAGCCTTGCCGGTCTGGTGTGAAACCGATTCAGACGATGATGCCGATGAAGATGAGGATGCCGATATAAGTTTCATGGCATTAGATTCAGATGATGCCGATCTTTCATCCTTGCCGACTCCAATCTACCGAGATCTCTCGCCGCCAAAGACTCCAGTCAAAGAAATACCAACTGGAAGAGCTCAACCATACTTCAAGGCAGTAAGCATCAAAGCAGGAAATCCAATAGGATACAAGGTTCATCAAGTGGGAACTTCACTCTATGGACAGTGTAACTCTTCTCACTTCAATGCTTCTAAAACAAAACCCTTGCCGATGACAAGAAAATTCTCATTCACCGAACATCCCAATATTGCCAAAAGCCTTTCGAAACCCATCTCTTCCCTACCTGACTTCTCACCTGAACCCATTTCCTCTACTCCCAAAGATTCAGCCGACCCTCTTCCAGAATTATCTAAGGCTGAGATGGTAGAGACAATGGATGAACTTTTTATTGATTATGAGAAGCTGAGTAGCGTTTATAAAGTGATGGCTGCTGATTTCAAAAGAATTTCTAACGAGAATAGCTCGCTTATGTCTGAACTTTCAGTTCTCAAAGGACACGCGCTTGAGTCTATTTCTTTAAAAAAGGAAAACCTGGATCTCAAATGCCAAGTAGCAGTATTGATAGCTCAGATCGAAGATCTTGTGAAAAGAAACAATCATCTCTCAAGGAATGTTGACTCTTACACAAAATCTAGAGTTGCTGTTGAAATAATCCTACAGACCCAAATGTCATATAAGGACCAATCTGGGTTAGGATTTGATTCCAGCAGCAGTAGCTCTACTGAAACTTGTGCTACCGAGAAAAAGGATGAGAAAGTTGAATGTAGTCCTGTTAACTCAGTGCATAAGGATGCTAAGCCAATATACAGTGCTGTGGCAATGAAGTATCCTAAGAACCAGAACAAAAGGAATGACAAGCACAAACAAAAATATGTTAAGGTTGCTGATACTGAGTCTGCCGATAATGGTATTCTTGGTGAATACATCAGCAGAGCTAGTACTGCCGGTCTAACCACATCTGCTGCCGATGGACAAGTACCTAATAAGGTAACTGCCAAAGGTAAACAGAATGGAAAGAAAGGCAATACTAAAACCTTTAAACCTACTAAGTTTGTGCCTGCTCAATTCCCTAGTTCTGCCGATGCACTGACTAAACAGAATGACGTTCTACCGACTCCACAGCCTATAAATCAAGTGAGATGTTCAAATTGTTTTGATTATGGTCACAAGGCTCATGAATGCCTCTTGAAGCACCTATCTGGACCCACTGAGGTTACATCCTCTAGTGGTGGCCAGATGTGGTTGCCAAAGAGGAACTAACCCTCGGACCCAAGAATAAGGGGGACCATAAGCATACTGTTTTATTTCAGGAATGCTTCATGGCCTCAACTGGTGCAAGCAAGGATTTGTGGATTCTAGATAGTGGCTGCTCAAGACATATGACAGGATATGCAGATCTTCTTGCCGATATTATTGAAGCATCAGGTCCCCCAGTAGTGTCTGGTGATAATGCCAAAGGAAAAATCGTCGGTATAGGTACCATCAAGAGAGGTGCAGTTACTGTACAGAAGGTCTCTCTAGTGGATGGTCTGAAACACAACCTTCTATCAATATCACAATTCTGTGATAAAGGAATGCAATGCATATTTACTACTTCCAGTTGCTATGTGAAAGACATTGCTTCCAATGAAACTCTTCTCACTGCCAAACGTAAAGGTAAAATTTATGCAGTAGACTTAAGTGCTATTACTGGTGTTGCTAATGTCTGTTTTGTAGCTAAGAACATCAGTGAAAACTCATGGCTATGGCACAAGAGACTCAGTCACTTGAACTTCAAATCTATCCAAGCTTGCCGGTTCAAATCTTGTTACCGGTCTGCCTCAAGTGTCTGCTGATCAAGCAAAGAAATGCAAGGCCTGCCAGCTTGGAAAACAACATAAGTCATCTTTCCGAAGCAAGCCCTGCATGTCAACTTCTAAGTGCCTCCAATTGCTACATATGGATCTATTTGGCCCCACAACTACAGCAAGTATCGAGGGAAGTAGATACACCTTGGTTGTAGTAGATGATTTCTCTAGATATACTTGGGTGGAAACCTTCAGTCACAAAGATGACACCTATGCTGTTGCCACCAAGTTATTCAGACTACTACAAACTCAGAAAGAAAGCGATATCATCAGTATGAGATCAGAAAACGGCACTGAATTCAAGAACAATGGTATTGCTCAGTACTGTGATGATCATGGTATAGACCACAAATTCTCAGCTGCCGGTACACCACAACAAAATGGTGTTGTTGAGAGGAAGAACAGAACTCTCATTGAAGCTGGTAAGACCATGATTGCCGAAGCCAGGCTGCCGAAGTACTTTTGGGCTGAAGCGATCAATACAGCCTGCTTCACCTAGAACAGATCTCTAATCAACAAATTCCATAACAAGACTCCTTATGAACTCTGGAGAGGCAGAATTCCCAACATTGGATTCTTCAAAATATTCGGCTGCAAATGTTACGTGCTATACAATGGAAAAGAGCACAGAGGTAAATTTGATGAGAAAGCTGATGAAGGAATCTTTGTCGGATACGCTTAACACAGTAAGGCCTTTCGAGTTTTCAATAAGAAACTTTTGAAAATTGTTGAATCTGTTCATGTAACCTTTGATGAATTTGATTTGTTAGAGTCTGACAAGGCTCCAACTAGTACTAATGTGTCTAGTGCTCATGAGACAGGTGAATCCAGTAATACTAATCCTGCAGATCAAGTACCAGCTGCTGATCCAATCATTTCAGCAGAAGAATCAGCAGATGCTCCGTATTTTCCTTCATCAGCAGAACCAGAACCTGCTGATGAATTTCATAATCCGTTTGCCGATGCAAACTCTGCTGATCATCCTGAAGACATATCTAGCCCTCAACCAATTTTTGTTATAAGACCTAATCCTCCAAGCTTTCATCCACCTCTCACTCAAAGTTCTTCTCCTACACCATCTGCTGATCTTGATCCTCCTCTAGAATCCTTACAACAAGAATCAGTAAGACAAGATGTGCCGAGAGAAGTCAGAACTGTTCGTGATCATCCATTAGAAAATGTGATTGGTGATGTCTTTGGTCCTAGATTAACAAGGAACCTTAGTAGAGCATTTGCTTAAAGCCTTTTCTCATCTGCTATGGTCTACGATATAGAACCAAAGAAGACTGAAGAAGCTCTTGCCGATCCTGGTTGGGTTGAAGCCATGCAAGAGGAACTGAATCAGTTTGAAAGATGCAAAGTATGGGAACTTGTGCCAAGACCAACTTCTCAGCAAGTTATTGGTACTAAGTGGGTTTACAGGAACAAATTGGATAAAGCTGGGAAAATCATTAGAAACAAAGCAAGGTTAGTTGCTAAAGGCTACCGTCAAGAGGAAGGAATCGACTACGATGAGACATTTGCTCCTGTTGCAAGATTGGAAGCTATAAGACTTTTCTTAGCCTATGCTGCCTTTAAAGAATTCAAGCTATATCAAATGGACGTGAAAAGTGCCTTCCTGAATGGAGAACTCCAAGAACTAGTTTATGTTGAACAACCACCGGGTTTTGAGGACTCCAAGAAGCCTGATCATGTCTACCGATTGAAGAAAGCTCTCTATGGCCTAAAGCAAGCTCCAAGAGCATGGTATGAAACCCTATCTAAGTTTTTACTTAGCGATGGCTTAGGATTCACTCGAGGTAAAATCGATACTACTTTATTTGTTGCCAAGCATAAGGGTCATTCATTGTTTGTTCAAATATATGTCGATGATATTATTTTTGGTTCCACTAATGAATCACTTTGCAAGAGATTTGAGAAGCTAATGCAGAGCAAGTTCGAGATGAGCATGATGGGTGAACTAACATATTTCCTTGGACTTCAAGTCAAGCAATCCAATGAGGGAATATTCACCAGTCAAGCCAAGTATGCAAAAGAATTAATCAAGAAGTTTGGCTTTGAAAATGCTCACTCTCAAAGCACACCTATGGGCACTAACATTCATTTAGATAAGGATGAGTCTGGTAAGAAAGTAGACATGACTGTCTACCGAGGTATGATCGGCTCACTCCTCTATCTTACTGCCAGTAGACCAGATATTATGTTTGCTGTTTGTGTTTGTGCCAGGTTTCAAGCTGACCCTAGGGAATCCCATCTGCAGGCTGTAAAACGTATTATTAAATATTTATGTGGCACTGCTAACCTTGGATTATGGTATGTAAGAGATTCATCTTTCAATCTAATAGGTTACTCAGATGCAGACTTTGCAGCTTGTAGGGTGACCAGAAAGAGTACAAGTGGAACTTGCCAATTTCTTGGTGATAGATTGGTGTCTTGGTCCTGTAAGAAGCAAGCATCAATTTCCACTTCCACTACTGAAGCTGAGTACATAGCTGCCGGCAGTTGCTGTTCACAGATTATATGGATGAAGCAGCAGCTGGTTGACTATGAAGTTCCATCTCAAATTTGTCCCATCTATTGTGACAACCAATCAGCAATTTCAGTATCAAACAATCCGTTCATGCATTCCAAAACCAAGCACATAGACATCAAATACCACTTCCTGAAGGAACATGCTGAAAAAGGGAATGTTGTGCTTCTCAAAGTCCATACCGATTTCCAAAGAGCAGACATACTAACAAAGCCCTTGGATCAGAAAAGATTTGAATTCCTCAGAGGTGAATTGGGTATGATTGATTTTTATGGTTAAAATTGTGCTAACTTTGCTACTTGTGTTAGTCTGCCGATCAAATCAGCAAAGCATCAATTATCTTGCCGACTACGAACCTGCCGACAAAATCTTGCCGATCGAAATTTGTCAAAATCATCTTGCCGATTCTATCTATATATCTTGCCGATTCAATATCTTGCCGATTCAATCATTTTGCCGATTCAACTATCTTGCCGATTGGTAAAATCAAATCAGCACGTCTCTGCAAAAGATAAGATTCCTGACACATGACGTAAGCTATCAAATCAAAGGTACATTGGTCACACCATCTCCCTGACACGTGTGTGTACCTTTCTTATCCAAAATCGTGTCAAGATGTATTCCATTTAATGCGATACATCAGCAAGGTAAACAGGTCATCATCACTTCTATTTTATTTTTGACTAATTTACCCTTTATCCCTCTTACTTTTAACTGTTCACCTTACTGATTTGTGTGCGCATTAATTTTTGCGTGCGCACGTTCTCCGACATTATAGGTACAGTTATTTCTCTCCCTTGCCCTCTCATATTCTCTCTCTCCACCATAACATATATAACGCCTTTCAAAATTCCATTAAGCTTTTTCTCCGCCATTTTTTTCTCTCTACTCTCTATTCTCTCTATCTCTCCTCTTTCCAGATTATCAGTTCATCGTTTTATTTGTTCATCTATTCATAATCTGGTAAGTGTTAATGTTTATACTCTGCTCATTTCTAATCATTTATGGTTTGATTTGTCTTTATTTCTAACATTGAGAGTTGTTTGAGTAATTTTGCAGACAATGTCTGGTGAAAAAGATATCTACGGAGGCTATGTTGACTCCGACTACTTCAACGACGAAGCCGACGGAGTTTTCTTGAAGAATCTTCTTATTGGGTCCTTGCTTGATTCGTTCATCACTCCATCAGGAGTTAGTTCAGTATTTGTGGATCTTGTCAAAGAATTCTTCTCCAACTCCTCTGTTGTCCACTCTCGTGCTGACTCCTCCGTTATCCTCTCCATCAATTCTACTGTTTTGGGCGTGCAGATCTCTCTTACTCCCTCTTCTATCTCTGAAGTTTTTCCCAATCTTGGGAATGAAGGGTTGAGTGCTCTAGTTGATGAGCAGGAACTGGATAGGGCTTGGATTATCATGAGAGGTGCTGGCACAAGGCTTAGTGGCACTAATCATCTGAAGATTCACTATCCCCGAAGATACTATGCTTTGGCTGAGATAGTTGATAGATGTCTCATTTGCCGATCTGGATCCCACAGCAATATCACTGATGTGCAGTTTGAAGCTATGGCCGCCATTGTTCTGCAGATTGAGTTCAACTGGTGTGCCTACATATTCAGGATTATCGCTACGGCTGCTGATAAGTGGGCTTCTGACAGATTGAAGAACAAGGCCAATCCTGGAAAAGGATGCCATTATCTGTTGATAAGTATGATTCTGAGGAGAAATGCCAATGTAGTAGCTGCCGATCGCTTTCCATCTAGCATGCCTTTCAATAGGTTGAAGTTCTTTAATGCTAAGGATTGGAAAAGGATTTCAAAGAATGCTTCCAGTGCCGATGCCCCCTCTGTTGCTCCTGCACCTGTTGTTACTCAGAGGAAGAAAAAGGCAAAGACCATTCCTTCAGTTGCTTCTCAATCAGCAGCAGTCTCTACTCCTGCTACTTCAACTGATAGGATTCTTGCCGATTCTACTCCTGGTGCTCCAAAGAAAAGGAAACTGGTAAAGGTTGCCGATCAAGTGGTGACAAAGAAGGTGAAGCTTGCCGATGAAGTTCCTTCTTCCACTATTCCTCCTGCTGATCCAAGAGCCAAGCTAATTAGGTTTGCCCCTGCTCATCTTTCCGGTGCTTCCCTATCTACCGATCCTGCTGTCAAGGTTGAAATTCTTGATGAAGAATTCACTGATGACTTTGCCGATGGCAAAAGTATTGAGGATGTCATTGAGAAGCTCAAGTCTCAGACTCCTAGGAAATGCGCTCCAATCAGAAACCCAACTTTCCACACCTTCTACAAGAATCCTTGGTCCTTCACCAACAAGGTCTTGAACAAGAATTGGGTCTTTCCGATTGACCATCTGCCTCCCTTTATTCGTCTTCTTCTTCAGTTTCATGAAGAGATGAAAGACACTGTCACTCCCGGAAATCCTGCTGATTATGTTGATCAAAAGAGTTTGGACAGACGCACTGATATGTGGAAAGAGAAGTTTGTCCCTCTATCAAAGTTCAAGCAGTTGAAAGAGGCTGAACTAAAGCTCAATTTTGGTCGGTATTTTGAATTCCTACCACTTTCCTGGAACCAGATCTATCTCTTTCAAGACAGAATTAGACAAGATATGATGGTTCAGGATGTATGGATTATCTACGCCAGGACTTTCAATCAGCTCTCTCAATTCACAGAGTTTGAACCTTATCAGATAGGCAGAATGGAGAATAATGAAGATCTTCTGACCTACAATGATGACGAGGCTCCTGCTGACAGTCCTCTCAATGTACACTTCTTCAGATCAGTCAAGAAAGTCACTATGGACTTGATTGACAAATCCAATGAATTTCTGCTGAAGCAAGATGCCGATCGCATAGCTGCCGAAAATCTTGCCGATCCATCTGCTCAAGCTCCTTCTCCCAGCAGCAGCAAGACTTTATCTGATGCCGATGTTCATTCTGCCGATGATGTAGATGCTGCTGATAATTCTTTTGTTGCCGATAGTTCTGATGATTCTGCCGATGGTGACTCTGCTGACAGTGATTCTGATGCTGATAATGATGATGGTGCTGATTTGCTTGGTGATTTGGTCTGTGCTCACAAAGACACTGCTGACTCTCCTTCCACTTCACTTACAACAGATAGTGACAAGATGCCAATCAGAACTGTCATGACTAAAGCTTCCACTGCTGAAGTCTTTGCAGAATCTGTAATTGAGGGTGATAGTAGTGTTGAAGGAAGGAA
Source organism: Campanula takesimana (assembly GCA_026119855.1). Classification (NCBI taxonomy): domain Eukaryota; kingdom Viridiplantae; phylum Streptophyta; class Magnoliopsida; order Asterales; family Campanulaceae; genus Campanula; species Campanula takesimana. The sequence goes on from JAOWBW010000725.1 coordinate 964,248, forward strand.
TTCCGATGATTCTATCAAAGATATAGTGGAATTTCATGTTGAGCAAACTTCAGACACTCAACCTCTGATGGGTCTATCTGCCGACCTTCCTTCTCCAATTGAGACAACTATGGACACTCAACAGTTGGATGTATCTGTTTCAGGAGGAGAACTTGCTGAAAAAGTGACTAATGAGACAACTGCTGACACTCAGTTAATATCAGTCACCCCTGAAATACAGATTGTTCCTCCTACTGGAATCAAGGAGGTTGTGGAGTTGGGAGGAGGTGCTGATGATAGTACTCCTAATATGGATGCTGACATTGCTGCTAGTCTACAGTTTGAAGAGATTCTTCTACAGCCTTTGTTCAGCTTGCCGTCTGTTATCACCCCTCTCTTACCGGCTCCTGCTGCTGCTCATGCCAATGTAGACCATGCTGATGAAGCTGATCCTGTTGCTGCTCGTGCCGATGTAGATCATGCCGATGAGATAGATCCTGCTGATTACATGGTGGTTGGAGAACAAGCCTTTGTTGATCCTGATGCTGTTGATACTTCTCCACCACCCAGCTATGATTATTTTCTCAATGGGAAGGATATGATGTGCTCAAACTGGTACACTTCCAATGCATCTATCCCCTCCAACAAATTTGGACAGCCTCTCTTCACTGTTCATCCAAGGTTATCCTTCAAGTATACCTTAGGCAGATGTCCACTCCCATTCGGCAAAGACCACCCTCATGTCACCAAGCATATAATTCTCTCCAGGAGATTCTCCAGTGATAGTCCAATCTATCTTCCCTGGATTCTCAATGATGATGACATTATTCGTACAAAGGGAAAGACTCCTCGGATTCTAGACTTAAGAAGAAAGGGGGTCTATGACCCAATTCGATCTAGACCAGGACAGATAAAGATTAGAGGTGAATCTACCCTTCCCGGTCCTTCTCCAACTGAAGTGTGCATTACTTACAAATGATGGATGAGAAGCTGCTTGATGATCAATGATCTGCTGTCTGACATCATTGAAGTTAGGCATACCAATCCTCGTCTGCCTTCTTTATTTGATCAAGTCTGCCGCTTTGGCTATGACTCTGCCATTATTCATCCTCGTCAGCGTGCCGATCATCTAGTCTATACCTCAAGGCTGATGAATGCCGGGTTAATGACTATGATTCTTGAAGGTCGTGCTTATTTGAACTTATCTTGGCTACCTTCCT